>JAEIGI010000025.1:0-600000 GCA_018903615.1 Drosophila neocordata | reverse complement strand
ACAAAATAAACTTTTGTTTATGGAAAATGTGTTTTTCCTGTTAGAAAATCAATTTAAAACCCGGTAGCCAATCACGACCTTTGTGGGAGAAACTACCGTTTCCCTTGACCTACAAAGTTTATGTGTTTAATGTGACCAATGAACATGAGATAGGTCAGGGAGGACGACCTATAGTCTCAGAAGTAGGACCCTTTGTCTTTGAGTAAGTAATAAAAATCAAGAGTGATATTAGTTATCATTTTACAACTGCAGGGAATGGAAGGATAAGTATAATATAGAGGATATTGAAGAAGAGGATGCTATTAGTTTTAATATGCGTAACACCTTTAAGTTTCGTCCTGATCTTGGTTTGGATGGAGAACAACGTATAACTATGCCTCATCCCTTGCTTCAGGTTAGTTAACTAAGAAAAATATATAGAGTTAGGGTGGAATAGTTAACCATTTTGTGGACAGTTTATGGCCATTTCTACTTTACATAGCTTTCCTGACAATCTTCCTGGTCTGGCTATGGGACTGGATCTATTGTTTAAGCCACAAAGTGCATTTGTAACCACAACATTTATGGACCTTTTCTATCGTGGCATTGATGTCAATTGTATCAATGAGTATCCTGCAGTGCAAGCCATTTGTGACAATTTTCAAAAAGGATATGTGCCAGGAGCAGTTCCCATAAATTCCACATTTTACAAATTTTCGCTTTTAGGATCGGTGAGATTAATATAAACATAATGCAAATTGAAATTTAGTGTTTATTTTCATTCTTAGACCAACCATACAAATACTGGACACTTTAAGGTTTCTCGAAGTAGATCCAAAGGTTCCACACTCGGTCGTGTTCTTACGTTTAATGACCAAGAAAGGCTAACAGTTTGGCCAGAAACCAATAATGGTAGCTGCAACCAATTAAGTGGCACAGACGGTACCATCTTTGCTCCGTCTAAGCGGGCTCCGAGGAGTCTCTGGACCTTTTCTGCAGCTTTGTGTTGCTCTCTCAGGACACGTCTTGTGGGTCGTACCACTTACAATCATCTTCCCGCTTTGAATTACGAAATGAATTTCAGAGATCCCAATGTGTGTTGTAAATCTAATGAAAATTGGATTAGTGGAACTGTAGATCTAGAGAAATGCACTGGAACACCAATGTTGGCATCTCTACCACATTTTCTTAAGGCTGATATACCACTTGATAGATTGGTGGAAGGCTTAATCCCCAGCGATGAGAAGCATTCAAGTGTTATGATATATGAAACGGTTTGGAGTGAGAATCAACTTTT
Source organism: Drosophila neocordata (assembly GCA_018903615.1). Lineage (NCBI taxonomy): Eukaryota > Metazoa > Arthropoda > Insecta > Diptera > Drosophilidae > Drosophila > Drosophila neocordata. The sequence goes on along the minus strand of JAEIGI010000025.1, from coordinate 598,724 downwards.
AAGTAAGAATAACTATATCTAACATTTTTATTTAGATATCTGGAACCGTACTCTCGGCCCACAACCGTTTGCAATTCAGTTTACAAGTGGAACCAGTTGCAGAAATCCCTTCCATGTCGAAATTAAGGAAACAAATAATGCCTTTGTTCTGGATAGAAGAGTCCATTGAGTTAAATGAAATGTTTGCTCAAGGACTTTATAAAAAGATATTTATGTAGGTTTTAATTTCAGTTAAGAAATTAATATTAGTTAATCCAAACTTTCTTCCTTAGGCCCTTGAGTATCAACAATATATATCGCTGGGTTAGCATTATAATTGGTGCCTTGGGAATGGCATTGGGAATCTTTCTTATGTATAGACATGAGAATGCCAAACGAGTTGGTACAATTAGAACAATCAATACCCCAAATCAATAATAAATCTTTCTAAAGATTTTCACAAAACTTATTTACTAAACTTTATTTTGAATTCAACTTTTCTCAATATTTTGCAGACTTTGGTTTAATTTTTTTTAATGGGCAAAATTTATCTAGGCTATGCGAAAAGTTTGTACCGCTTTGTTAATTATAAATAAAGTAAATATTTACAAGGTTTCTTCTCTTAAATATACATATATAGCCCAATCACAACAAACCCGATTTTTAGATCAATTTGTAAACTGCACTATAGCTAAATATCTTTGCAAGACATGTGTCACTTTACAGCTTCTTGGCCTTCTTTTTGGCTGCTGTGGGTGAACTTGGCCCAGTTACATGCAAACTGCGCACCTTTTCCGTTCGGAAGTCCAATTTTTTCAGCAGTAATACAAGCACATAAAAGGACAACAAGTAAAGGGCCACAACATCCAAAAGATAGTATTGCCACCAACTGAAAAGATAAACCAAGAAAACGTTAGTATGATGAACCGTAATCCGCATAGATTAAGGAACTCACCTCAAATTCCTTGCATGAGCCTGCAAATGATAGGCACCTTTGTGTCTCAGCACATATTCGGTCCAATAGATGGCCGTCTCTAAGGCTGTGGATCTTTGATCTAGTAAAAGATTTTGACGGTATCTGGCAGCATTTCTATACTGTGGATCATGTACCACCTTCATGATGGCTTTATATAACTGATTTGTTGAAAGTGTCTCCAGATCCAACTTGATGGCATATCCATCAACTTCTGCCTTGGCCGAATTAACATCGTGATCACAGAAAACAGGCATTGTAACCACGGGTACACCATGATACACTGTCTCAAACATGCTCAGCAAACCACCGTGAGTGACAAAGGCGCGCAACTGCTTATGACCCAAGATGTCCTGTTGGGGTAACCAACGTGAAAGCTTCACATTGGGTGTCAAATCCTGCATATCAGCGGCACTACCTTCGTATTTCCACAATACTTGGTAAGGCAGACGTGCAAATGTCTTGACTAGCATACGACGCAGTGACTCTGGCATATTGGCAGCCTTCACAGAAGAGCCCATGGAGACATAAATAAAACCTGAAGCACCAGAGGCTTCAATAAAATCTTCCAGATCCTTTGGCAGGGCTCGAGCTGGCTTACAATGTATGCAAGCCACCTCAGCTACATTGGGATTAAAGGCTCGTGGATACGAAACAACTGCATGTCCGTTTTGCAGGATAAAGCTTACGTTCCGTGACATCTCATAAGGATGAGGAATGCTCTCTCCCAGATGATCACGCACTACACGGTGAGTTCGCCTTATGACATACTGTAAATAGATTAAGAGAAATAGTTTACTTCAAATTTCAGATGTATGAATTCTTTTCTCTTACACTGTGCATTAGGTTCTGTCCGATTTGCATCGCCGTGTTGATTGCTCTCTCATAGAGACTCATATTATCAGTGAAGCGTGAATAAAAGTTCGGTGTAATGGCATAACTAGCTGGATTACCTGCTACAGACAAACTGCCCGTATAGAAACCAACCGTATTTATGTACATAAAGGGAACTTTATATTGATGAACCATGCCCAGCACACATTCCGGATATGCGCCATCCAAAATGGCCAAATCAAAGCTATGATTAGCCAGTTCTCTGGTCTCGGCATCCCCCAACATGGCGTCACAGGACTATAATATAAGAAAAATTAGTTACAACATAAATAAGTAATTGGGAGCTCATTATAACCCACCTCAAAGGCATAACGCAAACCATCCCATGGTTTTATGGGCATTTCTCCTGCCATTCTGGATCCCAAAAGATCCCAATTTGTATAATTGTGTATGTATTCCACCAGGCCAGCTGGTGTAACCTCATGCAGACCTTCCAAATGAAAATCAGCCGGAAAACCACTTAGGAATGTTATATTGTGACCTCTGAAAGAAGGAAAATTAATCATTACTTTTCATTTTAAAACGGGAAAAAGTAAATTCAATTGACAAAGGTCCATTTAATTATTAGTTTTTGTTTTCCAGAAATGTAAATTTTACATTTTACCGGACATGTGTCAATGCCTTTTAGTTCAGCAATTATTCAAGTTCAAAACAGACATTAGTCAACCTAAAAGCTAATTATACTAACTTGCATCTATACAAAAAAAAAAATATATATATATATATATATATAGATAGATAGATATATAGATATAGATACAGATATATCACATTTATCTTGAAATGCATTGCCTTAACTCAAACCAATAAATATTGATCATAATTGTTAAATTTAACAAAAGCCACACATTGTGCAACAAAAGTTTTTGGCCTTTGTCAACTTTTTGACAAAATTAAAAAAAAAAAATTATTAAATTTGCATTCTCTGTGTTTCATTGTTTGTTTTGAAGTTTTTGTTACAAATGTTTTAAGCCATATTTCTTTGTAAATTTTGCACATGTTTTTGTTTTCTTTTTCTTTCTTTTTATACCCTTACAGAGGGTATTATAAAATTGGTCAGATGTCTGTCCATCTGTATGTTTCTTTGCCAGATATGGACCTTAAATTGAAAGCTATATGGTTGAAACTTGGTAGATAAGTTCTTTAATTAGTTAGGCAGATAAAGTATAAAAATCACTCGGATCGGACAACTATAAGATATAGTAAATTGACTTTAACTGCTAAATATACAACAAAGAGGCAAACGACATTTAAATTTTGTTCGCTTGAAGAATACATTATAAGTACGATTGATGACATTTAAGGGGACCCGCGACGAATTAGTTTGATATTTAAAATTTTGCATGGAAACCGTTGAGACAGAAAAAAAAAAATAGGTAATAGGTCTAGAACTGCAAGCGTATAAAAACTTTTTCAAGGCCGAAGTTAACTTAATAGATTTTTTGTTTTTAAAATATTTACAAACACAATTCATCACAATACACACCTGGCTATCAATCCTTTGGCCAGCTCCCAGAATGGTATTTTATGTGACTTGGTGCCACCCATTGTGGCCATTAAAATATCGGCGGCCAGAACGCTGCTAGTGCAGACGAACAGTAGCAGACCGCTTAAAAATTGCATTGTTAATTAACTGTAAAATATAATAAAAAAAAAAATTCAAATAAATTTTAAATTAAAATTTTATAATTTAAAAAGACCGTTGTACCTTTTAATTTTACACAAAAAATAGAAAAAATTAAATAAAAGTTGTAGCTCTTAAACCGTTTAGCTCGACTTCCGAGCCGAATTTAGAACAAAATTTAGTTTGCCGGTGGTCTTTATAGATTTGATATGTACTTATTTGACCAGACCGACATGCGCAGGTTATTTAAGTCACTTAATCGAGCGTACTAAATGCGACCCAAAATGCTATAATGTATCTATAATTGTTGTTTTTGTCGCTGTTAAAAGGAATTTTTTCACTAATGTGCGCTCACGCACAGTGTCAGCGAAAAGTCAACGGGCAATAAACTGAAATTCCATATACACATACTCTCTTACACACACACACACACATAGACAGACACCCTGTGAGAGCCATGTGCCAACTGAGATACTTCCACTACTATAGATAGAATTCTCACCACTTACTTATTATAATTGGTTCTACTTTTAACTTTTGGTGTGGATAATTATGACGTAAGTTCATTCCGAACAACAACTACCGTAAGCATGCCAGGATGGGACAAAAGCTCTGACCTATGGTAACGACTGGTCAAAACATTTAAAAGTAATTAGCCATGGTAAAATCAAAATCAAATACAAATTACACAAAAAAAAATTTTATAAAAAATAAATAAACAAATTTTAAATGACGCCATTTATATATATATAAAATATTTATTTACTGATCTGTGAAATCCATTCCATATAATTTAACTTTAATTTAAAAGATTTTCTAATGCACTTTAAAAAAAATCAAATAATATTGAGTTCAAGGCGCAAGGTGCATTGCACTACCAAAACAATTGAAACTAGATTAAAACTAGTTGTTGTTGCTGTTTACTTTTTGCAATCGCAATTATTTAGCTTTATTTGGACTTTGGGTGGATTACAAAATTTCAAGAGTTACATTACTCTCAACCTATAACAAACTCGAATGTTATCGACTTTGGCGTGTGTGAACATTAAAAGAAATCAGAAGACAGAGACACGTGCTTAGACATTTGGTTATGTTGTCGTTTTTTTTTTTTAGAAATCCATAATTAAATCAGTTAAAGTTAAAAATAACAAATTATTGATTTCTTTTTTTTTCTGTAATCATATAATTGACGGAAAGAACTTGTAGAAGTTATTGAAGCATTTCGTATATAGTCATTGAACGGCTATTAAAAACACATTTGACTCCCAACAAAAAAAAAAAAAACAACAAAATTTAAAAAAAGAAAAAAATACAAAAAATTTATTATAAATGTGTATTTGTATTGGTAGACTTGCTCAATTATTATCTACAATTTGATGTCAACAAATATTTTCAACAAATTTCATAGCAAGAAAGCCAAAGGGCAGGCCTTATAACTACTCTAACGAACTTTCTATACTCTTAGAAATCAACTAAACATAAAGTTTAATAAGTGTATAAACAATTAATTTTATTATAAAGCTATAAATCTCATAAGAATTGCTTATGATAAAGGCCTTTCGTAATACAGTTTTAGAGTCCTGTTTTTAACTTTTTTAGAACATATTAAAAGATCAAAATTGATATGAAGTAAAAGAGGAAAACAAACCAAAATTTACTCAAAATGTTTAACATTAATAAACAAATATTTTTTGATTTAAAGATATATTCTTTTTACCTTCTTGATACATTTATTGAAAAGGATATTTTTTTAATAAAATATATTTTTTCTGATTTGCTTCTTATACCATTTATTTAATAGAATAATATTTTTTAATTTAATAGAATATTATCGCTTGGACAACGGACAAAAACTAAAGTAAAGTAACTACGAATTAGATATTCAAGAATAAAAGCTTTAAGCTTAGGAATAGAGAGATCTGATCCGATTGCAAAATTAAGAAGGTTGTAATCGTAACAAAGATCTCTAAAGGGTTCATGTCAAGTATAGTTAGCAGTTCAGCGTATTAAAGTTAGAGGGACATCATTTCTAATTAGTCTACAAGGTACTACGTCGATTGAACTGATTAAGTTAATTAAGGGAGTCTATAGTTTTTATATTCAACTTCAAATTATTTATTATTTATTATTAATAATTAATTAATTGATAAATTGAACATCATAAAGATTGAGGAAAATAACTAGCAGAGAAAGTTGGCAGCATTGATAAGAAAAATTAGTTAAAAGAAATAATTAGAAAAGTATTTAAAAGTATAATTAGAAGTATTGGAGATTACTATAAAAGTAAGAGTTTTCTCGTTATATATACAAATCTGATTCACAGAAATCTAAATCAAGAGCTTTTGAACAGTTTAAAAAGATTAAAGAAAACGTTTCAGTAGCATTGCTTAAACATGAAATGTTAAACTTAAGTGTATTTAAAATAAACTGTCAAGTAAATGTTAAGTTACAGCGTTATGTCTCGTTGCAAGTAAATGTTAAGTTCCAGATGCGTGATAAAGGAGTAAAGATCAAGCGAACCAAATGTTCAAAGAAGGGAGATTGTCAAATAATGATATTTTGTAATTCTTATGTGGTCGATATAAAAATGACAATATAAATTACATAAATTTATTTCGACTACAAAACTAAAATAAAATATAATGGCAGACAATAATCTAGAGGAGAATACCCTTAATCATATATAATCTATAATATATACTATATACGTATCTACTATGTATATATTTCGATCTAAATCTAATCTAAAATATTTACTAAATGAATCTACTTTTTACTTCAAACATTCCATGGCAAACTGTTTGCCAAAATCCATGTAACCTTGTAGCAAAAAGGGTACATATCTTTAACTCAATAGGCAAAAAATAAAGAAATAAAAAAAAAATACAAATAACCAATTACGCAAAAGAAGCAGCTAAATGAATATAATAATGAAGAGCGGTTTGTCAAGTTCAAGGCAAATGCTGTCAAACTCAAACGGATGCTTGTCCAAAACTCTTTTGTTATGTCTCTTCAAATTGATGATTTTGCTTTTTACCCCTCATTGGACACGGGGCATCAAAAGGGAAAATATATAACTCTGTATGTATATAGTTAAGGCTATTGGATGGATTGTTACGCACAGGTGAATGCATGCCTAAGTTGTATAGTGTGTACATTCAAACATAATTATGGTATATCGTTCAACTGATTTGTAAATATAGTATATAGATTTTCAAAAATGTAAATGGGAATCATGCAAAAAGTTTATTGTTAATTGAAATTTGAATAAAATACGTAATTTATCTAAAAGTTTAGGTACAAAAAAATTGTTTGGTAATAAGTATGTTAGGTAATAGATGATTTATCGACTATTCAATATATTCGGCTGTTTCTGCTGAATCTTTATAGAGACATTTCTATATATACCAAACTTACAAATACCTAATTTCCTAAGAATCCCTTTAAAAATAAGAAAGTTATTCTTGTTAACTATATTCTAAACCTTTATTTTCTATAGGAGCTGTATGTTATAGTGAACCGATTCTGATAATAATATGATAGACATTTTAAGAAGTATATAAAACCGGTTTTCGGTGTATTAAATAACAAGTTATTGAGGGTAAAACCAGTTCTCGACGGATCGTTTCTATGGCAGCTTTATGTCGTGCGACTGGGATGATTCTCAGATTCTTTTCTAGGTGCAAAATTTCAACTCAGTAGACAGACGGACGGATGTCGGGAATGCATTGTTCTAATGACCAATATTAATATAATCTTTTTGCAAGGCTATAAAAACGAAAAAAAAATTAGAATCAGAAACAAGAAGCACGTGGCGTCCATAGGAATCCATCAATCAGCTTATTTATTCATTATTAAGATTTTTGTTTCTTTTAAGTTTTTGTTTAAAGAATTTGACTTAATAATAGACTACCAGTTTCAATTTAAATTATTAAGCAATTTTTTAATGTCAACTTAAGAAACATTTTTTGAATTCATAACCAACGAATACAAGTCAAAAAAGATTTCTCATCTTTAAATAAAAAGAATATTAAAATAAGATTTGTTTAAATATTACTGTAACTTTTGTTGGTTATAATCAAACAAATGATTTCCCTCCTTGAATTGATTCATATATCGATTTAAGCTAATCGATCATCACATTGTTTGTTCTTGAGGGTAGTCAGGAACTCATTAAGGGGGCGTCTTTTGAAATGTTGTTTCGGCAATAAACAAACATTTATTGCATTAAAAATTTTGCTAAATTTTTAAATTTTTTTAAAATGAAGAAAGTTTTTGCTATTGCAAACAGAAGAAAGAAAAACCTTCAACAAATTAAAAAAGTAGTACGAAATTTTCTAACTCAAAAATTTTATAAAATATTTTAAAGTTTATAATTATATTATAAGTAAACTTCTAAAAAAAGAATTTTGCTGACTTACTTTCAAACAGAATTTTTCCAACAACTTTTATAATATTCACCAAAATGTTTTACTTTTTAAAGAAAGCATTTATTGATTTACAAAAATAATATTTCAATCATTAATATAAAGTCTAAAATTATTAAATTTAAAAATTATCCGAGTATATACATTTCACTTAAAAGATTTTAACATTTTACAAAAAAGGAAACTTACAATAAATGCTAAAGCAAATCTATTTTTGATAATAATGAAATAAAAGTTAATTTTTCGATAATATTGAATTGATGGATTGAAAATTCTAAAAAAATTTAATTTTCTAAGGAAAGTGTTTCTTGATTTACTAGAATACTTTTTCGATTAACTAATTACTTAATTTTAATATTTATCTAAATATTCTTCCAAGTTTCTTTTATTTGAAAATTACAAACATTTCACAAGAAAAAGGCAAACTTACTAGAAAATGTTCTCATAAAAGTTAATCAATTTGTATAATTATTAAGTTTCTAAAGAAAGAGCATTTTCATTTCATTTTTTGATTAACTAATTATTTTGTTTGATAATTTTCCCAAATATTGCTCATAGTTATTATTTTTTTTAAAAACTACAAACATTTTGGAGTAAACATAAAAAATTATTCGAATGGTGTTTAGGAATATTTTTATTAACCGATAACCATCTGATTTATTTGCATAACCTTTGCGATCGGTCAATTCATACCTGTCCCGTCATTTATGTGCTCCACTTGAGCTTGACAACGTTCAAATTGAAATTTCACGCCCCTGCTCCAATATGCGGGACGACTTAATGCCCGACACGTTCAATTGCCAAAGTTCGCGTTTATGGCCAAAGATTGCAGAAGTGCAATATAGTAAATAAGTACCACAGTACGGTTGTACCACACACACACACACACATACACACTTACACACATGTATAAATGTATATATAGACGCGCGTACCTGTAACCTGTACCATCCAATCGATTTCGTAAGCGTTTTTTTTATGCGTATGCATTTCAAAAACCCACAAAAGAAAAAAAAAGAGTACAGAAACAACAAAATAACAAATAATATTTAACAAACGCAGAATGCGTAACAAAAACAAAAAAAAAACATTTAAACGATTTGAATGCGGCTTTTTTAATTGGTCATGGCATCAGGCGAGGCGTCCATGTATATATGTGTAGGTTAAATCAATAAAAAATATACAAAAATATCACAAAAACAAAAAATTCCGAAAAAAAATTTAATTAAAATGTAATGTGTGTGTGTGTGTATTTGTGGCTTTCACTTTTCATTGTGACCAATATTTGCGTATTGAAGTTCGTTGCTTAAGTTTCTAGAGCCCAGACTCCTGTAAGTAATTAGGCCTTATGCCAAAATAGCAAGAGAGAGAGAGAGAGAGAGAGAGAGGTGAGAGAGATACAAAGACTGTGATAAAGGAAGAGGGGATGAGGTGAACAAAATCAATTGGTTAAATGCATAGCTAAGAGCTCTCTAACATATACTAAGACACATTTCACTGCAACTGTTGAATCAACTGGTTACAGCTGGCGGCCAACCACTAGCAACATCATTATGATGCATAGTGGAATCATCATTATCATCTGGGTAGGATCAGGTTGAATGCGCTGAAAACGAAAACGAAAGTGCAGGCGTTTCAGAAAATTGAAAAGTCTGCATCTCCCCAACAGCAACAGCAACAACATCAACTGCATACATACATACAAGCCTAAACAATACATATATATCTATAAGTATATATATATACCTATATATACTTGTATGTCTGTGTACATGAAAGTATTTATATAGTTACATATCTTTGTGTAAAAAAAAAAAAAAGGTGGAACGCCTCATTTAGTCACAACAGACCGACTTGCTGAAAATGGCATAACCGAAACAGCTTTTAGCCAGGCCTACAAGTAAAGTAACCAAAATCAACGCAACAGATCAAAGATGCTATGAACATTGTGTTGACACCGCTTGTTGTTTGTTGGTCAGCCAACTAACTGACTTGACCTAGAAAGTGAAGATCTGGTCTTCCCCTTTCCAGCGAAGAACCTGGTGAAAGTGAACCGTAGACAGCCAATAATCAGGGCAGTAAAAGCCCATCAACAGACAGCTATAAAGCCAGAATGCAACAATCCTTTTGTAATTATAGTGATACGAAATTGTAACAGGACTACACAGAGAGAAAAAAATTTGGAAAATTTCAATTGATATATGGGTAAAATATTTTCCATAAATTAAATTTACCCTGAAATGAATATCAGTTGATATAGTATAAGTTAATATTTATTTTGGAAACTTTAACAGAATCAATAAGTGATAAATTATTAGTTAAAAATTTCAATGTTTTCATTTTTAATTTACAAATTTTAAATAATATACATTTAAAATAATTTCTCATATATATTTAATTAATATATATGTCAGATATATAATTGCCTTGTAGTACTCAATTCAATTTCAAATTTCTCTAAGCAATTAAAAAATATCATAAAGAGGCACTTAAGAAAAGGAAGCTATATATAGAAGCTTTTGTTCTACCTGCACTTGATACAAACAAAATAACAGTTAAAATTTAGTTTATTTTAACTGATTTATGAAACTAGTTCATGTTCATTGTTTTATTGTTAAAAAATCAATCATTTTGTTGTAGAAATGTGACTAACTTCAACTTAAACTTGTATCTTCTAAGCATGTAATCTTGCTTGTTTAGATTTAAATAATAATGATTAGGTTTTTTAATTTTAAGTTTAGATTTAAATAATACTGATTAATTTTTTTACTTTTTATAAAGAGTTCGAAAAAACGCGATGCCTTTTTATATAAACTCAATTAGATTGTAATAAAAATTGCGTTTGACTTCCCTCTTAACTATTAACCACTAATTTTGTTGACTTTTTTGTAGCAATTCCACTAGGTTTTTTTAATAACTAAGCTGTTTAATAACCTTTGATTAAGCATTATATTGGTATTATAATTTATAGTATATATAGTAATATTTACTATAATATATTTTGGTGTTACAACATATACAAACTTTAGTAAACTATTCAAAAAAGTATCACAGGTAGATTCTAATTTCAAGATACCAATTAGCAGAATATAAGGAATTTGAATCTTAAAGTTTTTCAAAATGTATTTTAAAATCTTTTTAAAGATCTTTCAAAGCCTTTTTATAAATCTTTTAAAGTCTTCTTAAAGATCTTTCAAAGCCTTTTTTAGGAACTTTTAAAGCCTTCTTAATGGTATCTCAAAGTCTTTTAAAAATATTCCTTACACATCCTTCCATTATCCAGTTTATAGGAAAATACTTTTAGTTTCTTATATTAGCAAACTTTCAATATAAATTATAATCATGTTATTTAAATTATAATCATTTCAAATGTTTATTATATAAACGATTGCTGTTTGTTGTTTTATGTTGCTTTCAATAAGTGGTTATTCAATATAAAACTAAATTATATATTTCAGTGTACAAACATAAGCCACATTCATCTTAAATCTTTTTTATTTTTGCAATACGATGTCCCATTGGAATCTACACCTTTGTCATATGGAAACATTTTAGCAAGTATTTCGATTTGACTGTTATTTATGGGCCTTGTTTGGGCGACAGTTGCTTTCTTTTACAACAGTCTGACGATGAATGTGACTTTGGCTCATATAATGCCATTTTGTTCGCATTTTGTTTGTTTCAGCTTTGCATCACACACAAAAAGCCAACTGCAAAACAAAAAAAACGAAAAAAAAACTAAATAAAAATAAAAAGTTCAAACACCAAGTTTTTTGTTTGTGGGGATGACTCAAATAAAGTAACAAATAAAAAATCTATTATAACATTTTTGGCGCTGATATGCAAAATGTTGGAGTTATGGTTAGACTTGGCCATTAGCCTATAGTTGGCACCTTTTGCCATGTGGCGTTGGCTTTTAAAGATATAGTCGTATGTAACCCAGATTTTGTAGTCGCTAGCGAAGCGAAGCAAAAGCGCAAAATGTTTATTATTATTTTTTTTTATTATTTAAAATATACATTTTGTCTCCCCATCAACTAATCAAATTGTCAATATTTTAATGAAACGGGAATATACAGAAAATTAAAGAAATAACAGATGGGACCGAATCGAATTTTTATTGAATTTTGTATACCCTTACAGAAGACTAAATAGATAATTTTATAAAGTATATTATATTATTATTTTTAATTTAAAATATTTAAAAATAAAGTACAATTAAACAGAACATTTTGAAAAAATTTGATATGAAGTGAAAAAGTATTTTGTTTGAAAGAAAATCTATAAAAAAAATGTTGTACAAGTAAAATGTTTAAGTACTTTAACTTTTAAATTAACTTAAATTTCCTGCTTCTATAGTATCAGTCCATATATACACAGATAAGGATTGAGTTTTAATTAACAAATTAATTACTATATCTATAACTCTATCTAACTCTAATCTATCAAAATAAGCTATGAATATATATATAATATTTCTGCATTTCTTCACTTAGTGGCAAACTTACCCTTTGCTTTTGAAAGAGTAAACCAATAAAATTAATCAAATCAAATAACACAATTTGGCTATTTGTTAGTTATGCAAATAAACCATGTACTTTTAAGACGACTATCATCCTCCTACAGCAATGCCAAACAATTTTCGATAGCATACAAGAAATAAAGAGAAAAACAAACTTTGGTTTCTCGCAATTTCTTTGTCATTTGTCTTTCGTCTCACTGGGACATTTAATTATGCTAAAGAAATCACTTCTCATAAATTATTAAGAGATGAGACAGAAAACAAATGACAGTCGCGACAATAACAATGCTTACTGACCTTGACCAAATTTTGCCTAAATTTTAAACATATGTATATATAGACATATATACATAGTAAACTTGTACCAGCTCCTAGCCATATAAAAAGTAAAAATTTATTTTTATTCCTTTATGTAATTTAGTTCATTTTGTTTGTATCTGGTTTTTGCTTGGGTTTTTTTTTCTCGTTGTCGTTTTTAATTTTTCACTTAAAAAATTGTGACGATAGCAAGCAAGTTCGTGGCTTAAGTCTTTTGTTTATGATCTTCTTTTAACTATGTGGGCAATTTTCTTGAATTGCTTGTGACCTTGTGGCAACACCGGCCCAACGCACTTGCCACACTCGACAATATTGCTTTTTTTTTGCTATTTTCCGGTTTATTTTCATTTTTGCTTTTTTTTATAGTTTACGCAATTTGGCATGCCTTTAGCAGATGTATTCAGATATATATATATTATATATATATATATAAACATGTAAAATATATAAATATAGATAGATAGACTTCTTATAACATATTGAGTTGCGACAAGAGCATTTTTAGTTGATTGTTAAACGGAATTATATGTCTAGAAACATCGATTTCGAGTATAGGTAATGCCAAAAAGTTAACCACATTCATTTAGCGCAATTTGGTAATCGACTTGTTTGGCAATATCTCATGTTATGTAAATTACCGAAAAGAAAAAAAAAAATTCCAAATTGCCCAATTCGTTCTGTCACTCACTTGGACTTACATTGATTAGATACCATATATTCAATCATTTATATTTGAAATTTGTAATCTCATAAAATTTGGAACTTTGTATTCATACCTTTAATGCAAATGCGAGATCTTGACTTTTGTGAATTAAGACACTTTAATACGTTTTTTTTTTTTGGGGGTTTTTTTTATGGTTTTATAGGAGCTATGCAAATTGGAGTTTTATTTTAAACAGTCGCATGATAATTTTGCGTTTTTATTGTGCTGCACTTTTGACCTGCTCTTCACTTCACTCCACCGTTTGCATCAATTTGGCCTCGGCCTCAGAGCTTCGTCATTCACATTAACTTTCCGTTGGCCGATTCAATTTACTCTCTTCGGCGCACTCTCTCATATGCAAAGCTGTTAACACACTTTCACCAATGCAAACGTATTATTTAATATATACGATTTAAATACTGTGATAATAAAAACGCAACATATTTTAGGAACAGCGCTAAACCATTCGCCATTCAATGACTAGTCCCACTACTTGGCTTTTTTAATCACACTGAAGAGTAGAGCGGGAGCAGCGTCGTAATATTGTAAACACTTGCCACTTGTGGGTTGAAAGATTTATGCTTTATGATTTATGCGCCACTGTTCGCGCTAACCAATTGAACTTATTGGCCAATTGACACTTGGCTTAGACACAAAAAACAGCAACAGCAACAACAACAACAAGCAACAACTATAATAAGCGTCACTCGAGCGAGTGACTTTTCACTTTTCTTTCGAGCTGAAGCTCGTAGCACGTAGTAGTTTCTCCGCGGCTTAACCAAAACCAACTGAACAGTGGTTTTTTGATAAAAGCGTCGTCAAGCTTGCTTTTTGGCGCTGTTTAACGTAACGCAGAAACTGTTGTTGCTGCTGCTGCTGCTGCAGCGGAATCACATGCAGGACCGGATTGGTAATTCCCAAGATACATTTTTTTCAATTTAAGTATAAGCCAAGTATTATACAAGTTACTGAATGTTTTAAAGATAATTTTCGAGTCATTTTTTAAGATCTACTGTAAAATAAAAGAAATCAAACTTAAACAACTGTCAAAACTTAAACTTATACTAATTTTCAAAAACTTCGATATATAATATGTATTATATGTACAGTTCTTAAATGAATTTTACTTTCCATACTTTTCTATTTTATTTACACTTCAATAGTGTTAGTCCGCCCCTGATCACATGCATACTCATATTTCATGTAAGTCCCAATGATAGAGATCGAATTGGTTTTGAGTTACGTTTGTGGCAAGTTTCTTCTGCAATTGCATTCGCCATGGGTAATTTTTGAGAGTTTTGAATGTATGTACATTTCTATGCATCTATGTAATCCTTTAACAAACACAACTCTACCAGGAAGTTATATTAAATTAACATTAGACGAGGGTATACGAAATATTTTAGCAAAAGAATTTGCTAGAGTTTAAGTTTAAGTTCTTTGATAAAATAAAGACTTACTGCATTTCCTGTTTTCGCTTTTCATGAAAAGGTTCCATAAAATCTTTAAAGAAAAGTGTGTCAGAAAATCTATTGATTACTTTTAACAATAAATTTAAAATATTATATATTTTTTCAAACTTTTAAATATTTAAATTTTAAGCTCATTAAAAGTTGATAAAAGTTTGTAAACATAAATAAGTTATTTTATAATTTTAAAGAAATTTTTTATATTTTAAAGTTTGTTTCATTTTTGGGACCATACTTATATACAAAGCGGGGAGTGGACGAAAATTTATAGGATTCAATTAATTTTGACATATTTTTCTGCCCTGTACCCCAATTAAGGATACTCTGCCATTAATAACAAGAAGAAAAATAATCAAATTCCTCTTAAATTTTATTGGTGGGCTAATAAAATTTAACTTTAAATCTTTTCAACCTTATGCACAATTTTCTTTATATTTGATTATTAGCGCTTAACAAATCCTTGTTTTTAAATAAATTGTACAAAAGAAATAAGCAGCTCCCATTTGAACTTGATTCATGTGTTAATTATAAAATATTAACTCCAAATATTTACCATTTAGTTAATTTTATTTTGTTTTGACCAACATCAATATTTGTTTTTTTCTTATTTTCAAATTATTTTTGGTTATTCTTAACCAAGGATTAAAAAGGATGTTAAAAGGATGTGGCAAATTAAAAATACTAAAGTAAATCTTAGGTCGATAATAGTCTTCGTTGCAGAGTTGATAAGAGTTAAATCAATGTAAAATATATAAGTATATATAAATATATCTTGAATTGGTTAAAAAATTAACTTTAAGTGACGATACGAATCTCCTCCATATATATCACGCCTATAGTGTACATTTGGAATTACTAATGTGAATGTAGTTGCAGGCAGCGGCAGAAAATTTGTAAATTTTATTAATTCTGCAATTAAGTTTGTCGTCTCGATTGACGCAAGTTTTTCTCGATCTCAAATTGCCGCAAGTCTGTGCGTTGTAAAAAGTCCTGTCGTTCCAAATAGCTGAAACAATGAGCCTGTTAGAGAGATGAAAATGTATAAAAAGCTATTTTAATTACCCATCTTTGCCCTTGTTGTGTGTTTGTAACTCTTCGTCAATTCCCTCATCTGTTTTAAAGGCTTTCCAATCTAACTGAGACTTCTCCAGTACAGACATTTTTTTCTTTTTTCCAAGTTGGTTTAGGAAAGATCCTAAGCCTCCACCATTTGGTTTTGCTGGCCGCTTACCAGAAGCCAATTGCTTCTGATTTTCCTTTGCACTGGAATTGCTTACAATTTTTTGCACAGCCACTTGTTCACCAGCAAAGTCTAGCACTTCTGTAATTTTTGTCACTGTTGGGGAATTATCGGCAGGTGTTGTCTTTGATGGCTTGGAAACGACAGACTGTGGTTTTTTACTAGCCCCCACTTCATCTGATGTTTCTTTTTTCTCGTTGGACTTGGGTTTACTGGAGCTCTCGCCGCCCACATCACTTAGAAAATCTGCCCACAGTGCATCTGAACGAGATTTGTCGACTTCTTCGTCCGACTCCAATTCTTCTTTCTCCACAGTACTACGACCGTTTTGGGTGCTATCAGAATGCCTTGTTCTGCGGGCGGAATTGTTGGCTTCAGTGCTGGCTGCTGGACTATCTTTGGATTTTTTGCTAAATAAATAAAACATATAACCATTAAAATGTTTTAAAGTATTGATCTCAGTCTTGAGAAAATTACTTACCGCATTGGCGAAATGCTGTCTTTTTCATTTGCCTCCTCTTCTCCCTCTGATGATGAATCGGGGCTTTCTTCACCGCTGCCAGAGTCTGCATTTTCATTCTCCAGACAGAAGTCCTCATCACTTTCACTGTCTGAGGCGTATTCTTGGTTTAAGTCCATGTTAATTCTATCTATAAATTATATTTGCTTTCCGGTTTTTTCTTAGCCGACTTGCTTTGCTTTAGTGCTGCCAGACTGTTATAATCGATAATTTTGTAACAATTTATACTCGATGCTTTTTCGATACTAAGCAATGGATAAAGAAACAAAAAAACTGCAATAAAAAAATAATTAATTGTATTGTATATAAATATATTAATAATTTAAATTTTTTGAAAAGACTTACTAAAAATTTAAAACAATGACCTCGTTATGATAGCACTTTTGCTTGTCTTCTTGATATTGATTCCACTGAACTGCTTGCAAGCAGTTACTTAATCTATAAAAATCGGCGCGAACGTAGCATTTTTCAAAAGTTAGGCACCAACGGTTGCAAGAATTAATTAAACTCCCTATTTCGAAAAACATTTAACCGACCTGCGGGGGCAAATGATTCATTCGACTTTGTCCTAGACCTAGCATAGAATGAGAGGAAATCAGCTGATTTTGTAGAAAACACAGCTGTTGTTTGCGTGCATACATGCGCATGCCCATTTTGAATATTCTCGATGCACTTGATGGCACATGTTTACGAAATGCTCTCCCATAAAAATTCGCCGGCTTTAGTTTAATTTGAGGGGTAGCTCCTTCTCATTATTGTCTTCCCTGGGACTTTCTATGCTGCAGTGTTTTTTAGTCAAAAAGAAAGCTTCCGAGTCGTAACATGTGCGTGATTCATACGGAAAATCTTGCAACGAAGAAGAAAAATTAGTATAGAGATAAATCAACGTTTATACACAAAAGAAATTTTGTTTTCCAAAGTGTAAAGAAATATGAAATATAAATTTAATAATAAATATTTAATTTTGTTGTGAGAAATAAAGGTTTTTGGCCTAATTCAGAGATGCTCATTAAGAAGAATAAAAAAAAATTAAGATGTGTCGTTTGAATTAAAAATAATAAAAGTGTGAAATATTTTAAAATGGCATCTGATGACCTTTAGATTATGTAAATTCCAAAAATAAAAGCTTAACCATACTTAAAACTATGGAAAACTCGCCATCAAACTCATTAGAAAAGCAAATCGACAGCTTTCTAGAGCACTTCAAACGCAGTGCTTCCAAGGCCATGGAAATTGATGGCGCCGCTTCTGCGAATGGCGTGGGTCAATCCGGAAGTCCACTTCGCCATAATTCCACATATCTAATTCAAAGGACGAGAGGTATGGAAATGACCGAAACATTTTCAGGTAAGACTTGTTGTACTTAAAGCCAAGAGCGGGAGTTTGAAGGCCACTCGAGGCCTATTTTCAGATCTACCCATACATTTTTGTGCATGTATTTGTGTATCGATTTTCCCCCAGCATGATTACAGATACGGATAATATGTACATATGTATATACATATGTATAGCGTGTGTAACATTGATACTTTTTCTTAATTGCCAACGTAAATTGTTTGGCACTTTTGCAATTTAAGTACGGAAGCGTGAAAGTTATTGCAGTAAATAACGGTGGTTGTACGGGTTAACTGCTTACAATTTCAAGTTAATTTGCCTTGGTAAAATGAGGGTGACAAAAGTATCTATTCTTAAAGGAGATATTGTATTGTGACATCAGCATAGTATCTATTACATTTTTCAATTTTGTTTGTTTACTTTGTTTTATTATTGAGACATCTTTGGCCTAAGTAAACTAAGGAGTAATAGAGTAAACTAGGGAAGAACAGAATTGCTGCAGCACTGCTTGCTGTGAGAGGTCTTTGACCTTTACTTTTATAAAAATTTTGTAAATAAGCATTTTTTTTATAAAATATTATGTTACGACTCAAATTTATTAATGTTTATACAATGTTTATGTTTAGATTTATTTAAATCAAATGAGGGTTAAAGATTATTAACTTGTAATAACCTGGATATTTTGAGCATTAACCAAATACTTGTGTCTATTGTATTTAGTTTTTTATTTTGATTTGATCGTAAAATATTCTTTGACTAATTTTTTTTATTATTTATTAAGTAAAATAGGAAATAGCCATAACTAGTGATAGTAACTTACACTGACTAAACTTTTTACTGCTTTAATTGCAACTTTAAAAAGGTTGAATTTGTATTATATTTGGTTAAATCTTATTTTTAAAGATCCAATTGTTAAAAAAACATTCAACTATTACTTGCAGATGAATGTTAAAATAGTTCTAACGGTTAGAACTTTAAAATTAAGATACTATTACTTGTAGCTACAAATCTGAAAAAACACTCTTGATTATATTTTGTTCAAATTTGAGTGCTTTTTCATAACATGACGCCAAGTAATTCGGAAGTAGACATCGAGTACATAAATTGTTGAAAAACTGTCAACTCTTTATATATATAAATGTACATACATACATACATACACACACATATATATACATATATATAACTGCACTTAAATGGCCGCTCTTTTAACAAATACATACACCAAGTGCCACAAAGCATTTATAGTAAGTCTTAACGGCGCTTATAGTTTGGTAAACAGTTTTTAGCGCAAGAAAATTGGAATGCCAAACCATTAGAAAGAGTGCCAAGAATATTTTTTACAATTTCTGTCCCAATTTGTCGTTTATTTACAGTAGCTTTATATATAAACTCCAAATATTTGGTTGTAGTCATGGTTCTTGGTATCTCGATACTTTGATTTAAATAATTAAAACTTAAAGTAATATTAATTACCGAATATAAACTACCACTGCCAACCTTCTTTTGATCGTTTACTTTGAAACATAGCGCGTTTACAACGGATATTGTTATTAGCGAAGATTATTACCCACTATTTCTGGATAAACGAACGGCTGATATTTGCAAGAACTAGTGATGCAAATACTTTAATATTTATCGATATTTCCACGATATATCGGCCAAATAAACGATCATATATGTTAATCATTTATAAAACATTTCTACCTTAACGAAAACCGGTCAATGAATTTAAAATAAACCGAATATTTGATCGATTGCTTCACATTAGAGAAAGAAAATAGATTTTATCCGATTTATTGAAATTCTTCTCAAATTATTGTACCGCAACACTTATTGTTATCGGTATTATCGATAGTGGCATAATATTTTGCACCACTACTAAAAACTCTGCTCGTATGTTATATCAATTTAATTATAAACAGAACTTTCGCATAAATGCAATTACGTGAGTTTCTTAAGAAATAAATACATATATAGTTTGTGTATAAATCTTATTGTTGTTCTTTATTGTTTGTAAGAAAGTCTACGGCAAGGTCAAGGCTAAGATAAGTCACTTGAACTCCCACAGGTGACCGGTATAACTATTATAACTCGAATCGTGTATAATTTAAATAATTAAGTGATTGAAAGTCTGTTCTAACGGGTGCTAAAATAGAGGAAGTGAATCATATATGTTTGTAAATCCATTTGCCTCGTTTGTCACGACTTATAATGCGTAATTATTATGCGGGAGTCATGACAAACTCCCAACGATAACAATCCCATATACGGTCTGAATAAAAGAATAAACTACAATTGAAATTGAAATTAAACAAATTATACAAAAATGATCGTACATACGTACATTTATATATCATAGAAATGGTGCAAGTGCAAATATAAATATGGATTGGATTAGTTGCATGAACAGCTGAAGTTTTGTTTTCTTTTTTTTATACCCTTACAAAATAAGTACATTAATTTCGGTCAGAAGTTTGCAACGCATACAAGAAAGCATCTTCGACTATATAAGGCACATATATTCTTGATCAGAATGATGAGTTAAGTTTATATAACTCTGAATTTGGCAAATATACGTTTGATGTATAGCTATTCAGTTTTCATTTCGGATCAAAACTAATTTTGAGTACTTTTGCGTACTTTTCAATGAATTTGCCTTATTATATGCAACTTAGAAAGACAGTTTGCCAGAGTATTCGAATTTCGATGTCAGTCCATCCTTTTAGTTTTTGCTTATCGATGCAACAAAGACAGCTGTGCACAGTAAGTCTTCCTGGAACTAAGAAACGTTAAAGATGCATTCATATGTATGTATAAACAATTCCACATACATACATGGATAAATAAAGCTGTTTGGTTTTAAGAAAACTACCAATTGATAGTAGTATTGCAGCTGCCACAATTTGTGGGCTAGCAACAATTCATGTAAACGGTACTTGAAGAAAGTCGGGCAAACCAACCGACAAAGCAATCGCTCGCGTTTTTATACCCTATTACAAAAATAGTGTCAGGGTACATTGACATTGTGATACTAAGTAACACATAAAATGTGTATAAGTGTGTATTGTTTATTTAAACTGAATCTTAAAATTGGTAAATGATATTATATAAATAGTGATATGTTGAATTATTCTTAAAAAAAAGGTGGCCGTAAATTATAGTATTTATGCAACATTTCAATTGTTTTAAATTTCTCGTTTTTCAAAAAACATCTGTTGCCGAGTGTTAGTCATGAAAATCAAAATGATTTATCGATTTTTGTTCGTCATTCTACTATATGTGCGTCAGTCCCCTAGAGAATATACTATACTGTTAGTAACCTTGTAGGTAACTTGAAAAGAGAGTATTTGAAAGTCGGCGATCCAAATTAATTTGGAGTACTTTTCTCTCGGACCTTCAATTGTAATGTTTAAGAGTAATTTTGCAATGAAATCAGCCACAACTCACAGATACAGTTTGTCGTTTCGCCAGTTGGGAGCAGCTGATCAACAAGCGCCACACCGCGCCGCTCCGCTCCGAGTTACTCTGACTTCTTTTGGGCCCGCACTTCATTCTATTCTGTTCTGTTTTGGTTTTGCTGTGAATCGAATGAGATGTGGTGTTTGGGCCGGAAAATCTAGACTAAAACACGTACAAATATACATATATGGACATTTAATTGCGTAGATATGAATTTTCGTGTGTGTACCCATAGATACGAAAACACACAAAATATTTGGTTGGAAAAAGTGTAAAAAATCAGTGTCGTTATCTATATGATATCAGTGACCATATCAGAAATAGTATCTCTCTTATGCATAATGGGAAATATACAAAGTTTAAATGACGGTATGTCTATGAAACTAATAATAAAAAATAAAAAAAATCATTTTAATAACTGACCAGGCCAGATTCCAGTCATTTGAATAAAAGTCAGATGACCCCATGTTATGATGTACAAACAATGAATCTAAATTTCCATATAGAAGTTAATTGTTACGTATACGTACTGAGTGTTATGTAAACTAAGAAGTTTACGAGTGCAAAATGATTTTAATGATAATTTTTAATGCAAATTTGGAATATACATCGCATATACACTCATATATAAACTGCTGTTGCTCTATTCGAAATTACGGAAGATGTGAATAAAGTTGTAAGCTTATGCAGCATATTGTTGGCACCTATTTATCATTAAACCGCAGTAATAAACGCTACTGCACAATCCAATGAATGAATAACTTATGCTACAGAAAGTTGTAAAATCACTTGAGTAAACAAAACCAACAGCAAAGCGCAACGAGTGAACAACGTAAATGGGTCAAATTAAAGCTAAAAACAAAACGCACCAACGTTATGCATGGTTTCTAAAAATATGTACATATATAAGTGTTTATGTTGTATGTACGCAAGCTGACAAAAAAAAAAAAACAGAAAGAAGAATATGAAATACATACCTTGAGATCCCATGCTTCAACTTATTAAACGCGCCTCAAAAATTCTCGATTAATTCATTAATCATTCTGTTTTCTTTTCTCTTTTCTTTTTTAATGCATTCCAGCAGACAATGATGTCGAAAACGCGCTGGCCGAGTCACAAGCAATTGTGGTAAGCGCTTCTCAGAGCCAGCAGCAACAGCAACAACAACAACAACAACAGCTGCAACGTCAGCAACCATTGGCAAACAATCAGACTCAGAGTCAACATATGATTGACTCACAGATTTCAGTTAGTAGTGGAGCATCCATACAAACAGCATTCTTCCAATCCCTTACCAATTCGCCGGCCCATCAAATTGGCCTACAACATACAACATCAACAATTAGCAGTAATTCAACGAATTCGGTTAACTCCCAAGGTGTTGCATATGCCGCAGATGCATTGAATGGACACCGTTCCATTCCCAGTAGTGAGCGCGACCATATCAACTCTCTGCTGGAGCACATTAGTCCCGCCCAAGCCGCTGCGGCAATGAGCGGAGAGGGTGTTCTTAATATAGCCGATGTGGCCGATTTATTACATCCACAGCACGCCATCATCACTGGCGGTCGCTCACAAGAAGGCTGTCCTCTAATCATATTTCCGGATAATAATAATTTTAATTCCCTAGACGAAGCTGACTACCAAAAGTTAATTTTGTATCTTAGCTCGGTGCCGTCGTAAGTACACACACACTTCAATAAATCTTTTAATAATTTTTAATTACATTTAATTTATTTTTACCTTACAGCTTACAAGATGCCGATCTTGGTTTTCATTTGATTATCGATAGACGCAAGGACAGATGGACTTCGGTTAAAACAGTTTTACAAAGAATATCAGTAAGTAATTATATAATTAAAAATAAATTTCAACTTTTACTTATGAATTTCTTTTGCAGATCTATTTCCCAGGCATTATACATGTAGTTTATGTACTACGTCCCTCCGGCCTCTTCCAGAAAGCTATATCCGAAGTTAGTACTAAATTTTCCAAAGATGAATATCGCTTCCGACTTGTGGTGTGTTCAGCCTTATCTGATCTTCACGATTTTGTCGATATAAGCCAGTTAACACCAGATATGGGAGGATCCTTGATCTATTCACATCACGAGTGGATACAACAGAGAATCGTGAGAAATTATATTCAAATGTAAAAAACTGTTAATTAACTTATTTCATTTTTACAGTCACTTGAAAAATTCTCCAGCCTAACACATCAAGTATCCGCTGAATTGGATATATTTATACAAGCTATACATGACACGGAATTTCCAAATTCCGTTGAATCAACCAGAAAGCTTTTAGAGGATCAAGGCGTTGATTATGCGCGTCTTAAGGTTGATATTTTAAATCTTTTGAAATGCAATCAAATCATTAATTTAATTCTTTCCTTTACTTTAGGAGGAAATCCTAGCCGCAGCCAAACATGGAGAGACTCTTTTGGACAACATCAAATCAATTGAAGAACTAAAAGAATTCTCCGAGCGGACTGGTAATGTCAGTGCCATAGAGAGGTAAGTCCATAATTGATAATATCCATCTAAAATTACTCTATTTCAACTTTTTACGGATATAATCGTTTGTGTATTAACTATTTAATGTTTTTATACTAACCAAATATCGATTCGGTTTCTTATAGCTCTGCACTGGTTTTGTATTTCCCTAATTTTTAATGAAAACGTTTTGAAGCCAACATTAAAATTAACGGTCATATTTTGAATTCATTTTCAACTTGGCCAACATTAAATTGCATGCACCAATAGAATAAAATCAATTATATTAGAAAATTTAAAAAAAAAAACTATACAAAATTAGGAGTATATTCAAATTAGCTTCAAATCATGTGTTGTGTATAATCATTTATGTTTCGCTGTGTATTTACTACAAGCTACTTAAGTGAGTACTGTATGATTTGTTTGCTTAAAATGTTTTAAACCGTTTTAAATTTCGGTTTCAAATGTATTACACTCATTATGAATACTGAATGAGCTATATAAGTTTTATACAGACCTAAACAATTGAGCAAGGATCTATATTCGGGAATAATAATTACTTTGAATACCCTTTTTTGGTTTATTTAGTAAATTTTTAGTTATTTAAAATAATTTTTAGTTAATAATTTAGAAAAACTCAGACAATATATGCACTAAAGCGTATGTTTCTTTCGCATAGACTATCAAATTAGCCATCTTATTAATGTTTAGCCATCTCCCTATATATCTAGATATTGTAAACCAAATCGTCATAATCTAGGTGGACTTAAGTATTTCAAATTTAGCTGTCGCGACTTGACATACGTACGATTAGTTGATGTTTGCATGAACAAAATTTTAATTTTGCCTTTTCATTTCGTTTTCAATTTTCTTGATTTTAAATCCAAGCTTCTGTTGTAAACAAGATCTTCTGGCTAATATAATAGCCAATTGCCTAGCTGTGTTACTTGCATGTAAATATTTGTACTTGTTCTGAATTGGTTACTTCTTAACTACAGCTAAGTTATTAGAAAATGTATACTTATAAGATACAATGTAAAACACTCATCAATGACTCACTGTAATTGGCACCCTACACTGGCGATATATATCATCTATTTACATCGTATTTCACAATCTGAAATACAGCACAAAAACACTGATACACTCTATCATACTTCATACACATTTGAATCTAAAGACAACTTGAAACTCATTTGAATCCTCGTATCACCCATATTGCTTAACAAAGTTGTTGCCGTCTCTTGTCTCTTGTCTTTTGTCTTTCGCATTGCTCGCTCGGGTGGCAAACATAAACATTTCAAAAATACATTTTCAAAACGATTCAATTTATACAAATCAAATCGAACTCGATATTTATGCACTGTTCGTTCATAAATGACAACCACCCAACAAACTGTTGTGCAGATCCAGTGCAGGGCAACCGATGCATCGTCAGCAAATTATTTATCATCAACAATATAAATTTAAACAACCACAACATTATGATGACTGTCGCGATTATCGTAGACTGCTCGTGCAACTGGAGGAGACGGAACGACGATTCGACGAGTTTTGGCGCACACATCGCAATCGGTTGGAGCAGTGTCTACGTTTGCGCATGTTCGAACAGGATTTCCGCGAGTTCCAGGTGAGTAACACCTAAAATTTCTTTCTTCATTAGTCACCCACTAATACTTTTTATTCATTTCATTTACAGAATCTCTTTGATGGGCACTTAAAGACAATTTCAGAGATGACTGAGATCGGCGAAAGTGTGGAACGTGTTGCGACACTCATTAAGGAGACCGAAGATTTTAGTGTGGTTGCCAAAATAGATACAGAACGAGCCGAAGAAGTCATACAATCAGGTCAACAATTAATCGGATCGCGTGGTGTTTATCCATGGGAGGTAGTGCAGCCCAAGTGTGATGAACTTCAACGCGTTTGTGATATAATCGGACTGCGAATCGAAAAACGGCTAGAAATCCTGACCAAAAACAGTGAACTTATGGAGAGAGTTGAAAAGGTGAGCAAATTTAAGTTAATATCATGATCAGTATTAATATCCTTTGTTTTGTTTTCAAGGCTAATCAATGGTGCGCAAATGGAGTTGAGTTATTGGCATCGCAACGGATTGAAAAATGTTCCGTAGCAGCAGATTTGGCAGAGCAGAGTCTTCAGGAGATACAGGCATTCATTGCCTCTGCCTCTGACTTTAAACTGTCCAGTCCAAGTGAATTCAAAAAGATATTCCTTGACAGCACAACACCAGAGACTAAGGCACTCGTTTCACAGGTGAGTGTAAAATGTTTTCCTGGAATTTAAGTATATTTTAATGTTTTTTTTTCACTTGCTTGTAATCAAAAAGTAAAAACAGCTGTAAAATTAATTAACAATACTTAGAAAATGAATCAAGCTTTAGTCATTTTCAATCATCCGAAAAGAATGTGTTTAATCTGATCGAAAACCTTTTTTTGGTGGTGATTTGTATATATGTATGTATATAAAAGTGTTTTCTTTTACGTATTTAACGATAAAGTGTGTTAGTTAGTCATAAGGCAGGCTTTGTTTGCTAAGATAATTTTAGGAGAAGATATGAAGAAAGTATGAAGCTATAAGGTTTGAAGTAGATATTGATAAAGAATGGAGAATAGGGTGATAGAAGTGACAAACAATTGTTACTATAAATAATGACTTTGACCTCTCAAGTCAGAAGGATCAAAGTTTACCCTATAAGAACTACTATGACGGTCTAAATTGCTGCTTCTCTAAGTTAATAATATAGTTGCTAAACAGCTTTAACTTCTGAAAGGTAATAAGTTTTTTACCCAACACAACATTTCTAACCAACTCGCATAAGGGTTCAGTTATAGTGGATAAAATCATTTACAATATGAATCAATTAATACCATTATATGGAAATAAAATCAATCAATCAATTAACTACGAGTTTTCTACAGTTTTAAACTTATTTTTCTTTTCTTGATTTCAAAATCCCAAAATTGAATATTGCCTAGGTTTGGCCAGTCTTTTTTAATACCAACTATGTAAATAGTTATTATTTGTTAAAAAAGATTGTGAATGGCAAATGAACTTTAGATTTTTAATAAATGATCTGAAGTTTGCGCTCTGATTCTTCTTCTAAATGATTCCTAATTTGTTGAGATTTTTGTAGATTATAAAATATTTGGTTATAGTTGTAAGAAGTCAATACAATTTCAAAGAAACTTAATTTTCAAGGTGTAAAACAAACTTCTAAGCAAAGCTTATGTACATAAAGTAAGGAGGCAATTTAATGTCAAATTACGAAATTTTTTAAGCAATTTGTTAAAAATCAATGAGGCATGAATGTCTTTACTGCAGCAACGGAATAAAAGTTTTAAACAATTAAGTTAACTTACATATTTAGGTGTATTTGATTTAATATTTCTTCATATATTCTAGTAAAAACTTATAAAAAAGTGAAAAGATATTAAAAACTAAAAAGGAGTGCGAAAAAATTGAAAACTTTAATTACTTTTTAAGCAATTATGTATTGGCGTATTGCCAACCAATTATTTCTAATAACTAAAACACAAAAATATCTATAAGCACATGGAAAAATATATTGATAAACAAGAAAAACTAAAACTACTCTTGTGGCCATCAAAATGTATTTCAGTGTTTTAACCCATATTTGTCAAGCAGCGGCAACAAGCAGAGTGGTTAGACACCTGTCCACTGGAATGTCAACGGGAGTAGTAAATGCTGTAACTTGCCTTAAATGCTTTTGTGTATTAAATAATTTCATGTATTACCAAAGCGAAAGGCTACTGACCCGCCTCGCCATATGAAAGCGCTATTTCACACAAACATTACGCTTTTGGCGTTTATTAATAAGAAATTACAACAAAAAAAGTATGTGCATATACATGATCACAGATCTGAAAGCCATTTGTTTTTTGTACTTTCATTGGCTTTCTGCAAATGAGAAAGGAGAAGCAAAGAAAAAAAAACGCACGTTTGTGTTGTTGCAATGTTCTTCTTGTGTTGTTTCTTATTCTTCTCCATTTCTGTACAGTTAGATAACAGGAATTGGAATGGAGTTGCTGTAGTAGCAGGAATAGGCGTAATAGTTGTTAATTCTTTTAAATGCTATCAATCAACCGGTTATTCTAGTGCTGTCCATGTGACTTTCTATAAGCGCAAGCTGTCTTAAGGAGTGGGCGATTCAAAAGAATGAAGAACTTTTTTTTTATGTACTCGGTAAAACGTAATTTATGAGGAATGGTAAACATTAAAAAAAGGTTTCTGCAGAAATATACTAATCACGATTTAATGAAAGCGTAATATGTGGAATAACGTATACATAAATTTGTGTGATAATAGGTTTTTTTATATGTGTTTTAACTTTGTTCCATTAAATTATTTAAATTAAACTTACATAAAAGTATATTATTTTAGAAATGTGTAAGATTTAAGAGAGCTTTTGAAAATTAATTCATCCCAATTCAGTTTTTCAGTGTTGTTACTGAAAATCTTCAATAACCAATTGTTTTCAAAATTTTCAACACTATTTTTCAACTTGATTAGGGACTTGATTTAATAGTTTTAAAATTTAGGTAAAATATCGATGTTTACTTTAACTCAACTTTAAAAAAACTCTAAGGCTACTTAGAAAACCTTTATTCTAAACTAATTCATTTACAATTTTTTTATAGTTGTTTGTTTTGAATAGTCAATTCATAAATTTTATTATAAACCGCAAAATATTTTATTTGTAATTCCAAAAAATTACGCCAGTATTTCATTTTGAATAATCAAGCCATAAGTTCTGATATAAACCGCAGAACAACAACCGCAGAATAACTTCTTAGTGAAACAAAATTCAATTAAATTAAGTAGTACTTCAATAAAAATTCATAAACTTTTAGGAAGTTAGAGTTTCAAATAGCGTTGCATACTTCTAGGCTAAATTTCTATCAGGTTTATATGTCTACCACAAATTATAGTAATTAGAGACATTTAATTTAAGTACTTCTGTTTTACATTATACATCGTTCTCGTTTGCCAAGTTAATCTCAAACAATATATTACAGGAAACGCTCAGATATAATTGATCAAACATCGAGCATGTTGCACAACATGTTCCATTAGAATTGTCTTTATGTATCAAACATAAAGTGAAAAAGACGTTTAAATAGAATATGTGTTTTTGTAATTTTCAATCATTAATCATTAAGTGGATAAACGTTATCTACATAAGCAGACATATAGATATTTTCTATATGTCTTCTCAACTAGTTGAAGATACATTTTCTGTATCGAAAAAAAAAACTTGAAATAGAATACAAACTTGCTTCTACTGGCCCATATATTCAAAGTGCAAAATAAAATGGGTCAATTGAAACCAGTTTATACATTTTGTGGCTTTTTCGCCTGGATATTGGCTTCTGATATATTCCGCATATGCAATGAACCTGACCCATTTTGATTATTTGCTCTGGCCGCTTTCATACAAGTCTCTTTCTGTATATGGAGGTTAGCAGCATGTTTGTCCAGTTGTAGAACTGGTTATCCTTGTGATTGGAAAGAATTGCTATTATGCTTTGGCATGGCGTAACGGCCATGTCTACTGATTATACAACTAAATTCTTAAACTCTTGCGACACGTTTATAGTTACGATAGGAGAGGACAACGAAACTTGATTTGATTTAAGTGGAAAACAAGTAAAACATATTATTATCGCCTGATGCAGAAAGTCAAAGATCAGTATTTTTTTTTTTTTGGATTTACCAATAAGTTGTTATAAGATATTTCAAGCGGGGTTAATAGACTATCAACGATTGCCCACTCTTACCATAAAGAGTAAACATTTTGTGTATAAAAAATATCCTGATGTATGTAAAATAAAATACATAATAATGGCTGGTGGCATTCAACAACTTTTGTAGCGTAACATGGGGTCACTACTGGTCAAAACGTGGGTTGAACTGGCTAGGAAGAAGCTGCAGAAACTTTTCGTTGATCAACAGATTGGCACAAGACATTGTCAGTTAACTTTAACTATTTTGTTGTAGAAAGTCAAATGATTGGATTGAATTATACGTTATATGTAGGGACAGTCGACGCCTCAGCACCTAATAAAGTATTTGCATTAAGCAAACATGTTTGCAAACTGGTCAATTGACAATAGATGCAACACCTTTGCATTCATTGAGTCCATGTCTCTATGCTGAAGATGCGCACAAAACATTGTCCATGGAAAACCCGATCCCGACAAAAGTGAAAGTGGCCAAAGACCAAGTGGGGTCGCCTTGAAGGAGGCAATTACGTAAAATGTCAAACGTCATGGCATTGCAAATCCAGCGATCCTCCTTCGATAGAGTCTAAAATTATGCAAGATGCCAGCCATCGATTATTAATGATGGTTATAGGAAGTAACTAATATCACGAACAGGCATAAGTTAACTTAGTCGAATTGCCATTTTCTTTCTCCCAAATCATACGTGTATCTTCTTCTTGTATGGCAAATATTTTGTTCATATCATCTTAAATAAATCGTCTTTGCACGCTTCTCAAAACTCTTTTCACAATCTTAACTTTGAACAATTGAAGATAAGTTTCCCCTAGATTGAGGATAGCAAAAAAATATTCAGTCGGCTGTTGTGACAAATATGATTAATTATAGTCTTCGCGCTGACAAACAAAATGCACTTTAGGCCAACAATGCTCCAAAAAAAAAACAGAGCCCCCAACAGCACACTGCTGACAGGCAGGCAAACCTCTTGTAAGCAGTCTACTGAAAAGCGTCAGGGCATCATTTCAATTGTCTTCTACCAGTCACCTGAAGCCAAATACTGAACACTTGGCCCAAATGGCGGTCATGAATCACTCGTACTTTCTTTGAAAACTTTTTCCACTCAACTAACTAACAAAGGAAAACGCACATGATTGCCACTAAATTCTGCTTAATAATTATATTATATACATATCTACAAATAGCTAAATATATATGTATGTATGTATGTATGTATGTACATGCAAATTGGGCAACTGTGTGAGTGTGAAAAATCTTTGTTGTTTATTTCTTTTGTAGTGCAGTAGTATTAAATTTTTCAGACTTGGGTAAAGCAAAAGAAAATGCAGTGAGATTAAGGTGAGTTAGTGAATATGGCAGGTGAAAATTAATTTGAAAAAAAATATTTAAAAATTAAGTGATGAATTTTTCAATTTTATGTATATTAAACCGCAATTAAAGCAAACTTGGTCTGAAATTTATACGGTTTTGATGAGTTCTTACAAGAATGTGAAACGGGATTAACTTAATTACGTAATTCTTTTATTGTTATATTTGAGTAATATTTGATTTAGACAAATAATATAATCTAAATATCTCTGTAAATAAGGTTCCAGTTGATCAAAAAAGCGTGCTTCGATCTTCACTTCATCATTTAACATATTTGGTTTAATTTTGGGTTCGGTTTTAAATAAAGTAAATAGTATTCTAATAATTATATTGTTGATATTAACAAATTTGTGTTTGTATAACAGTTATCTCTGAACTGACCTGCGTATACCGAATTGATTTCGTAGATATAAGTATTGAACATTTATTTGGTACATTTTTGTTGGCTTCATTTATAACTATTTCATTAATCAATGTCAAGATTCATATATCAACAATATTAAGATTCCTTCTGTGTAGACTGAATTATAGAACTCAGTTACAGTTCACTCAATATCAAGATTTATAAATCAATATATTAGGATTCCATCTGTTTAGATTGATTTTTTTGGGATTTAGTTGCACTTTACTATCAATATTAAGTTTAAGGTTTCAGTTCAGTCAATATCAAAATACATATATCAACTTATAAAGATTCCTTTTATCTTGTTTAAACTTGGAATTTCGTTACATTTCAATTTTGGTCCTTATGCTTTCTAAGCTCTATTTGTACAGCCTAAAATTTCTGACCTTGTAAAAGAATATATTTCAAACTAAGATAATTAACTTTTAAATTTTTTTGCAACTCTTTGTAATACCTCTGAACAAATTTTTATTTTTTTAGTACACTTTTGTCTCAAATTTAGAGAAATATTGAAAAAATTATTTATTAGATACTTATTATACTATTATTCCGATAACTCTTCAAAATCCTTCTTTTTATATATACATTTTTATGGCAATTTTACATTGGTTGAGATAAAAACTAATAAATACTAATAATAAAATTTTAGAGTCTGAAATCAAAGGTTTTAAATAATACAAATATTACTTTTGGTGTCTGAAATCCAAAGTTATCTTATATAACTTTTAGAGACTGAAAGAGACTGAAGTTATTGAATCTAAGCTTATATTGTTATAATGTTTGTGTTAGATATATATCTAGGAATATTGTTTACATTCACATGTTACTACACTTGAAACTAAGTTGAGAAGTTATGCTTACCTTTTTTTAGAGCTGCAAATTATTTCAAGAGTTAAAGTCATTTCTTGTTTGCTTCAAACTCATGTTAGCCAAGTTATTTGTTGCACTCTGTGAAAATGCAGCTTAATTGTGAGTCCGTTAGATACTACATAAGCAAGTCTCGCATTAGTGTAAGATATCTCGTTTAAAAAGAAAAAACTCACTTGAAGATAAACATGGCAAAGCTCAATTGTTGTAAAGTGTTTTTAATTAGCCTGAAAATCGTTTGAACATAACAACAAATAAATACAAGCAAGAGGAAATCAATTAAACAGGATTATATATATATAAGTTTCCTGGTATTAAATTCAAACTCATTAGAATATTTAATATATTTCACTTGGCAGGTTTTGCAACGCATTGACGATGTCTCCTTGATGTGCGACAAACGAATTGCTAGTCTCAAAAAGTTGG
Organism: Drosophila neocordata; assembly: GCA_018903615.1. Lineage (NCBI taxonomy): Eukaryota > Metazoa > Arthropoda > Insecta > Diptera > Drosophilidae > Drosophila > Drosophila neocordata. The sequence continues at coordinate 565,917 of JAEIGI010000025.1, read as the reverse complement.
CATTGAAACCACCGCGACCTGTGCAACAGGTGAATAAACAATACATACTAAAGTTCTCTTACAATAATTATTTAAACTATTTCAATGTGTTTTCTATTTCTTAACAGGTTACACCAGAGCCGGCTGTACCACTCCAACCACCCGGCGGGGCACCACATCTACTGCGTCGCAAACTCAATAAGGTAAGTCAATTTTAAGGCATATTTCTCATTTTAAAAAAGCTAATTAAATTAGGTAAACAAAAAAAAATACAATTGTGCCCATCAAAATGAAACAATTATTTATTCACTTCACAAGCGAAGATCAAGTTGGTGAAATTTTGCTCAAGTATTTGCTCCACCTTGGTGGGTACTCATAACCTTTTATTCTGATTTAACTCAACAGATGCAGCAACAACAACAACATGTTGATTTATTTTCTTACAATTTGTGTTTTCTCCCTATATTTTTCTCCCCCCATTTGTTGTACAAGTTTCAAGTTCATTGTGCAAAGTTCACACGCTGCTCTCGTTATCTATTCAAAAGATGCAGACTTTGCCACTCTGCGGCTGCGGGCAATTGTTTCATTGCAATAAATAAGTTGTACAAAAGCTCAAAAGCCAGGGCGTATGTACAATAACAAAACAAAAGCAAAGTCGGTTAGTTTGGCATGATAAGAAAACCACTATAGAGCTGACAAGTTTCACTTTTTTGGTATCTGGATACAAACACATTTGGATTGCTCTAAAGCTGAGCGAATCCGTATAAGTTTCATCAAATGTGCCTGACCGCTTACTATACTCAACGGTACTGCAACAAATATGTTCATAGTTGTGTAATGACCCTTCCCCCCACCTATTTTTAAGTTGAACAGTCGGTGGCATTTAGCATTATGATCGTTTTAATGACAACAACAACCAGAAATGTTTACAGAGCAAGTTTATAAGCGTTTCCTTTCATAATTGCTTAAAAAACACTAAGAAGCATATAAAGCAGACCAGAGCAGGGCAGGGCAGGGCGACAGACACTAAGTGCCGCAGCGGTCTTTCTTTTAAAAACTTATGTAACTGATGCACAAGCAAATTGCTTTCAACTAGTTATAGAGGGAGAGGGGGGCAATCATTGACATTGATCCATCTATCTATAGTCTTTGTCTACGTGACTTTGTGGTTCTAACTGCAATTTGCTATAATTCACACCAAAAGGTTGAGCTTTCAACTGACTGCATTTCCGCAGGAAAGTAATCTTTGGTGAAATCAATTTTCATAAGTGCCCAACTAACGGTCCATTTTGCCGTTGTTATTTTTCTACAATTTCTTCTTTCTCCTTTTGAACATTATTCAATTTGGCTCGTGCTGGCTTCTCTTAAGATTTGGCCAGTTATACAGGCGCCTATAATACAATTGTATTTGTATATAAAGTATATAGAAAGATATATAGATATATGTGTATATGTAAGTAGAATGAATGATGGCGCTATAATCGCCTTTTCTTGTAGCTCCCGCTGAGTTATACTTTATATATATATATATATATATATATATATATATATAGGGGGAGGGGCGGTTCTCTTTTGTTGTCAGCGGCACAGTTTTTTTTTTTGTGTTATTTATTTTTTAGTTTTTAGTTGTGGCCACTTGATTGATGTTGATATCGATTTGTGTCGATTTTTTTTTTTTTTTTTTTTGTTATTGTGTAGCACTCAATAAAGTAAGCAATGTGTAATTATGTTTGTATGTCATCTTTGGCCAGAACATACCGGCTAATAGTAGAAAAATATAACAACTAAAAACTACATTTATTGTGGCCTGTGTGATCTCAGAAACTCAAAGAGAGGGCATGAAGTGTACAACTCAATTGCAATCAACGATTTCACCTCAATTTTTTAAGCCATAAAAACAAGCATTTTAAGAAGATCACGTAAATTACCTTACAATCAATGAAATAATATACCAAATCAATGTCTCAACCAGTTGAGAATCTTATTGATCACTTGCAGTAGTAAAAGTAAATATAAATTCAGTTGATGGCAATTGTTTGAATATATATAAGTATGATATATAGCTTTTCCATAATTAAATAATTAATTCGCATTTTTAAGTCCCGTCAATGAAACTTTGCTGTCGCTCTTTCACTTTCACAATTATATATATGTATGTAATTAGTATTATAAAATTATTAGACAGCTGCATTCGAGTCAAGTCAATTGAATTAGTAGCAAACGCTCGAATATTGTGCAAAGAAAATATTTTCTTTCTTATATACTATGTAGTTGTAGCCTTTTGGCATTGTCAAACCAAAACACGTAAGGTTAAGCAAGCAACAACAAAAATGAAAATATAAGCACCTGTAGATATGGGCACTTGTAAGATTTATAGACACGCATATATATATATATATACAGGTGCTTTCAAAAAGTCTTTTGCATGTCTTTTAGCAATTACCTCGCCCTCATATAACACTAAGTAAAAAAACTATTGTTTAAGCCCATTCAACTTTACATAGTTAAACTTTTTATTTGCATTTAAGTACATAAATATATTAACCCAAATACTTTACCAATAAAGGTCAGGAATATCACAATATTCAGTACACTCGGCTAGTGTATAGAAACGATTACGATTTCCTCCACAAACTGAATAGATAAATCTTTTGCATCTTTTTTCCGAAAAATCATAGTGCCACATATAAGTCTGGTGACCGCATCTACCATAGTCAGGTGGCAATTTGCAAATTTCTAAAAAAAAATAATTAAAAGTCCAAAAAAATTGAAATATAATTTTATAATTATAAAAATTTACCTTGACGTTTGGTATATTCAGACACAGTATATCCGAAAACAAGTTCCAAACTCAGCAGTAGAAAAAATAATAATCCGTAAATTGACATTTTTGAGCTAAATAAGTATAAGAAATTAATTCAATCAAATCAAGGTAGTAGCTTGTACTAATGCAATATTGAGAAAGTCTGACTATTTATATTAGTTAGTTAGTCGGTATAAATATATATATTATTTTTAGAAAACTATTTAACAAATGTTATTTTATATATAGAACAAAGAAAAATATGTTTTAAACATATTGCAACACCTGTGATTTATTATCAGCATAGTTAAGTTAAGTTATTAGTTAGTTAAAACAATATCCAAGTTAAAAATAGTTTAGCTACTTCCAACCAACTGTTAAAGTAGGCCACCTAATAAAAAATTGTTGATTTTTCTTTATAAATCAACTTAATAAAAACATTTTTCGAAATACTGCAACTAGGTTTTTCTTTAAAGATAATTTTCCAGCAGCTGTATTAATATCTCAAAAAATGTTTAATTGATTTTACTATTTTCAGAAAATTATTGAATTATTTCTACTGTATTTTATACCAAGAAAAAGTATTATATAGTTAAATGAAGCAAACAAGTCGTCTGTGCCGACTTTGGTAGTAGAGAAATTTTATTAAATCAAACTCCTTCAAATTTGCCATCAATTCAAACTAAAATTCTCCATACAGGCTTCAGCAATGAACGCATGCTTTCTCGCTTACTCTTATGACCCTATTTCGCACTCAGGATTCCAGTATAAATAGATATATCTGCTATATTTATTGTCCTAATTTGATCAGCAGACATCAGTGCCAAACAAAAATACGCTATTTGGAATAAAACTTTAGTTATTCGTTTTTTCTAAACTTCGGGGCATGACTAAATCGAGTCGGCAGCTGATGGTGATCAAGAATATATATGCTTTATGGGGTCGCTTTCTTCTGCTTTGCGACTTACCCCATTGGTTCATGGTTTAAAAACTATTTAATAAATTCTCCTGAATATTAAAGAACATCCCAAGAATAAATATTTAATAGTTAAATAAGTTAAACTTCAATAATTAAAGCTACATCAATTATTTTTTTAGGCTATATATTTTTTATATTATCTCTAATCTTTTAAAAGTTTTGTTTTAATATATATAAAACTTATAAATTAAATTTTTTTAAAAGTTTGTCAAAAATTCCCAGATAAAATGGTTCGAACGACCTTCATACTAAATAAAGTTATTCATGCATATTTATTTCAGGATTATCGATGAGTGTTTTGATAGAAATACTCAATTTCACTTTCACTCCACTGTCACAATCACAACGTGGCATGCATGCCAATCAAGATTCAATCGGAATGGCTAAAGCCGAAAGCTGAATGTATTGTACATACATCCATAGTATATATGTACATACATATGTACAACCAATTAACCTTTCAATCTGAAATGTAGCTCGTGTCTATGGCAAGACAAACAAGAATTTCACTTCTATGTAGATGATCATGACCCGTGCAACTGGTAATTGAAACTTGGCCGGCAAAATTTGCCAAAGTTTCTTGGCCACTGCTTGTAGGCTTGCCTTTTGGGTCTTCTCAGATCTAGCGACAGTCATTTACACGTAACAAAAAGTATTTCTTTTTTTTCTCTTTTTTTGGATGACACTCGTCCAACAACCACGACGGCATAAATCACCGACCTTTGAGAACTTTCACGCCACTTCCGCACTTTAAGTTTTCAGTTGTTTTTGGTTTTGGGTTTTTTATTCTCTGTGACATTAAAATTTGTCATGAATTATGGTTGCCATTTCGGACTCTAAGATCAGGCAAAAGTTATGGCATTCGTAACATAGATGAATGGATAAATATTAAAGTGAAATTTGTTGATTGTCCAGTCCGTTTTACGAGATCTTGGGCAATAGTTTGTGTGTGGTTAAGGTATTTATTTCGCAATATGCAGACACTGTATTGTTATTTAAACTAAATCTAGAGTGAGATGACCGAATTAAAACGAGATCTTTGGGTTAAATGTCGGCATTTGAACTCTGCGGCTACGAGCAGCTCGCCCACAAAAACCAATATTGATGCAGTGGATCCCAATACCCAGACTAATATAATTCCTGCAAAATTTGACATTCCCAGTCTGATGGGTCCAATATCTTCTTGGTTACTGCTTGTCATGGTACTTTCTACTTGCTGTTGTATCTGTATATTGAGATTGTCGGCCACCACACGATACTCCCAATATTTATCGAATCCTGACGAATGCCAGCGGTAGATTAAGGCATTAAAATTTTCTAGCAACGGCCATAAACGGGGAACAAAAGCCACTGTATATTGGTAGTACAAGTCCTCCTGCATGATTACCATTTGATCAATAGCTTGGGAAGTTAAATAGTCGCCAATGGCAAAGTGTCCAAAAGGTAAACGTTCTACGGTGAAACCCATATGGACCCGCTTATTCTGAGCCAAGCCAAGCAGTTGCTTATCATTGTAAATGTAAAAGTTTGACAGAAGCTCCAGTACCACAGGCTAAAGTAATAGAAAATTATTTGAGAAAACCTCTTAAGACTAACTTACCTCATCAGAGCCGCGTAAGGACGAAACCCATGCCTCTGAATTTGCAGCCCAATGTAGTCGGTGATCACGTAAACGTTCTACCGTATCAGCTGCCTCATCCAGACTTGGTATTGTCAATATGCTAGCCAAACCTCCACCATATATGCTTGTGATTATAATGTCATTCAAAAAACAAGCAAAGAGCAAAACACGCACCGTAGTGGAGCGAGCATTGCTATTTCCTGACTGCGAAATGAAAAGCATAAAGGTGGTTACAAAAGCAAACTTACAACTGCTCAACCAGCCATCCCGAGCTCTCTCTGTTATCATATAGAGCTTTTGTTCGCTTCTATAAGCCAAGATCAATCCAAATATTTCAATGCTTAAGCATCCTAAGACCGCAGCCCAAAGAGTTCCTTGAAACGGCTGCAATGGTAGATACCAACTGGCTAGTCGTCGTGGAGCTGGCACTAAGCAGGTGACTCCCGATCGCACAAGATACATGGATAAGTCAAGATATGTGTAATCATCATGCCATGAGTACATGGCTCCAATACATATGTCAGCTTTATGATCTATAATCATACCCATAGCTCCATCTCCCGTCATATTGGTATAAATGGTACCCCAATCGTCTGCGTCAGCTGTGAATTATCAAATAAAAGAAGAATGTCTTTAAATAACTTAGTTATCAAAGGAGATGAGCGGGTTGCCCATGGCTAACGTCTTTTCTTTAATCAGCAGACGGTTTTGGTACTGCAAAGTCATGTCACTTTTACAACGCCTTAACTAGTTGAGAATTACAACTCAGTTAAGAGATAAAAAGAGAAAAGAAGCCTTGCTCCTTCATTCAACGGTACTTACACGTATCTATTTGCACAGTGCAGTTAAACTGAGCGCAAAAGGTTAAAACAACTTGAGTTTCAGTCCCGTCTATGTAAACCCCAGAGAATTCCGAATCCAATGGCACTCCTACATCACGGGCATTGGTGTGAGTGTTCTAAAAAATGGCAATCTTTAGTTTCGAAAACCGTCTCAGAAAACGTTTCTACTTACGTGCTTTATAACCGTATATGGCCTATAATCAAAACAGGCAATAGTTACTTCGCGACCCTGCAAATTACGTAATTTGTCCGGAAATAAGTTGACGCCAAATTGGAAATTCCGATCCAATGCACTAAAGCGATCTAACAATATCAATTCTGCCGGATGCTCAGCTTTGGGTCCCACATATTTGTTGGTTTTAAGATCAAATTCAGTTCCATTTGCATAGTTTCTTATAACAAAAAGCAAATTGGGTTGATCTAAAGGTTAAAAGTAGTTAATATTTTTTTACTTGAATGTTGTTTGTATAGTTTTTACCCTCAAAAAAGTAATTGTCAAAGCAATCCTCTTCCAGTTCTTCAGCCAAGTATAAGAATACAAATTTATTTTGCATGGAGCGCCAAATTGAATAGATCGAAGCCTTTGCAAAGGCATTAACAAAACGAAAAATATCCTTGCCAAACACAACAAAGCTCTACATATTTGAGTATTAAAGTAAAAGAATTTAAAATGACTTTAAGCTTCTTCGACCTACCTCACAATGTGATGTCTCAATGGATATTGTAAGCTTTAGTAAAAGATTATCATAGTCCAATCCTCGTTCGTAAAGCTCTTGCTTCTTAATCCACACATTGACCACATCATGCTCCATACTACTGGGCAGGGAAGTTATATTGATTCCCACAAAACTTGAGTAGCTTGAGCTCAAGGATTGAGGCACAAACTCATAGTCATTATTCCAAAATATGCAGATGGTACTTCCATTCAAATAGGTACGTACTTATGGATAAAAAATGGTAGGATAATCGAGTTTCAAGTTTATTTTATACCTTTAGAAAAACTTTGAGAAAATTATCAAGAATACTTCTCAAGTTAAAAAACTTAGGTTTAATTGCTCCCTTGACCTCTGTCTAATTTCAAATCGAATTTTTCTCAAATTTTGTTTTCTTAATCAACGCTTAATATTTCTACAAAAATTTTAGACCGATTTAGACTTAATTTTGAGCGCTTCTTACCTTTTTGATTATTTCCTAAATTACTACTTTAATAAAATTTTCAAAACAAATATTCCAGAAATTATTTTATTCAACTCAAACAATCTTCTGTTCTAAAATAAAATGATATTTGGCTTTTTAAATTAAATTTAAAGAAAATAAAAATAACTAAAATTAGTTTTGCCAATCTTAAATACTTTCAAAGGAAAACTATATTCTTCAGAAATGACTCCTGGACTTTTTCTATCAACATACTTATCAAATTCAATATGAGGGACCAACCCTCGTTTCCTTGTTCTCCAATTAACATTTTAGTTAGTCCTACTTGGCCTCTAGCCTTTGAGATACTGAGTTTTAAGAAACTAAAAAAATGTAAAAATTGCTACAAATGCTGCACTTCCGATTAGTTGGCAAATTAAGCAATTGACCAATTCAAATATAAACGGTTTTCTTATACCAATTATAATGAGTTTACCTAGTCATTAAGTCGACAATATGCAAATTGATCTGTCATTTGTTTTGGCCATATTTGTCTGGCTTGTTATTTTTAATATTGGATTCTTGGTAACATCAATGAAAGACATTTTTTGTTGTTGCTGATTTTAAAATTTGAAAAAAAAAAAACAACCTGATCAATGGCCCAGTCATCACTTCATTAATTACAAAACTATAATAATAGTGTTTGAATGTTGGCAAAACAAAACTGTTGATTATTTTTAGCGAAAGGGAAGTCTTTGTACATACAAAAGCGGAAATTGATAAAAACAAAATGTATAGTGTATAACAAAAACGGCCAAACAAATACCAATAACAAAAAAAAAGAGAAATATTTTAATTGATTTCGAATGAGAGTAAAAAATGGATATACAATATTAGCGCATAAATGTGTGGAATGTCTAGATACAAATGTAGATACAAAATGAACAGATATAATTTCCCTGTACATGCTCTCCAAACCATTAACACTTCACTATATCAGTAAAAGTTTAAACCAAGTATTGAAGTGTTAAGGGTCGCCTCGAATAGTATTTCGACTTTCTACAGCTTAAAGACAGAGCAATCTGCTATGTATTTATAGACGATCCATCATTCATAGGCATATATATATATATATACGATTCGTAATGCGTGGAGAGTCAAAAAAAATTAGTTAAGCTGAAGGTACAACCATTATTATTATTATTATTTCATTTAATTGTTCATATTTAGACATAATTTTGCATTGTTCGAGACTGTGTCAGCCTTTACCTTAACTTACCTTTAGCCGATTTCTTGTTCATGGGATAAATTTGTGTTTTCAGTTTCAGTTTTTTGCTGCGTCAGTTTTTTGGCTTTGAATTTAATTTCAATTTATTTGTGTTTATTTTTAATTGTTTGTCTTTTTGACTATTGTGTGTGTGTGTGTGTGTTTTGCATTGTAATACTCTTGGGAAAAGATTACTTTAGTTTGGGTCAACAAAAAAATAAGAAAGTTTTTGTCTAATTAATGTCAAGATATCCTAAAATATAACAATTAATTAGCCATTAAAGATTCTAATAATAAAAATTATTAATAATTGCTTAATATTAAATTTTTAAAATTTTTTTCAAATATTCTATAAATTATTTTGTTAATTGTTTGAAGTTTTCTTATTAAATATTTAGAATTTCCGCTAAAGTGATCACTATAATGAATTTAATTAAACATTTGAAGCAATTAAATGGTTTTAGTTTATAAACAAGTTAATTTGTATTTAAATTAAGTATAATAAGAGTAAAAGATATAACTAACGAATATTTATAATTTTTTTAATATATCTTTCAATTATGAAATAAATTTTGGACTATTTCTATATTTAATGAGTTAAAGTTTGTGATATAAGGAAGCTTAAATTAATATCCATAATAAATACTTTTCTCTTATTGGGGAACCCTTTTGTCATATCTCTGGCTTAAACAACAATTCTAAATAAAGCTGAGTTTTAGAGATCTCTTTGGTCTATAACTAAAAGTTAGCCAAAAGTTTTGTAAACATTTCTCCATTATAAAATAAAATTGAAACAATTTTTTGAATGAGTCAAAGTTGTTGATATTAAGGGAAATGTATATATTATAAGACAGCTCAGAGTAGTATCCATAATATTTACTTTTCTCTTCTCAGAGAATTTCTTCGTCATATCTCAGGCTTAAACAAGCCTATAAAATAATAATTAAATTGAAAATGACAAAATATAACTTTCGATTTCATTTTTTAAAGAAGCTTACAACATCTCCAAAACAATTGCAATGGCTATTAGTTATAACCCAATTCATTACGCTACACACACACACACCAATCGTTTTAATCGGCTGCAACGCCACATTAGGGTTTTAACCACTTTCAAACCTTTCTTTTGAGCCCAACTGTAGACAAATTGCAGCGCATCTTTGTACTGAACTTTTACCAAATTGTTTGTATATATAAAAAAAATATGATAAAATCACAAGTTACAATCCAAACCCACAAGAAGGGCAATCCAGCTTCTCTTTTATGGCATACACACGTATCCGAATGTCTCCATACTAAACATGATTATAGATATAGGTATGAATGTATGTATGTATATGGATTTATACATCATTTTTACAATTGTATTTGTGTTTTTGTATTTGTTATGCGATAATTTCTCTCTTTGCGTTTTGCTTAATTTAATTAATGAAAAGCTGATTTTTCAGTTTCATTGTTTTCGGTAGCGCGTTTCACTTTCAATTGAACTTTCTGCGGCTGGGTTCATACAAGATATATATATATATATATATATATATTTGACAATAACCACGTTACGCTCAACTGTTGGTACTTCTTTTTTTTGGTAGTCACACTTGGCCACCGCAAGTCAACATTGGCTTAGAAATATGCCCCCATTTTCCGGCAGGAATGAAGCAATGCTTACTTTTTCTTAATAATAAGCTAAATATTGAGAAATCATCTACATCATAGATCGTCTCACATTTAAATTTAAATATTTAAGAATGTTTATCAACAAATATTATGTGAGAAGAAGCACCGCCTCAGTTAGAACCAGAGCAAGGTGAAAATAGAGAAAGCCCATTTCCAACACAATCGAACGCTTAAAGATTACGGCCAATAAACTGTACATGGACGCAACCAACCGATTGGCTACCAACATGTTGCATACAACCATAAGTCAAACCCAACATCTCATACCCGCTTTCAAGCCTTATTCGAGCCATGTTAGTCTGAGCCGAGTTTTCAACGTCGTAACAACGTACCGCGCGCGAATAGTCAAAAATCGCTTCAATTGACGAGAGTTTTGTTTAAATTTACATAACTATGGTCGCGGGTTCATTATACATTTGTCTCATCATAATAGATTGCCCAAAGGCAGACATCATAATATAACCAAAAGCTTTTAATTCCTGCTTAAATCCGTTATCAATAAAGATTTGACATACAAAATGCCAATCGTGTAATTGGTCCATAGTCGGCATTTGCATGTGAATACCATCGAATTGTGACTCTAGTGAATGCGATCAATGTGTAGCAACAGATATATATGTATATATATATCTTTGAATATGCCCGACTGTTGCAATTTGTGATCTTTATAATTGTGTATAATGCAGATTGACCTGCTAAACTTGACATAGCTGTCAGACAAAAAGAGACAAATTTTGTAAAGGTGTTTGTGTCTATTGAAAATGCCCATTGGCAAGTTACCACAGCCCCCGTTGACCCGAAAATTGTCAACGGTTGAGGTATGCGGTCAGGATAGTACCATAGACTCACGTATGTCCCACACAAGTAGTGGTGATATACCTAAAATGGAATTACTTAAAGTGAACTATGTTCATCAATGTAAACAGGCCATAATGCATAGGACAAATGAGACTCCGCAGGCACCACGTCTCAATAATCCGGCGCGTTTTGCGGGCTATCGTCGTCAGCCAGCGCAAGCAAAGCCAGTTGGTCGTTTCTCTGCCCAGGAGAGAAAACCCCTGCCACAATTGCCACCACCAACTATAGAATCATGGCAGCTGCTACTTCAAACGGGCAATAAACGCTCATCCCTACCCAGACTTATGCCCCATCCCCAGTCAGTTCAGAGTTTTGATTGCGATCAATCTCAATGTTGCTCCCAGTCGGCCTGTTCATGCTCCGACTCAAACTCTGACTGCACTGAGGCCAGCACAGTCATCCCAGACTGTGAGAAGTCGCATAGTTGGAATTATCATGCCAAATGTTCGACTCGGGATATTCAGCGAGACTTGGCACGGGCAGCTGGCAGCAGTGGCATTAAATCTCGTGCGGATCGCATAGCCCGCATTGAAAATAGGGAATCCGATGTGCCAGCTTCACGAATTCCAAAACCATTGACGCATCGTGAGGCTACTGAACCTCCGCCCAAGTGGATGTTTCAAAGGGCTGGCGGCAATTGCATTGAGAATGCCACTAGGGCAGGCGGACCAGGAGGTGAAGGAGGTAACGTCCAATTGATGCCGCAACAGCAATCGCCACGCTTGCAACAAAAGACTAAACTGGAGCGTGTTCACATACGAAAGAAACGCCAACCATTGCTAATCATAAACCAGTTGGCAGTTGAGCCAACTCATCGGACTAATGGCCAAAATGGACAAACTTCTAAGAGTGGCAAATACAAAACGCATTCTCAGCCCCATCATCCTAATGCAACAAATGATGTAAAACGTTTCTCTCTCGAGAGTTGTTCGGACTCTGGTGTCTCCTCATCCAATGATTGCAAACAGCAACAACAACAGCAGCAACAGATTAAGCAAACGAATCTACGACAGAATGATAAATGTGTTGATTGCGTAAAAGTATTGGAAAACCGAGTGCAGACCAAGCAGCAACAATTTGAGAGGCAACTTTCCTCACCCGCCTCTGTGCAATTGACAAAAAACCATGTCGACCCCAATGATGTGCAGAACTTTGCAAAGAAGTCTCTGATTAAGGCCACCACAAACGAGTTGCTGACTGCCGCAACGGTCCATGTTAAGCAATGTAATATCGAGAAGGAACGCAAACTAAATGACCTTAAGCTAAGACGCACCACTAAGATTAGTATTGATGACACCTGGGTTCAGGAGAGTGTCATAGATCCCTGCGATGATTATATGGATACTGACTCTCTAATGCTACCATTATCCCACACTGAATCTCCGTTACCTTCGCGAACCCAAAACAGCAAAAACAATTGCTTGAAAATCTATGTGGGTAGTAAAACTTCCCCAAAGATTAAATCAGGTGAAAATATATCTAAAATTCATGGATTGGCTTTATCATCGAATACATCTACATCATCATCGGGTTGCGGTGGCTCTTGTCGCGACAGTATTTCAATATGTGACTCTGAACAAGATTGCTGCTCATGTCTCGCACCTCCACAGACACCGAATCGTGTGCCCAATGATTGCTGTAATGCAATCGGTGGGGTATTCTGGAATAATGCCTGCTATGAATTTGGAACTGAAATCGATGCCACATGCTGCTGCACCATGTCTAGCTGTGATGAGGATGATTGCTCCTACTATGATGGGGATTTCATAGTCGATGTTTCGAGACCAATGCAAGGGCATCCACATAATACGCATCACAGTGGTGCTGAAGATTTCTTGCGAAATAAAAAGCTGCTGCGAAAGGTAGGAATTGAGAGCACGAATGCCATGCTTGCATGTGCATCACCCAATAATTACCTGGTCTAATTAGGCGGAAGCCATGCCATGCCAAATGGGGGGGAGTGTCACATTTGCAATTTCCGCTTGGTTCAGCCCAATTCGTCAATTCATTGGATCGTGAATTTCCTCAAGCTATAAGCAGAAAGTAAAAAAAAATTTCAATTTATTCACTTGCAAATGAATAATATACGAATCTTGTCTTTGGTTTTTTTTTTTTGTTATAAAAACATTTCAATTGGCGAATTCTTGCCGCAGATTTATCTTCAATATGAATACCATATTTTTTTTCGCCCACAACATAGAGCACTAGGTAGTGCCATTGCCATACTCCAATGACACGAAACCAACACATGCCAACACGGATATGTAAGCTCATTATATATGTATAAATATTTATCTATATACAAATATATATTTATATACATATCTATGAGAGTGTCTTATATAATCAAAAATCGCACATCCGAAACCAAAAAAAAAAACCAAGTCGGTTCGACCAAAGGTGAAGGTAGACGAATTGAAGTGTTGTTAGCGTGTGCCAGGAAGCTTCGCTTCATTAATAAATAACCAACAATGGATAATCAGCAAGAAAAACCACATACTACAAGTGTTTAATTTTACATGTGTTGTTGTTTTTTATGTTTCTCTTTTCTTGATTTCATAAGAAATTACACGTTAACTTCACATTATACAGTGTGTGTGTGTGTGTATTCACATAAATGTTAAACCCAAAAAAAAATACATTATAAATTAATTTAGTTAAACCTAGACACATAATCTTACCACAGCAAACCGTTTTCGTAAATACACTATATCAAATATGGCTAAGGTTATAAAATGTTATGCAAATTCAAAACCTTTTAAAGAACTGCTAACCCTGGCACATAATTTTATATTTTTCATAACTACTTCACTTGAAGGTGAGATAAAGATGGTATCCGTTGTTCAAATGAGTTATAGAACTTCTGGTATAGGTCATTAAGAATGGCACAAATGTTACATTAGAATTCCAGTTAAATAAAATATAATGAAGCAAGCAAGACATCCCAATTAGAGAAACTTTATTAAATCAAACTTCTTCGATTTTGCCATTAACTTAAAATTCTCAGTATCAGCTGCAGCAATGGACGCATACCGTACCGCTCACGGGTTTTTCCGTACAAATATATATCTCCGATATTTATTGTCCGATATTGTCCGTAATTGAGTCAGCTGATATCTTTTGAATATACAATTGGGTCTGCCAAATAGGAATGCACTTCTTTTAAAACAACTCTAGTTATTCGTTTCTCCTAAATTGCGGGGCAGGAGTAGGCGTGACAAAAATTTGGAACAAACTTGATCTGGGTAGACACTAGAGGAATGCTGAAACCAAATTTGGTAACTTTAGTTCTTATAGTCTCTGAGATTTAAGTGTTCGTACGGACAGACAGACAGCATAGTTTCTAAATTCCATTTCAGGGTGTTGATATTGATCTGGATTATATATCATTTATGAGGTCGAAAATGTTTCCTTCTGCCTGTCACATACATTTTAGTGACATTTATATACCCTTTTTACCCCATGGATACAGAGTATAAAAAGATATAGAAATACGCTTATTATCGATTGATAAAATCCACTTTCTCATCATAGACTTCTGTTTATAAAAGGGTATACAATTTCCGCTTATTATTATCAACACAAAAAATAGTGTGAAAATCGATTATTTTTATCCTTTAACGTGTATTTAATATTACCATATATGTAATTCCATAAAGAGATTAACACTTTGATGGTTTTTTTCCCTTGTTTTGAGCAGAGAGACTCTTGTTTAGACCAAACGATCAACATAGTTTTTGACTATTCATCGACACGCACCTTTCACTTTCTCTATTGTCTGTGCATTACCAATACATACAAATGTGACACAACACGGCACACAGTTCTCTACGATGCGATTTTGCATGATGTGTGTGTGTGTGTGTGTCTATAAAATTTATGTATATAAACAATACATAAAATAAATATAAGCATAGAATTTATGCATTCGAACTTTCTTGTGCAGTCAGTCAGTCATCATTTTATGCCGAAATTCTTTCGAACTTTTGTTGATTAACGGTATCACAAGAGAAGCAATCGAGTTTCTCTGCTCATATTAAATGGCCTAATTTTCAGTCGACACAAAAGAAAATTCATTCGTCAAAAACCATCAATTTGACGACCTTCACGAGTTCTCGAAAAAATGAAACCAAAAAAAAAAAACGTTAAAAGTGAATGGTCTAATTTTTGAATCTTTTTGAAATCAGTGTAAGCCACGTTGAGTTCAAGGAAGAGTGTGTGATTTAGCGGCCAAATAAATATAAATCTAATTGAGTAACTATTTAAACTTTTAATAATATATAAATTTCTATAAATTCTTTTAAATAATTTGATTTATTAAAGGCAAGTAAACTAACTGCTTGTTTAGTATATATATCTATAGATTTTGATAGGTACTCACTAACTAAATAAATAGAAATCCTAAAAGTGAATCTTTATATACCTAATACCAACATTTTTCAGTCAATCGTTCCTATTATTTGCTTAAGTAGCTTAACTAGTCTTTGTCTGTGTCTTTAGTTACTTCTTTAATATAGGACTTTGTATATCTAAAGGTACTTAGCAGTTTCTAATTTCCATGCCCTTATTTTTCCTACCAGAAAATGTGTGTGGAAAGTGAACGAAATGGAAATGGAAAAGTGAACCATAGAAGTGAGTCTTTAAGCTGATATACATAGACATACATACGTGCTTACAAACATTCCTACATACATATATATATATATATATATATACCTTTATAATAAGCACAATAAAAATTTAGTCTAATTAACAAAAAGAAAAGAAGTTTTAACAAGGTTACAACGAATTGGTATTACCCTTACTTTTTGAATACAAGAACCTTTTATGTAATAAGAAATGTTAGTATGTTATACCTAAGTCTCTCTCTCTCTCTCTTGATAATAAACAAAATGTATTCATAACTAGACTCATATATGTACAAATTGATATACCCGTTTGCAGAGTATTAAGTTAATTCTACCAAAACAAGCATTGCTAAAGCAATTAAGAGCAGAAACAGACTGTGTATCTAAGTTGGTTAATTTGGTTGGCCGTTGGTTTTTGGTTTAGAAAGCGCAAAGCGTCCAGTCACTTAAATTCAGTGGCAATTATCTAATATTCACTGCACTGCAGAAGAGCGATGAGGCGCACTGTTTGATTACCAACACATTAACAACTGACCCCCACCACCCTCCCCCTCTAGAATCTATGTGGACTAGTGAATTACCTGCTGTAGGTAGGTTACGTTACAAGAAACAAAAAAATATATATATATAAGTATATCAAATAAAAGAACCAAAACCATGGAAAGTCAAACGCATTTAGTGATCTGAGTGAGGCACAACAAAGGCAACAGCAACTTGGCGAAAGTGGCAACCAGCTAGCTAAGTTGGCTACCGAAAAGAACCGTTTTTCACATTTAAATAAAGCGTTGGCTAGTTAGAAAAGTCTCTTTCTCGCTCTTGGGCTCTTGCGGCATGCGATTTGTTGAAGTTAACAGCAAAAAAAAAAAAAACATAAATAACTTGGCCTTTGTCATATACTTAACTGAAACTTGGTTGTTTGTTAAACCCATCAACATGGGCGTAGCGAGAGTCAGGAAAACGTTTTTGATGGAAAGATTCTTGGATTCTCTATTATACACTATTCTAAACAAACAATAGAGATTTCCACATTTTCAGGCCTACCAAATATTATTGTAAAATAATAATCAAAAATAGGTCAATAAAAGTTTATTGATTGGATTTTAAATTCAATTGTAATCGAAATTCGAAATCAGATTTTTATAATTGTTGTATTGACTTATTAATATTCCTAATATCACACTTTTTTAGGCATTAAATTTTGAAAGTTCTTTTAAAAGATTTTTGTTATAAATTGCTTAATATACTTAAAGTTGAAATAAAAGCCAAATTTGTTTGACCCATTTTTGCTTATTTCTGTAACATAATTTGTGGCCTATTCAGTCTTATAATGGCTTAAAATATTTGAAAAAGATAACGTTAAAAGAAGATTTAGACATTTTTGCTTAAGTATAATTTACATGATTATTGGCACAAACAAATATTTAGAAACATTTCAAATATGTGACTTAAAAATTCTGAAATTTAAATAAAGTCTCATTATTTTGAATACTTTGTCTCGCTTTTTTGTAGTTTCTCCCTCCAGTTGCGTTTAATATATTTTTGCAGATAAATCAAATGCAGATAACCAAATCTTTATAATTAGATGATTAGTTTATCTGAACGTTGTTAAGAATATTTTTTATGGCTTAAACAAGCACAAGTTCTTGCGATATGAGATATCATTATTTGAAAATGTTTCATTAAGAAGAGCTCAACTCATTCATCTTTTGGCTAATGGAAGCTTTCACTATATATAATATGCTGATGCATACTTTCATTTATTATATATTCCATATAGATTCATATTACATAATTTTGTTAAAAATTAAATTATTGATTTATAATCCCAAAGTGGAATGATAACTTATCTGTCATCCCATGAAACTTGAAAACATTTTTTGAAACCAAAAGAAATTTGTAATTTTAAAGAAAAAACAAATTGATATTGGTATTGAAATACCATATAAATACAAAGCCAAATCTTTTGGTAAAAAATATTTCAATATTTAAAATAATATCTTAAAAATTAGTACATATGTGTACATATTAGTACATTAATGCATATTAAAGTAATTCCAAGTCGTCTAAACTGAAGCCTTGACAACTTAAAGTTACCATTACTTGGTACGGAGTATTTGCAAGTCAGCAGGAAAAAATTCCTTGGTTAAGTTTTAAAACATGAATTAGCAGCATTAGGAGCATTTTATTTTAAAAATGTAAGTCCAGCAAGTTAATAGTACCCATCATTTAACTTCTATAAACAGAGAAAGAAACCAGAACAAACTCTTAGATTATAATGACATTACAAGGATAATTAAATTGAATTCTCAACAGATTAAATGAAGTTATATAACAAATTAAATTTTGATTTCTTTGCAGACTGATGGCATACACGAGTTACGACCCAGATCTATAGACGGCGTAGCTGATTCAGGCGTTTCGATGAACGGAGATGCTAGTTCCAGTCCAGATAGCGGTGATCATATGCAAACGCAGCAGGTAATAAATATTACAATATGATAAAACAAAATATTTCTAAATATATTTTATAATAAAATAGTCTTTGCTCCACTGGTTTGAGTTGACAGTACACGCCCTTTAACACAAGAAACCTATTACACTTTGTAATGGCCTGATTATACTTATTCTTTCTCAATAAAGTGGACAAAATTATAGTTCTAATGTTATAAAAATGTTATAATTATTCAATTGTAGGACGCTGAAGCGAGACG
This sequence comes from Drosophila neocordata, assembly GCA_018903615.1. Taxonomy (NCBI): domain Eukaryota; kingdom Metazoa; phylum Arthropoda; class Insecta; order Diptera; family Drosophilidae; genus Drosophila; species Drosophila neocordata. The sequence continues at coordinate 547,421 of JAEIGI010000025.1, read as the reverse complement.
GCTTAAACGTGGTCATGTTCTGACTGAACTTTTGGAAACCGAACGAATCTATGTAAATGAAATGAGTTCAATTCTAAAGGTAAGCATAAGATTCTTACTAGATATATATATATATATGAAGTGCCTTTTCTATTTTTATATGTTGGAGAAATTAGTACAAGTTAATAGCTGTTGGTTAGAATAGGCAATCCTCATGACCGTGAAGCATAAAGTTATTACTTATTCTATGGGATTTAAGCTGACCAATGGTCAGCCAACTGCAGCCAACTCTTGAGTATTTAAGAAGTTTATCTTGTTGTTTGGCAGTACTTTGTGAAGCCAAAGACTTGCATGAATGCCTCCGTTTGTTATTAGTGCATTAAGTTCATTTTATTCGCAGCTAACAAACTTTAGGCCTTTAAAGCCAACTGCAAGCAATCATTTAACGTTTGCCTTTCATACGGGACGGAACAATCTTTTTTTTTGGTGAAACTTCAATTGATTTCTATATCAATCATTTTCAAAATGCGTCATGGTGGCTATGATCTTCACAAGGCTTCTAAACCGAAACTTCCGGCCACTCAATATTCGTTTCGATTGCGACGAGTACAGAATACGGCTTGCAATATTGTCGGTCGCTTCAATCTAAGTTTTGGGGATTCTCTAATCAAACGTTTTAACACATCGCTAGGAGATGCTAGAACACCACGGGAATCGCCACTTTCCTTTCAAGGCTCACTGTTCGATTCCCAGGCTTCCAATGCTGGCGTTAGTTATCGACCTGCTGATTTTCGACCCTATTTCAAGACATCATCGTCTGTGGAAAATGGTGATAACTATGTATTTGGAATGAATTTTTGTAATTTTGCCACACGTAATATGCTCAATGGCAAGTCGACAGTTAAAATGATCAATTCACTACAGGAGTGCGAAGGACAATATGGACAATATACTTCCAGTGAACACGATACATATACAGTAGAACCAAAAACTTTTGGTTCAACGGCAAACAATAGTTTGCAGCGCTTGAAAGACGATCGTCGTACAATTTTCAAAGAACTCATTGAACTATCCAGTTGTGATGAATCGCTGGAATATCGCCTTGTTAAGGATTATCTAGAGTCAAATAGTTATTCTGAAATAGAAAACGATAACGAGTTTAAAGAGTATTTGCAACGCAAAAATTATACAGATATCTTGGCTTATTTGGATGAGAGCGAACCAAAAAGTTTTGTATCTGTATCCTCATCAGTGGCACGGGCTCAGAGCTCACTGGGTTCTCTAAACAATGCCAAAGTACTCTCGACACCAAAATCATTGACAGCACCCAAGAATATTCCAGCAGTCGACAGCTATATGTGCACCTCATGTCGTTCCAGTTTGGAAACCAAATCGAATAAATCCAGCAAATCTTCACCTAAAAAGAATACAAACGTAAAGAGCGATAACATGGACTCTTACAAAGAGATTCTAAAATTTTGTCATGAGTTTTTCGAAGAGAGCTTTCTGGGTGATAGTTTCGGTTGCGATCCAATAAAGTTGGAAAAAACCCAATATAAACCAGTAAAATATGAACAAATTCTCAAAGATTTTGTCAAGTCCCAGGGATATTTTAATGTAGAGCAATATGTTGAGCAGAAATTTGGACAATTTATAAGCAAGGAAATGGCAGCTTTTCATAATTCTGAAACAATGCATGTAAACGAACTTTCATCATTGTTTTTGTTTATTAAGTTCTTGAAATTTTTTTACTTAATTTTAAGGGATACTGCGATCAAATGCAGTCAGAGGAACTCATGCATATGGTGCCAGCTAGCCTACAAGGAAAAGAAGATGTACTCTTTGGCAATTTACATGAGCTCTATACGTTTCACAACGATATCTTTCTTAAGGACCTAGAAAACTGTATTTCAACGACCGAACTGGTGGCACTTTGTTTTGTGCAACGTGTAAGTACTTGCACTTGCAACAATTAAAAGTTTTTTAAAATTATTAATTGTTTAATTTTTTTCAGCGAGACACCTTTTATAGGCTATACTCATTTTACTGTCAGAATATCCCGCGTTCGGAACGCTTGCGTGAAACTCTAGTGGATACCCATCTTTTTCTGCAAGAGTGTCAAAAGCGTTTAGGCCATAAGCTACCATTAGCTGCATATCTACTTAAGCCAGTTCAGCGTATAACCAAGTATCAGTTGCTATTGAAAGATCTTTTACGCTTCAGTGATAGTGGTAGCTGTACAAAGGAGCTGCAAAAGGCACTTGACTGCATGTTAATTGTGCTCAAATGTGTTAATGACTCTATGCATCAAGTAGCCATAACGGGCTTTCCGGTAAGCTTAACTCACTATAGCTTCTTCTAATATCATCATCTAATAATAATAATCTCATTTTACAGACTGATCTAGCGCAGCAGGGAGAGTTATTACTTCAGGACTCTTTCCAAGTATGGACCGAGTCAAAGAAGGATATTCGTTTGAGAATTAAGCCACAGCAGCGTCACATATTTCTGTATCAGAAGTCCATGCTGTTTTGCAAACAAACCTCCAAGCCGGGTCACAACAAAAGCACCTATCAATTTAAACACCATGTTAAGGTGAGAAGACCTCTAATAATCATAGCGTAGGGGATATTTAAATGGATTCTTGTATTTTTTAGATGTCTCAAATCGGTTTAACCGAATCCGTGCGCGGCGATACAAAACGTTTTGAAGTTTGGCTGCAGGGTCGACAAGAAGTCCACACTCTTCAAGCTGCCACAGTGGAGATGAAAAACAAATGGGTGGCTGAAATTAAACGAGTTTTGCTCAATCAATTGGAAGAGTTAAAGGGCGAGAAAATAAAGCAATATGGTTTAAATAATCGCGGTCTAAGCCTCCGCCAAACAACATCATGGGATACGCCAAATATTATTTTGGGTACACCCAATCGCACAATCAGTTGTGATGCCTCTTCTGAATCCTCCAATCGCAATTCAAACTGCAGCAGCGAAGACAATGTTGTAGCAGGAGCTACTTGCTCCAACTTTGCCAGTGGCACCACTGACAAAGATCAGCAAGAACAGTGTGGCTGGAGTTCAGATTATTCAAATAGCGAAGATGAAATGTCATTGATTGAGGACAATAGCACCCCGGTGAGTATTTGTTAACAAAACTGTTAACTGGATATGGTGCACCTAATTATCAATCATAAGTTATCATCATCATTATTATCATCATCATCATCATGTATTACATAGTTTCTAGTCTATAATAATTCACACTGATAAATTCATATCATAAATGGATTTGATTAGGATTCTGATAAAAAAAAATGTGTTTTTTTAATGAAGCATATAAATTTCAAATGAATATTTTAAACTTTTGTTTTAAATTTTTATTTTGATGTTTTCTTTTTTCTTCTGTTTTATTTTGTAATAAATAAGTATTGATATGACAGAGTATAAATACTTGAAATCAGTTTTAGTTATATTTATAAAGGCATTATGTCTGATATATTTGGTTATCTTTTACTTTCATGCACAAAAATAATAAATCAAAACAAAAAACAAAAATAATAATAATTCAACCGTAATTGTACAAAATACAATCTATAATCTCACACAACCTACTGAAAACCCATTTATCCATGGCTTCTTTGTGCAATGAATGATTAGCGTTTCCGGAATTTACTTGCACAGTGGGTGTCGAACAATACAGATGGTGGTGCTTCATCCGCGGACTCCTTTGTGCGCAACAGCAAATCGAATTCCAAATTTTATGTATCCGTCGATCACTGAACTGTAACTACAACAACAACAAAAACAAACAAACAAATTGAATACTAAAATCGAATGTTTTCAATTAATGCTATTAACATGCTAGCAACAATATGGCTTAATGTTTAGACTGCGCTTCGAGTAGCACTCACTGTTACCCCACCAGATATATTGCTTAAATTACAAAAATGAAAAAAAAAATATACAAAGAAAATTTTGTAATATTAATAATATTTTTGAAATTTAAGTAATATATGCGTTAGTAATACATTTAAATATAGTATCTAAACCTAGTTTCATATAGCACAAAAAGATCAATTCACCAAAGCTAACTTATGTTCAATTAGAGTATAGCCATAAAAACACTTTAATAAGTGAAACCTTATTGAATATAAATATAAGAAAAATCTAAAACCAATAGGAAAGTTTTCGAATGCACACTATATATATGTACATATAGGATAAATGTTTCAAAATTATTTTCCAAAATTTCTTTTACAACGAAAAAATGTCCGATCTAAAGAAATTAATGGTTGATTAGTTGATGATTTTTTAAAACAACTAACTTTAAGACCTTTTCTCAAGTTGTTTTTGATAGTTATATAGTACGTTAAATAGGATGTCCCATATAATGTGTTATTTGTTAATCATTGTCTTTAATGCTATATCAAATTTTATAAAATTGTGTATATATCTTGCATCTTATTGTTTATTTATATTCATACACTGTAAAGCTAAACTGACACATTTCATTGTTGTATATACATTCCATATACGATTTATCAGTGATAAGTTAGTGTTTTTTCTTAGTTTTGTTTAATAACAGGCAAATATATTCATTTTGAGAGGGGATTGATTTCTTAAAAGTTATTCTAAACAACACACATTTTAATATATAATAGCTCCAAGATATATTTATGTCATTCCGATCAAAAAGCACCCGATTTTAAAACAAGAAAATTATGTTAGGAAAAGGTTTATGTAAATTGTTGTTTATTTGTTAAACGGATTGTATTATGTTGCTTGTTTAAATTATAATTTATTATTTGTATTTAAGTTTTGACCATAAATTTTTTAAGGTATAGCTTTTTTTTTGTGTTCAAACCAAATATTCTTATATCAAAAATAGTTCTATTTAATTTATCTGATAAACAATTTAGTTTGTTTTTGCTTTGTTTTTTTAATTTTGATTAATTGTTAAAGTGGAGTATGTAAGTCCTTTGCTTGACTTCTCTTAGTCGAGGCATGAAACTATCAAATCTAGAAAACTCATCCATAAATACATACAAACATAGTTATGTTAGGTTTATTAATATAGAAACTAACGAATATTCGTATTCATATCAACTAACTCACCGATAAAACTAACTTTATAAAACACTTTCTCAATGTGAAGTTAATGATAATAAATTTTAACTGATCATTGAGAGAGAGAGAGATATAGAAATCAGCACTAACTGCTACCAAACTAACAAATGCAAATTGTATAAATTCTAATTTAGGGTAGTAAATTCATTGCCCTGGCTGATTATACAGCTATGGGACACTCAGAAGTTTCGATGCGGGAAGGTGAAAATATCGAATTGCTGAAGGTGGGCTGTGCTGGCTGGTGGTATGTGCGAGTCTTAGGTAAATCACATCTTAACAAAACTATTTTTTTATTTTAATGCATGACCTGTATATAGAATTTTGTATGTATATAATTAAAACAAAGATTAGCTAAATCCTAAATGAAATATTCCATTTTATTCATTTGATATTTCTCAGATACCAATGCAGAAGGTTGGACCCCAGGCGCGTATCTGGAATCGATCAATCGAAAATCTTCTCGATCATCGAGCTGCAATCAGGAGCGAATAAATCTCAAATAAATTGCAATTAATAATGGCATAGCTTCAACCAAAACTTAATCTATTATCCTCTATAGATAACAGAATTTGAGTTTTCTCCATCAGTCTGTAAACAAATCTGATCGAATCTAAAATATATATATATATATAATCTCTGTTTTATTTAATTTGCAACATCTGATCGAATCATTGTACAATCACTGGCCTTAGTTTCCCTAATAGGTACCTTACAAATTTGCTTGTTGTATTTAAAGGATCAAAAATAGGAAATACTGAATATTTATTCATAATCAAGTTAAAGTAATTATATTTTCTCCTAGTCTGTAATACTATTTATTTCAGCAATACTATATAAAAAATTTGTCATAAATGTGTACAATTATATTTAATAATACATATATATTTTAATACTTATGACTGTTATAATAAATATATTGTTACTCTATATCTGGAAAAAAAAGAAAACAAATAATATTAATGATATATAAATCCAGTCAATCCAATTAAGAATTTATTCACCCAATTGTATGTAATGCACATGCAGGAACAATCTCTTGCATATAGTACTACCTTAATCAACTTTAAAATATAGCTAATATAATTAATTTGGCAGAATGTTACGTTAAGTTGCCAATAAAATAAATAAAATAAACAAAATATTTGAAAATATTTCGAACGAATCTTGAACTCAGCTTTATTATTATTATATTTTTATTAAAGTGTTAATTTTAAAAGATAAAAGAAAAAACAAAATATTGCAGGTTTCTTCAATAATTCTATAAAAATTTTTGCCGCAAGGACACTTGACTTACCGTGAAATATAGAATTTATCTATATTTAAAAATGCATTGGAAATATGTTCATACCATTGAAAAACTTTGGGCATATTTTCAATAACATTTAAGCTGCAAAGAGCTTTTTTTTATAATTTTACAAATTAAATTAATTTGGGAAAGGAATAAAGCTAAAGTATGTCCATAACCGTATCACATAATAGAAAGACTGCTAAATAGCTAAGACGAGGCTGATAACCGTAAGTGCTAATTATTTGTTGCATAACTTCATTACTACTTGGCAAACGTTTAATGAGTGTTAAGTAATTAGTTTTAACGCGTGTTTCGGTAATTAATATAACTATAGAACAGTTTGCATTTATCCTTAATAAAAGTTTTCAAGTTAAAAAGAAAAGCATGTACTTTTTATACAGTAAGAATAATCTTTTGCAAAGTTAGACATATTTAAAAAATATATTTTATTTATAGTTTTGTAAGGTAAGACTTATAGGAGATTGCTTCTCTACATATACACATTACAACTACCAAAATAATGGTTTCCTTTTACATTTTCTCATATGCAAAATATTTGCAATGTGAACCTAACTTACTTACTTTTCTTAAATAGCCGCGTACTGACCGCGTGCGACCTGTAATTTTAAGTTTTTAAATGACAAAATCATTTAAAATTCCACCAATTTTAATATAAACGATTCCCGTAACCTTATCGCACTTCAGCGCCACTGTCGGCCAACTTGCGACTTATGCTTCTTTTACTTGTTTCATATTAGTAAGTTGTTTATAGATTTTGACTAAATTACGACAAAAAGAAGATTTGAAATATTCTTTGGATAAATAGGGACAACAATATAATAATAGGATAACATAACACAAAAGTAACAAATTATATATATTATAAATTGGATTCACATCCTGAATGTTAAGTAAGTTATTAGGCTATGGATTCAATTGAGGCACAGGAAAGGGCTTATATTCGTTAAAACGTTGATTTTTAGTTTGATTAACATTATACATTTATTTTTGAATAATACATAATATCAATTAATGAGGATCCGTATTAATCAAGAATATTTACGATTGACAATTGTTCTAGACGACTTGTGGCTTATTGTGAAGACGACCGACATGAATATACTGTTTGATAGGCATAATCATGCCGCTAATTCTATTAATTAGTTTTGCCGCTGATTAATAGATACATAGATGGAAAGTAATCAAACTGAGGAATGTATTTTTTTTTATGGACAAACAAATATATTACGTACATACACTGTATAACTGAAGTTTAGGCTTAAACATTATAATATTTGATTCAATATACACTCCAGCAACAAAACTTTGGGAATATTATACAATAAGTAAAATGAATTTAACAAATATTTTCAACTGAACATTTCAATACTAATATGTGCTGGATACAAAGCTGATGTTTTTATCCACTTTAGTTGGCGGTTACCCTGCTGTTCATGTAGAACTGCTGGGCAGAGAGAAGTAGTGTCAACACGTAGATGCAGGCCGCAATCCAGCAATTGTAAGCATTCTGAAAATGAATGAGAGTTTATTTAAACATTAACATATCAATGATTGACATATCTTTTCATCTAAGCGTATTTTGACAACTCTTTTCATTCAAGGCAACTTAAATCGGAAGAATATAGGGTCGGAGTCTATCCACTTAAGTGCTGATTTTAGATATGAAAACACTTTGTGTTCACCAAATCAAGCACAACATCCTGTTTCCCTCCTTAATCGCAATAGAGTCTTGCTTAACTCACCTGATTGTACGCCCTATTTGCAGCTGTATAGAAATCTTCAAGGCTTTCGTACTCCTCTCCTAAGGGCAAATCTTCAATCAGGGCCACACTATTGATGTAAAAAAAGAGGCCCATGAGCACCTAGAACGACAAGAATTGTTGAATTTAATATATTTTGCATGACAGTCAATCGAGTAGTGATCTTGTGACTGCCACAAAGCACCAACGCCACCCCCCACCACACACAGTCAAGTGGATGGGATGGAAAAATAATCACAAGCGCACAATCTTACTCACCAGTTGTACAATGCCCCAGACCGAAATTATCAATCCGCAAAGGGAAAGTTTTGGACCACAGATTTTCATTTTTGGTTGTTGCTGGCTTCGACTGGGTTATAATACGATCAAACCTTTGAATTTTCCTTGCGCTAAAGAAAATTCTGTCGTCAAAATTTTGCACTGGAACAACTGGAACTGAGCAAAAACTGTCAGGTGAAAATCATGTGACCGAATTTCAATGTGCCCGTTTTGTGTAACTCCAAAAATACTGACCGTGACTGTGACAATGAAACCGTAAACACTGGACAACACTTAATTGTAGAACATCACTAATAAAAATTCTTATAAATCAACAAATACAGTAAATTCCGATTGGTAAAATGTGCACTATTTTGGATATACTTTTAATTTTTAGTTATTAAAAATATAACATTAAGAGTGTGCTTTGGTTCAACCATCGATAGTTTCATATCTTACTTGAACTGTCGATATTGTCGATGGCCAACACCAATCTCTTCTAAATGTTTTCTGGGCTATAGTCATACGTGCTATAATAGTTATGACTGAAAGTACTAGAAATAAAACAAACATAAATGTCAACAAAAATGCCAACTTCAAAAATATACCACGAAAAGCAAACCAGGCAATTGTGTGCCCTGCACGCCCTAAATAATTTATTTCAGGGTTAGTTTCTCCATTTTTTAATACCCCTTTTATTAATGAATTTGTATTTTTCCTCACAGGCGAAGAATCCTTTTCCAAAGCGGAACTTGATGAGATTTGCATTAATCTCACACCAAACGTTTGGATAAATCCCCATCGCTCTGTGCTAGGTATTCCACAATTCCAAAAACGAAATCTATTTTTATTTTTAACCTGATTTTAACTTGGCAATTGTAGGTCTTGGCAATTATGATATTAACGTTCTTATGACGGCCCTAGAGCTTAGAAGTTATCAGACAATTTGGTTTGATAAACGAAAAGATCCAAATTGCATCAATCTGGATGTCATAGTTGGTTTTATACTCAACATCCCATCAGACTACAAATTTGGCGTTGTCACGCTGCCTTTGCGGAGACGTCACTGGATAGCTGTTCGACGTATTGGTCCGGGATCAAATTACTATAATTTAGATTCAAAACTACGTCAACCGGAGTTGCTGGGCAATGAAAACGATGTTTTGCAGTTTTTGCGTGAACAACTTGCGCAACCGGACCAGCAGCGTGAAATTTTTATCGTGATAAAACAGAATCCTAGTACCGATGAGTCTACAACACAAAGTTGGCTAAAAGAATCACACACCAAGCACAAAGAGGAATCGAATGATCAAACGGGAAGTCAACTTTAACTTTACTAAAGAATCTCTGTGAATAAATCTAGCAGTAATACAAATATCTAGGTGTATATGTGTATATTTAAGTTCTTTTGCAATGCAAAACGATTTCCTTGACCTCGGAGGTCCCTCAAGAATAAAATATTTAACCGGGTTCAGTGGACTCGGCTTTTCCATATTTATGAATGAAAATTTTTTACTTAATTGTTACTTGTATCCTTAGATATACGACGTTTTTTTTTTCGTTAAACAGTGGCATTTATTTATTATTAAAATATAAATAAAATTTGTTGAATACATAATAAAATACATATATAAAAAATGGAACATGTAAAATTTGTATAGTTATTCGATATGGGACGGACAGTTTGTATACTAAAACTAAGTGCACTTGCAGCTTTGTATATAAATTGATATGTAGTCGTCTACAAAATGGATTTGAGTTCGTTCGTCATTGATATTCGAGACAAGTTTCATGCTTAATCTAAACCAACTAAAAGTGGACGGAATGTAGACAAATGGATACATGTTAAACAGGATAAAACTGATATATTTTTAAATGTCCGTTTGGATGCCTCCAGGTGCAGGCGCGGGCGGCAAACGGCCTGGCTGAGGACGACGCGGACGGCTTGGCTCAGGTGCAAAGTACGACTGAGGTGGAGAGGGCGCCGATGGTTCCGATGGACCCGCAGCTGCAGCTGCAGCGGCAGCTTGATGCTGATAATAGTCATCTCCATATTCACTCACCTCCCTATTGCTTATTTCATTCAGTCGTTTGTATCGTTCACGACGTGCCTCCACCATATAAAGGATGCCCGCGGGCAGCAACATAACGGCACCGACCACAGCTAACGCAAAGGACCAGCCCATATCGTTGGTTTGCCAACCTGGCATCCAATCTCGTGAATCGCCTTTGGCACCAAAAATGACCACTGCAATGAATCCAAACAACGAGGCCAGGACTTGACAGGTGCCTATTGTAAGTAGCAGTACAACATATCGGTCGTCGTCTCGGGAAGTTCGTAAGAAGGACAGTGTAAAAGGTAATGCAATAAGGCACATGACAAAGCATAGAGTAGCAAACAGTTGAACAGCTATGTAGAATCCTGGTAGCAGGAAATCGTGTATAATGTAGTACTCCTCCTCAAATACCCACATGCAACCAGTGAATCGTATGTCATAGAAACGGTGGATGTCCTGGAAGTTATTAAAACACACCTCCCATAGTCCCAGGTTGGTAAATTTCGGATTTTGCAAGCGTCCATTAGTTATCAACCAATAGGGTGTTGCGAAGGCAATAAGGAAGAGTAGAAACGAAAAGGTCGAGATGCCAAGGGCGACTCTTGTGTTGCGATTCGACGCCCCCATAGCTGTTGCTTTCTCTGTTTTGGGCAAACAACGGAAACTTAAAATAACTAAAATTAAACAAACTAAATTGAATCTACTTGCTCTGACTCGTAGTACACGCCCTGAATACAAGCTTAGTGTGGCCACTGGCCACAAATAATGGCAAAATTAATTTTAATCGATTTTTGTATCGAAAATTCGCTGTCGTGGTGAAATGACGACCACTGTTAAGTTAACAGCATCATTCGCGAGTACTGTTAATTTGCATTAGATACAAATACAATTTAACAAAAAGAAAAAAAACCTGATATTGCAGGAAAATGCGTTGCGTGTTCGTACTTAAAGTCGGCTTAAGATCCTGAAAACTTGCTACTGCAACGCCCAAGAATAGAAAAATACGTTTGATTTGTTTAATCTTTTTGGTTTTATTGTTGCTGGTGGTGCTTGGAGGGACGCGTTCTGACGCCGGGCAACAATAATAACAATATGGCTTCCGCTTCTGAAATTGAAAAAAGTTTGGTGGTAAACATTGGGAATTTTGAGAAGATTCAAAACTTTCTCAACGACAAGGAGAAATACAAAGAAGTCCTTGAGAACAGCGAAAACTTTAACACACGGCTCTGCATCGAAAGACGATTGCGGATGCCGTTCCTTGACCCCCAGACCGGAGTCGCCCAGACACATTGCGCGCTATTTATGAAGCAGAAACAAAGAATGCCTGGATTTCGACATGGCCAGATTTATACCTATCCCTCATCGCGCTGGCGAAAGCCAAAGCGCCAGTATTTACTGAACCCGAATCATGGCTACCGTGCTTACCAATATCGGGATCACACCCATTCCCATTCGCATCAGCATCTTAGCCAGCACCAGCATCACCATGTACATCATGTGCCGACATCGGGTACGGTCAGTGCACGTGACCATCATCCTCAAACAGAAAGTGCAGGTAAGTGCCGCACCATGTTGCAAAATCAATAAAAATGAAACAATCACTTCTGCTTTGCCTCTGAGTCTGCATCCACCGTACAGTGGGCTGCGGTGAGAAAAAAAATGTACTTACAAGGCTTATGCCTCAAAAAACATTTTAGCGAGTTATATGGAGCTTTATAAAAAAAAAAATATATAAAAAAGTATTAAATAAGAAATTTAGATTCTTAATCTGTTTAAAAATCAAAGAAATTCTGAATTCAGAAAAGTTGAGAACAAATAAGACACATGGGTAACAAATCTATTAGCTAAATAAAAAAAGGGTTTGTTCTCAGTATTTTAATAAAAAATTGTTGATTTTGAATAATACTTTGTTAAAAATTATAAAAACTTTAAATATTTAAAATGCTTATTTTATAGCTAATAGCTTATAATTAAACAAATCCTACCTAAAAGTGAGTTAATAATCTTTTTAAAAGTAAACAGGTGTATTTTTTATATAAAGAAGGCAATAAAAAAGTTAAGATAAATTATCATTGCGCCGGCACCACATAATAGTTAACATAGCCCACTGTGCAATGTAATGCTGTGTTTACTATTGGCATCCCGACGGGTGCATTAATACATGCGTGTAAGTGTATGTGAACTTAGTAAGCATGTATCTATGCATGTGTGTGTGTGTAAGGGCAAATTCTTAAGTTAAACCACCCCAGAGTAGACAAAGAGGCAGAGAACAGGGGCAGAGACACAGACATCACCATGATTTATGTTCACTCCCTTTTATCGGATGCGCTTCTTACAGCAATTGCTGCTACAGATGGAAACTCGATGGGGGCATCAGGGGATAACGATAGCAAGGACTCGCATGCCAATGCTGAAAAGGAGTGGTTTCACGAAGACTTGGAATCATCGCATTACCATCATGGCGATGATTACGAGGATGACTTTGATTCGGATAACGATTTCGATGAGTCCTACAGCAGTCGGGGTAAACGGAAACGGGGTTCACGGCCACGACGTTCAAACGCTAATGTTGAGGGGACACCCAAACGTGGTCGGAAAGGTGGCGGTGAGTATACATACTATGCATATCAATGATTGTGTTTATTTTTATATATAAATTTTGTTGAACAGGCAACCGTCGTCGGAATGCTGGCAATGATGGAGAGTCTGATCGGAGACGTCGTGCTGGTACAGCTGCAGGTGGAAACAGTAATAGTGCAAATACTTCTGCAGCTGCGGCGGCAGCTGCTGCTGCAGTTGCTCATGCAGCCAGTACTGCAGCTGCTGCTGCTGTAGCCACGACAGGACTATACAACACGCACTCCAACTCAGCTTCTCCGATTCCCACTAATGATGACACTTCTCAATCGGCCCTTGCTTTACCTACCAACGCGGCTTCGTCATCTTATGATAAAACTTCTAGCGATGCAGGTGCTTCCAATGACTCCATACCATTAGCTACAATGGCCGGTATGGGCATGATGGCAACTGCTGCCGCTGCCAGTCCAGCTATGTATGCGGCCGCAATAAATGCACCAGCCGCAACCACAGCAAGTAGCCCCAAGAAGCAAGCACTTAAGCTGCGTGCCGAAAGGGAAGTGGCGCAACCATCACCTTATTGCGATTTCTGTCTTGGGGATCAGCGTGAGAATAAGAAAACCAATATGCCAGAGGAACTTGTCTCTTGCTCCGACTGTGGCCGCTCCGGTCATCCGTCGTGCCTGCAATTTACGCCAAACATGATCATCTCGGTAAAGCGGTATCGCTGGCAATGTATAGAGTGCAAGTATTGCTCGATTTGCGGTACCTCTGATAACGATGATCAACTGCTGTTTTGTGACGATTGCGATCGTGGATACCATATGTACTGCCTGTCGCCGCCTCTGGTCACGCCTCCAGAAGGTTCCTGGAGCTGTAAACTGTGCATGGAGGAATTTCATAAGCACAAGTGAAGCCTAATCCGCGAATCGAAATAAATGCAAATGTAGTTAGTCCTCCCTGACACTCATCCAGTCGCTATAGTTTTCCAAAATGATTTTAATTTAGTTGATAGGGTTTTGCAAGTTTTCAACTTACGTACAGGATTCTAATTTTATATGTAACTGTAATTACGCTTAAGTCAAATCCCAAGTATTTTTGTAAGTATTCCGCGCAGCTTAAAAACTAATGTACGTACTTGCGAAGTGAATGTCCATGTTTGTGTTTAGTCTTGTCTTTTAGCCAGTAAGCAAATGCAATCCATATGCTATAAATTCTTTATACCCAAATGTATGCATGTTCACAAGAGACACCCTAAAAAACTGCGTAATAATACCTTAATGCCAATAAATATTGCAGTTGTCCTGGCATAAATCAATCAGTAATCCCAGTTACTTATTTTGTTTGGTAAAAAAAATTCTAAAAAAAAAGTGGAACATTTTCTGCTCAGCACTTTCTTAGGTCTTGCCGCATTCCTCTATTAATTATCTGCTGGTATGTCAAATGGCAACAAAAATCTTAACCCGTTAGTTTGTTAGTGCACTCTTTGTTTTTCATGGTCTATGAAAAAAACACCTAGTATGTGTTAATTAATGGAGTATCTGGACTGGAGCCAATTCGGAATCTAGTGTCAGTTGCATGTAAGACACCAACTGCATTAGAAGTATGTGGATTCTTTCATTGCTGACCTTGTGTTTGTCCTTACTTCCACTGCAAATAGAAGGAAGCACTCGAAGTAAACGATTTTTAATCTTTCCACGACAAGCACCCACAAGACACCAGGTGATTGCATGATATTACTTTCGGTCTTTGGCACAAGATGCATTTTTAATTCGCTTTAATTTAAAGTTTATTGCTGGTATTGGAATACCGGCGGATCTGACTTATGAATCTCTCACTGTGGGACATGTTCTTAAAGCGATGTTTTACTTACCATACAATGAGACAGTTTATCGAGAAAATCCTTTTCTACCTGAATATAAAAAAAATTCAACGTTGAATAATACAAATGAGCGCAAATTCTATGAAAAGCCATCGAAAATTCGTTGGCAAATGTATGCGTATATTGAACACATTTTGGATGGGTAAGTACTGAAAGATATACATATATTGATTTCGTCAATATACTGGATTTATCACAGATATGGATGCAATGGACATCAGTGTCTTTTAAAAGCAATCTGTGAAGCGAATTCTATCAAATTTTCCAAAGAATTTAGTGTTGTATCGGAGTTGGTCCATTTGTTTTTAAGGTATTTCAACGCTACCCTAATTTATTTACACCAAAATTAATTGACTTCTAATGCACCTGCAGCCCTTCTTCTACATTAAATGACAATGCTGATTCATTAGAAACACAAGATTTTATAGCCGCTGAAAAGGCTGCTTCAGGCTCTAAGATGAACAACTGCGAAATATTTAATTGCAATATAAGCCTACTAGATTGGATTTCTGAAGTGATGCACCTGTAAAACGATAAACTGAAAATAAAACGCATTTGGCTGTTAACATTTATACTTTAATATTTTTTGTTACCTTTACTCTTAAAGACGCTTTTTTATTTTCACAAATACTTCTGATTTAGTTCGTATCAAAATTCCAGCTAAAAAACGATATGCGTTCGGATCATCTACCGGTAGAATTTCAAAGTTTTTCAAAATATATGCCATTAGAGTTTTCATTTCTGTCATAGCGAATTTTTGACCAATACAATTGCGTCGTCCAGCGCTGAATGGTATAAAGGCATAGGGATGTCGCTGTACACCACTTTCACCGAGAAAACGTTCCGGAATAAAGTCGTTAGGTTGATCGAAATACTGTGGATTGCGGTGAATATCAAAAATATGGATTATTATTTGAGTACCCTTTGGAAGTATCAGGTTTTTCAGTTTCGTCTCTGTATGGCATTCGCGCATTATGCCTGGAACAGATGGGCACAACCGTTGGGTTTCCTTAATAACACACTCCAAGTACTTTAGTTGATTTAAAGTTCGGTTGTCTAAGTTGGCAAGATCATCTGTAGAAAAAAGTTAATTTTAAGATCAAGGAACAATATAAAATATACTTACCATCTATAAACTCCTGAAGTTCATCAAAACAACGCTGTTGCTTATCGGGATGACTTGCTAAGAACGCTAGGCAGAGTATGAGATTCATAGAAGTTGTATCGTAACCCTCAAACATAAATGTATCAACCTCTTCACAGATTCCGGCATGATCAATATGACCTTCCTTTTCGGCCAATAACATTGTGTCTAGCATTGCGTAACGTTGTTTTGTATTTAGGTCACTTAAATATTGATATGGATAAATAAATATATTCAAATTTTTTATTATTATTTGTGTTTTACCTCGTGTCCATTTCCTGTGCTTTGCGAACGCTCGCTTCATCAAAGTTCAATCTGCGTTTTTGTATGATGTTGCTTGAGAATGCATGCAGCTTTTTCAATGTGCTTACATCTTTGCGCCCTTCGCCCAAATTATACAAGGTGTCGCTAGCCATAAGGGGGTTCATAACACGTTTGATAAAGCTGTGTTCCGCGATAGTGATATTTTTACGATATTCATCTCCATCCGAACAATCATCCAGTTTAACCCCAAGCGCCGTTTCTAGGTATTCAAAAAAGGAATATATTTATTTTACGAATATTTAGAATCCTAAATATGTACCTACCACAGATGCTGTTGAGCGTAAATCGTGGTATTAACTCATTCAAGTTAATTTCACCGATTTCTTCGTTGGATTTTCGTAATAAAGCTATAAATTTAACGCTTTCCTTTCTTTAAGGGAGGAAAAATATGAGATGAAATGTTGTCCATCGAATTTGGCGATTTTTATAAAACTTACTTAAAAACATCTAAAAATTGCTCCAAAATCTTGAAATGAAATGCGGGGGTTAAAAGTTTACGACGGCTATTCCAATATTGCCCTACAGTCCGCAATAGAAAGAATTAACATTTATTTCACAATTTTTGCTTGGGGTGATTAATGTCTGTGAGAATTTTATAATTTAGACAGTTTTAATCGGAAGACTTTAGTACACTTGTATCGTTTAGCAATAAATTATTTGCTTTATCTATATGAGCGCTATTTGTTTTATAATAAAAACTGACCTGTGCTTGTTAGAAGACCAGTTTTTAAAAATGGCTGAAGAAACCGGTACATGTCGCCTTTTGTGATCAAGTTATTGTCATTAAGTACGATCTCAGCATCAGCTGCATCTATGATGTTATATACAGGAAATCCAAAAACATATTGTATATAGCTTCTCTTAAGCTCTGTAGCATAATCGCGTGAATAGTAAAACAGTTGCTCTGCGATAAGAAAATCTTAGGTTTGAACAAAACCAATAGAAACTTTCTCTAAACATACCGGAGGTCATTCCAATCGTATCAAAAGTATTCCCGAATATAGAGTTGCCCTTGCCTCTGGCAACTGTTAATTCCAATGGTCCTCCATTAACGGTCTTGAATCGTCGGCATAATGAGAGAAGCTCATAATCTTTATGCAAATGCCAAGCGCAAAGTGCGAGAAGTGCGATGAAGATTAGCAATATTACGAGGAACAACATCACAGTGTCGCTCTAGTCTCGGGTGCCAATTAAGGTAAGTTGTGTGAACGATGTGGGATCAGTACAATCACGTCTAATTCGCTCAAGCGTATTCGGCCAACTGAATTAAAATTGCGTCTTTCGTTTCATCATATGTACAATTATTGTGCATATATATATACATACATTCATTTGTTCTAATACATTGTTAGATACGGCAGTGGCGTAGTATCAACTATAAGCTTTTATTGTTTTTAAAAACCAGAACGCCCGAAATCAACTCTTATCATCCCGATTTTTGTATGCCCTTACAGAAATTGATCTGTCCGGTCAGCCTTTCATGATCGGCTATTGTTGTATAGGCTTTAAGTGCAAACATTACAACGTTGCGTTGGTTATTTTTATACTCTATACCTATAGGGTAAAAGGGTATATTAAAGTCGCTAAAATGTATGTAACAGGCACAAGGAAGCGATTCCGACCCCATAAAGTATATATATTCTTGATCAGCATCAAAAGCCGAGTCTATTAAAACATGTCCGCCTGTCCGTCCGTCCGTATGAACACGTACATCTCAGAGACTATAAGAGCTAGAGCAACCAAATTTGGTATCAGCATTCGTGTAGTGTCAACGCAGATCAAATTTGTTGCAAATTTTTGCCACGCCCACTTCCGCCCTCGTAATTTAGTAAAAACGAATAACTAAAGTCGTATTAAAGTTATATATATATATATTCTTAAGAGTAAAAGGTATCTGCTGAGCAAATTCCGTTAAAATTGGACAATAAATATCGGAGATACATCTATATATATACATTTTGCACTGAAAAGCCAATTGCGACTTTGCGTGGTAAGTGTGAGCGAAATAGCATTCGCTCGTTGCTGCCGCTTGTAAGCAAAATTTTAGTTTGAATTATTGGCGAAATCGAAAGAGTTTGATTTTATAAAGTTTCTTGTACTTGATACAGGGTACACCCAAAGTCGGCAAGGACGACTTGCTTGCTTCATTTTTTATGAGAGTACTCTGAAAATAGTCCAATAAATTTTATTTGGGCTAATCAGTTCTAGGGAAAGTGTATGATGACACATAATAATATGTAATTAATATTATTTATGTAGTCACTATGTCACTATTTAGAAGAGTAGTTAAAGGGTCAAGAATATGAAATACCTTGCTGCCGCCAGACTGTCAATTATGATGACAACTTCAAGCTGTTATTTGACATCCCTTACAAGACCCCTCTGTGCACATCAAAGATTCCCTGCTCTCAGCCCGTCATATAGGGAGAGAAGCAGAAGACTAGCTCGGGAATTCGACTTTGAATGGTTGTGTTGGAAGAGGGGAAAGTGTGGGAGATTTTCCAAAATTAACAAAGAAAATCATGGGAGGAAGACCACCGCAGAAAAATTGATAACACATTGTTGGGATAAAGGTTCGCCTGGACCTAAAATGCAGGCATCAAAGGTTCCGAAACCTGACTGCGGCACTCGCAAACCGTCGTAATGTTTAGGATGGTAGGCAGATTTGGCACTTTAAAAAAAGCTCAAACCGTAGTCCCAGCGCTTCTCTCTGGGAGATGAGTTCTTTAAAAAAGCATCTACGTTCCCGGAAGAAGCGTAAGAAGGTAGAAGGATCAACTTATTCTAGCAGGTGCGACGAAACCTTATGTTCTTCAAATAAATGGTGAGTAACGCAAATTATGTCTATGGGGTAGCCACGGATCACAGAAAACTTTAGTATTACTGCATATTGCCTCGTTGGTATATGGCAAATAATGCAGTAGCGAGCGTTGTGACTTCCCCCCAACACAGTGAAGTGAGTCGGCATTTTCTGGTTATTACCCCCCACATTTGACGGTCTTGCTACGAGCCCGAATCTCCTGATCGTAGTCCATCCTTCTAACCTAACTCAAAGACCATACAATCGAGAGTACTTCTTGAAAATAGTAAACTTCCAAAATATTGCCTTTATTTATTCACATAAAATTACATACTAAGCTTAGAATTAGGAAAGTACTTATTAACAATAGACAAATCTTTTCCATCGTACACAATACACTCATAAAAAAACTTTCGGTTAACTCGGCACTGAGGACCACACTTGGTAGAGCCGCAAGACAAACATTCAGACCAACATCCATCGCAATCGTCGTTCATACAGTCGCAAACGTCGAAGCCATTAGAGCGAATGTTTCCGTACTCATCATAGGCGGAGTTTTTGCCATAGTAGTTACCTTTCTTTTTGCCCTTTCGCTTGGTTTTTTCCGATTCCACGGGCACATCTTCGTTTTCTGCTTTGCGTTGACGTTGCCGCAGATTACGTCGAGTGCCAGTTACCGTATAGTCAGGATCAATATCAGAATTCATCCTCCTGAAATACAACATTTAAATTACACTCACACTTCGAAGTCTGTTAATTAATTATTAGCACTAGGAGTTTGATCTCTCCGGTTTCATTTGAAATTTTACAAAGGTCCACCTATTTGATCGTAGAAGATTTTTCGTTCTGAAGAGAAGGTTGTGTGCCTAATACTAGCGTTCTTTATTAATAAGTTTTATTGTTATTGGGAATACTTCCATTGGCATACAACTTTACTCTACTTTTAAATAAGTTAAAAATAAAAACATTTTATCCTTACTTTTTTCTTTTTTTATATGGAGCCACTTAACAAATAGACACAAAATGAAGAGACAATAACGTGAAAATAATCGATATCTGCTAATACCGTGACTCTTACTAAAATGTAAAGTATTCTTGGATTATCTGGTATTTTTCAGTACTTGGTCACACTAACCTTGGAATAGCACAGAACGTTTTTTGTTAACTTTATTTTTGAATAACGTAAGTATTCGGGAGGTAAACTTCATCCAAAATTCTTTCACAATAGTTCTCTGTGTTTAAAAATCATAGTTTAAAGTCATATGCATATTTTTATAAAAGTATATGATTAGCGCACTAGTACACTGATACATAAAAGTAGAACCTCAAGTTCAGCCAAGCCGGCTGATGTAACTAATACGCAAACCTAGAAAGTGTTTTATACCTGTAATTTTGTTTACATTAATGTAATTGTCAATGCCGCTAATTTTACCGCTGAGAATCTGAATCCGCAATCTCTTTTGTGTGTTTGTCATTTGTAGAGGTAAAAATGTTCACACGCTTAAAATGGTTAAGGGTGACGCCGGGTCCTCGTCAATTGACACGACGATATGCCAAATCGGTATCCACCACGGAATTTGTGAGTAGAGCCACGCCAAAAGAAGCTAAGGCTCTACCTCATGTTGTAATGCCACATGTAATCTCACAGCGCGATCACAAATTCCAAGAAGGCAAAGTATATCATGGTTTCCAGTGTGAACGCGTCGAACATATCCCAGACTTTGAGCTCACCTCCTCCACACTGAGACATGAACGTACGGGCACTGAACTCTGGCACATTGATCGCAACGATACTAATAATGTGTTCTCGATTAACTTTCGAACGACTCCATTCAATTCGACGGGCTTGCCCCATATCCTAGAACATCTGGCTTTGTGTGGGTCAAAGAAGTATCCCGTTCGGGATCCATTTTTTAAAATGCTTAATCGTTCGGTAGCAACGTTTATGAACGCCATGACTGGGCCAGATTACACATTGTACCCTTTTTCAACCATGAATGAGACCGATTTCCGAAACTTGCAGCGGATTTATTTGGACGCTGTATTTCGGTATGTGTTATACTCAATCCTTGTCTTGCTTGTGCTTCTAAAATATTAACTTCTTTTACCCATTTTACTTTTAGGCCTAATCTAGCTTATTTAGATTTTCTGCAAGAAGGCTGGCGACTGGAGCACTCTGACCTTCACGATCGGAAGTCTGAGCTTATTATCAAGGGTGTCGTATATAATGAAATGAAAGGGGCGTTTTCGGAGAACTCCCAAGTTTTTGGACAAAATCTTCTTAACAACATGTTGCCAGATCACACTTACGGATATGTCTCTGGTGGTAATCCCTTGGAGATACCTAAGCTTACTCATGAAGATTTGTTGGAATTTCATCGCAAATATTATCATCCCAGCAATGCCCGAATCTTCGCTTACGGATCCTTTGATCTCAAAAAAACACTTCAGCTGGTGGACAGGGAGTATCTACAACAGGATCCCATCGATAATGCATATAGTCGGATACCACCCCAACCGCGTTGGACTCAACCACGAAATGTCCACATTTCCAGTAGGTTAGACAACATGGGTGCTGCATTTGAACGCCAAAATCAAATTTGTATTGCCCTGCTAATGTGCGATATAACAGATATTCAGGAAAGCTTTGAATTGAACGTTTTATCCGAGATCTTAATTCGCGGCCCCAATTCGGTCTTCTACAAGAGTTTGATTGAGCCCAATTTTTCGGGTGGCTACAACCAGAGTACTGGTTTTTCGGCTGACTGCAAGGATACTGCTTTTGTAGTGGGCCTGCAAGATTTGAAAGTTGATGATTTTACAAGATTTAACGAAATCTTTGAACACACGGTTTGCAAAGCCATCGAGCAGGGCTTCGAAGCACAGCATGTTGAGAGTGTCTTGCATAATCTTGAGCTATCCTTGAAACATCAAAGTCCACATTTTGGTAACTCTCTGCTGTTTAATTCAACATCCCTTTGGAATCACGAAGGTGATGTTGTCTCAAATCTTCGTGTCTCGGAAATGATTGCTAAGCTGCGCGTTAATCTGAAGAACAACAACAAATATTTGCAGGACAAAATGTCCAAATACTTTGCCAACAATACGCATAAGCTAACACTTACAATGTCTCCAGACGAATCCTATGAAGAGAAATTCAAGCTGGCTGAGGCAGAGATGTTAAAACAAAAAATCAATGCTCTTGATAATAACGAATCAGAAAAAATATACGAGAACGGCATAAAACTGGAAGCCTCACAAAAAGCCGTACCCAATACGGATCTATTGCCGTGCTTGTCGCTGAGCGATGTAACCGAGCCGCCAAAATGGCCAAAGTTAAGTAGGCGTGACCTGCAGAGTGTGCCCGCCCAGTTGTGCCAGGTACCCACCAATGAAATAACTTACCTTAAGTGTCTCTTTAACATCACGGGTCTGAGCAGTGATGAAGTGATGCTCGTGCCGTTGTTCTGCAATGTGGTCAATGATATGGGTACCACTAAGCATGATTACCGTGAATTTGATAAATTGGTTCTGTCAAAAACAGCTGGTATAGATTTCAAGTTAAATTTTGTTGAGGATGTTAGTAATGCCCAGTCATATCGTCTTGGGTTAATGGTGACATCCCATGCCCTGGACAAAAATGTGCCAGACATGTTCAATCTATGCCAGGAATTGTTGTGCAATTTCCAATTTGAGGATACAGACCGCCTTAAGATGTTGGTCGAGAATTATATATCCAATATATCTGTGGGTATCGCAAGCTCAGGCCATTTGTATGCCATGCTAAGTGCTTCCGCTCTGGTAAGCGATGCAGCCAAGCTGAAGTCCCTTCTCTCGGGGGTCGATCACATTCGTTTCATGAAGGAGTACGTTGAAAAACACAGTACAAATGATATCCGTGATAAATTGCAAGCAATCGGTGCCAAGGTGTTTAACAAAAACAGCATGCGGGTTGCCATTAACAGTTCGGAAACTTACCAGCCCACTGCGCTAAAGCACTGTTCTAGTTTCCTTGACACGTTGCCCAAACTTGAGACTACAAAGACCAGCAAGAACTTGCACCTCTTGGAACCAAGCTGTCAGCATTATGTCATGAACATACCAGTTAACTATTGCGCAAAGGCATTCTTTGCAGTGCCTTATTTGCATGAAGATCATCCGACACTACGTGTGCTGGCCAAGCTTTTATCGGCAAAATATTTACTACCGGTAGTAAGAGAACAGAACGGTGCCTATGGAGCCGGTGCCAAGATCAGTTCAGATGGCATTTTTAGCTTTTATAGCTATCGTGATCCGCATTCAACAAAAACTCTGGATGCCTTTGATAAAACATATCAATGGTTATGTGAAAAGACCAACAAGTTAGATCAAGAGACTCTGTTTGAGGCGAAGTTGGGAGTATTGCAGCAATTAGACTCTCCCATTGCACCAGGCAATTTTGGTATCGATTATTTCCTATATGAAGTGTCTCAAGAGATGTTTGTGAAGTACCGCACTCGTATGTTAGCCGTCACTATGGACGAACTGCGTGGTGTAATCGAAAAATACTTTAAGGAGCAACCGAAACATTACGGAAAATGCATTTTGGGTCCGGCCAATGACAAGCTGGAAGAGGAAACGAAACAGAAGTGGAATACTATTACATAGAGTTTAATGTATTTTGATAATTGGACAATATATTGTAACCGTATCTATGTCAGTAGTTTTTGGCACTCTTTTGTTACAAACATGTGTTCTTATTTTTACATAGACGTAGGTCACTTGTTAATTAATTATACATATACTACTATTCAATATGGGCGTGTCTTGTTAGCTATAGCTCACTAATTCAGCTAAATAATAAATTGTCCCTTCGAGCCCTTAGTTTTCATATCTTTCCCTTTCTTTTTTTAGGATTCTTTAATTTTTGTAGCCGGCATGTCACTGCCCACCAGCTTTACGAATGCCGAGGATTACTTCAAGGCTGTAGTGGACTTTTTACATTCCTATTCCTGGATTTATCGTGAGGCTAACACATCTTGTCTTAAATCCATCGACGCCATGCCAAACGACTTCAAGGACTATTTTCTGGAATTATCAAAAGATAGCTTAGATGTATTTCCTTTCATTCATGAAAACTTAGATAATTGTCCTCCAGTGGTAAAAGAATTTCGCAGGGTTTTAGCCACTCTGACTCCTACATCTGCTCCTGTAGCAGAACAACCCATAGTAACGCCACGACAAAAGGGCAATCAACAGCGTAGGATGTCGCCAAAAAAACTGCATGAAATCTACCAACTGGCAGCACATATAAATACACACTGCCAAGATACTGAACTCGTTGTTGACTTGGGATCCGGCCTTGGATATCTTAGCGAAACGCTATACGAACTAAAACCAAATTTAATGATCCTCGGTTTGGAGGCAGACGAAAGTAGAGTGTTAGCAGCACGCAAACGTTGCAGGGAAATTCTTCCTGAATCGGCCACAAAATCGATTAGTTTCCAAACTTTATACGTAAACGTCACATCCGGTGCGTATATTGATGATTCCTCTACGCAGTTGGCCCGTAATAATAACTGCCTAACACTAAGTAGAATGTCCATAATCGGGCTGCATGCTTGCGCGGATTTAAGTGTCATTGGAATGCAATTGTTTCTGGAAATGCCTAGAGTACGTTCTATTCATATAATGCCGTGCTGCTACCACAAACTTTCCTTACGTACGCCAAATAAAGACGACGGGTTTGAAAATTTCCCACTAAGTGTAGTCCTACGTAAGGTTGTGGCATCATCAGAACCTGCCCACTTTAATCGACCTTTCTTAAGATTAGCCTGCCAGCAGACAAGTGCACGATGGAAGTGCAATCGTAAGTCATCCGATGGATATCAGATGTTTGTGCGTGCGCTCGCCGAGTCGATTTGTGATGTGGGCGAGTGCATCAAGTTTAAGAAACCTGCTCCGCAATCTAATCAGGAGAAGGTAACTTTTTCAGATCTTCAGCAAAGATATCAGTTGGTGTCGAAAGAGACAAATGAGCATCTGGAGTGGCTTCCCCCGCATGAATCGCGTTTTTTAAAAGTTAATGCAAATTATGCCGACAATAAAGGTTCTAGTCTGGCAGAGGCTTTAACATGTCTACAGACAAGCATTCAGGTAACTATTTTTTTACCTCTTTTAATTGTAACTTGACCTTCATTCTTTTTATTTTTGATTCATGTAGAAACTCTGTGAGAATGTGGTTCTCTTCGACCGTTTGTGCTATATGAAGGAGCAGGCTGCTGAGAAAAATTTGTTAGTGAGAGCAAGGTATGAACAACTGCTTGATGAGAAGCTATCGCCCCGTTCTCATGTACTGATTGCCGAAAAGTTATCTTGATGCGGGTAGAAAACTTCTATGCATATCCTGTGGTGTATCCTGTTCATGCCTACTCAAGAACCCTAATGCAATTAGGAGACACTCTGTTGTTTAAATTTTAAGCTCGGCTGTGGGCCATCTTCTTTGTAAATACATACCACGGTCTGTTGTCATCAATTAAAATCAATGCCAGCTAGGGAAACAGTGTAATATGGCTGGCTGTTTTTTGTTTTTTCATCCATTGTGTGTTTGTTGTTGTTTAAGGAAGTGTTTTACGAGTAAGTGCTCCGCCTTTTTGCTCATTACACGGCAGTCATTGCGGCATGGGAAGGCCTTGGTAATTAAATTTCTTCTACCTCTTGGCATGTGAACATCCATGTATATTCAGTCTGTAAAAAGGTACACAGGGGATTGACTCGTCGGGGAATTACACCAGCACAAATGTAATTGCTTTTATTATTTAATAATTCAAAACGGACTTTCACTCATTTAAATATTTCTCAAAGCTACTATATTTGACCCATAAATTTATTGATCATGCCTCTTTGATCATGATACCCTCTACTTATAAGGTAAAATGATATATTTAAGTGCCTGAATATATAAAAAAAATAGAAGGAAACAAAGTTTATATATATTTTTAGTCACTATCAACATTAGGGTCATTTGAGACAAGTCCATCGTCATTCTTGTCTAGGCTATATATTGGCCATATTTTCTTTGATCTTAGAAAGTTTTACATCTGTTTCATTTTTAGTTTTAAAAAACTACATTAAAGAATATAAAAATACTTTAAAATTTAGTCTTGAAAAAATGTGGTTAAAATTTCGCTTTTCACTATTGTATGATAGATAAAAGATGTGGTTCCAAGAAGCTAATAAAGATATAGCTTTTCGGAAATCGGAAAAAATGAGATTAAACTAAAGCCTAGTAAAGCTTATAGGAAGTATTTGCCGGTTGTTCCTGTATCCTTTATCCATGTAGTTTCTACTTTTGATACAGGTCTTACCCAAGTTGCTTGCTTGATTTTGAAAGAACAGTCAAATTATTGTTGTTAATTTTTTTTAACTGCATTTATTCAATAGTTTTTTTTTTTGTAGAATAATCCACATGTGTGTATGTATGTATATGCTTATGTACACATTTCTAATTAATATACAACAATTTTAATTTATATGCCAAAAACATAGATAGGTTTATGTACACAGCATTTTGTGTGTGTGATTTTTTTTATCATCATCAGAAGTCGTGGCCAGTATTTTTTTTTTTAGTCCATTGTAGACAATTGTGTCTGCTGCCACTGCTACTAACTATCTAATAACTACTATTAAATTTTAATATATTTATGTATATAATCGAATGTAAATTTATATATATTTGGATGTATGTATGCAAAAACACAGTATCTATTCAGATTTTGATATTAAAACTTTTTCCAGCCCCTGTGAAAAGTTTTAATATCGTTTTTCAAGTTCAAAAATAAATAACATACATACAAACATAAATTGCAGATAAGCCATTG
Source organism: Drosophila neocordata (assembly GCA_018903615.1). NCBI lineage: Eukaryota > Metazoa > Arthropoda > Insecta > Diptera > Drosophilidae > Drosophila > Drosophila neocordata. Next base: position 520,349 of record JAEIGI010000025.1, on the reverse strand, counting down.
GTTAACAAGGATTATATTAAATGTTGGAGGAGCATGTGCCACTACAAGCTCAAAATGTTGGTCAATCAATCGCCAGTTGGATACCGCCAATGCCTCCTCCCATATCTTTACTTTGTGTTAGCATCATCCGCTGCCATGCCAGGAGAATCAATAGTCTCATCCACGCTGGAGTTTATAATATTGTTAAGCTCGCTGCTAAATTAAACAAATTTAAATGTCAATTTTAAATGAAACATTATCTTATCTGAAGAAACTCACTTATTTGCGTTACTACAGCGATAGAAGTTACCGATGCCTGTGTAGACACATGACATTAAGGCACCTGGCCTCGGTCTGCTATTGTTTAAGTTATCCCCTGGATTATGTTGATCTCCATCTCGTGGTGAGTCTTTGGCACCAAGAGTTCGTCCTAGACTGTCCTGTTCGTATGGGGACAGATATTCGCCATTACGTTTGCCATAACGAGAACCCAAAAAGAAGCGATCGTTTCTTGGAACAATAATTAAACGTCGTGACTTGGAACTGCCTACGCCAGCAGCTGGCGGTGCAGGATTTCCACTAGAACGTCCATAACGACTACCCACAAAGAATGCGGGCCGTTTTTGCAATGAAGGCATATCTACACAAAAATATATTTTTTCAAATCATATCAACTTTACATTATTTAACAAACATACCATTATCCTTCTCGAGAGGATTATCGCCATATGACTGCTCCGAAGCAGTAGCTACTACATTCTGCGCCAGTACGGCGGATATGGCCACCAGCAGAAAACAGAAATTGGGCGACATATCCAACATGGTGCTGAGAATTATAACAATCGTAATATTTTTATGATATATATGTATTTCTGATTATCATTATGATTAAAAATTTGTGTTTCCTCAAGCTTAAGCTTGATTATTTCATTTATAAAATATTTGTTTTTTTGAATGTTTAATATTTAAATGTTTGTTTACACTCAAATATATAAAATTTAGGAGTAAAAGAATAATATAGTATGCAAATTAATAGTAAGAGCTGTCTTTTTCAATAAAAGTTTGGCATCTTAATGTAAAATTTTATTCAATTTTATGCAAGGAAAAGTTTTGTCAGTTGAAGTAAATTTATTATCATCAATATAAAGTTAAACTTTATACTGTCTCTAGGATCTTAAAGGGCTTAAACTGCATTTATATTAAGTATTATATTATTATAAGTAATGTAATTTCTTTTGTTTTATACATTTTACATTTAGACACTTTTTAAATTTTGGGCAAAGTTTTGAAATTTTCTATTTTTATGACTTAATATAAGATAGATACGCTTTCTCTTAATCAGTTTTTCTATGTAAATATATATTAGTTTACCTTTAAAAAAATGTCAAAACTTACTCTATTCATGCAGGATTTAATTAATGAATTAATAATCGGAAGTTATCATTAATACGTGAAACTACTTTTCCTTTGCAAATCTTCTATTTTAATTGAAAATTCCTTTCGGATTAATCTTAGTGAAATGCTGTAAGCTAATTATTGTTATTATTGAACATCGACCGAATGAAATTAATAATTTTTTAACATTTTTAAAATTATAAAGCAGTCACAAATGAGCCTACAAGCCTCTTTTACGTCGGAACTCTTGCAGGCTTAACCTGTTCTATTCAATTTATATAAATTAATTGAAGTCGAATTACCTGATGGACAACAATTATGATCCTTAAAGGCAGGGGGAAAATTTGCAATGACAGCCCTATAAGCTATTGGAGTTTGGATAAGTTAATTCAGCGGCATAATTAAATTTGCTTCACCATAAATATTTGATATGCCCTTTGTTTGTGCCGTTAATTGATCCTGCGTGTCCTTTGAAGCACACATATATGTATGTGTGTATAGGTTGAAGGCAACTTTTTACTACAATTTTGTGATGACAGAAATAAATTCTGTTTATAATTGTGTAACGGCCAGCACTATTGAGATCAACAGGTTGGGCAATTTAGAAATTGGGCTAGGGCAACCTTTCATTTCCGCACTGGCAAAGCGAAAGTTAACTATTGGTAGCAGACTCCTACGTGATCGACGGCACTTGTTGCTACTGGAGCAGACTATAAATAGTAAGTCAATCAATAAATGAGTTCAGTTAAAGACAAGCATCGATAGCAGAATGCACTTCATAAATCTTCAATCCATGTTGCAGCTCTTCCTGCTGATTGTTATTGTTGCAGTGGTTTCCAGTTCCAAGGAGTTACCAAAACGTAGTGTTGATGATTCCAATGTTCAATGGAGCACCAATGGAGCTAATGCTCGTCATGGCTGGACTAGTGTAGGTGGTGGCGGTTGGAATAGCGGACACACTTCTTTGGGAACTGGACCCTCACCACATGATGTGGCCAATGCAATCTCAGCTGCCAAGCAGGCATCTGCTAATGTATTACTGGCACTACGATTAGCCGCCTCCAAGGCAGAGGTTGCTCATCAACAGCGTGTGGCAGCCACTTTGGCGGCTACAGCATTGCAGCATTCGGCTCATGCTGCTGCTGCAGAGATACAAAAGGCTGAATACGAGGCGGCCAAGTTTGGCCATTTTATACGCAATGGACACGGTCATGGTGCAGCACCACACCAATTGACCTTTGTCAAGGATGGCTCATTTTCTCCCATCTCATCTGGAAATAATCATTTGGCTGTCTCTAGTTTGGATTCAATTGGATTTGCTCCATGGTTAGGTGGCCATATCAACAGTGCGGGAAAGTCAACTAACGGCTGGTATTAATATGAACTCCCATAAAGATCAGGATAATTTCTTATATTAGATGTTTTGTATAAAGATATATATACATTTTTCATAGAATAAATTTCTAATAAGAGCATAAACTAATTGCATTTTCAACACAAAGAGGGCAACTTATTTTGGTTAACCTGGCGTATACATTATATAGTGAAAAGTACGAGTGAACATATTAACTAAAAAAAGGTTAAACGGAATAGAGTATGTCTTTTTTTAAGTGTATATATAATTAGCTTATACATAGCTTATATATATATGAATTTAACTAAAATATAATCTGATACAAGCGGTCATGTTCTTGGAAAAGCCTGTTTGCACTTCTCGCCTGTAATTTGTCTTTTTGTTTGTTGTTTTTAGACAAATTAATTGTGTCCAAAGGAGATCAAAATACTGACCCGTTCTTGTCATCTATCGTTAGAGTTTGTGTGTTTGGACAGACAAACACACACACACACACACACACTTGCAAAATACAGAGAAATCCAACAAACAAGCAAACACTCCCACCTACCCCCTGCTGTTTCAATGGTCATTTTTTTACGCCAACATGTTTTGGGAATACGCGAACACTGGACACTGTCTCCTAGAGGCGTGGTTGTGCCAGTTTCTGACCCACAACGCTTTTGGCAAACTAAAACAATGGAAGTATGTGGCACGCTTCTTCTGTCCTTTACAGTGTTTGTTGGTGTGCGTGGGGCAAGTTTTTTAGGATGTTTTGGGTGTCATCGTCTCTCCCTTTCAGTGCGGTGAGCTGCAGTAATTTGTAGATGGGACAAAGTCTTAGTTGGGTGTGTGCGGTTTCAAAGGACTCTCATGTGGGTGCTCTCAACTCTTTACCAGTAATTTTGCCACGTGATGCATTAAATAGAAAAACAAAAAATTTACTCTACGCGGGTAGCTAATGAGGCATAATTATATTTGCAACAGCGTGTTGCAACACACGGTGTATTATCAAAGTGGATTTGAGTGTCAGGTGCGTCTGCTGTTGGGAATTTTTAATACAGTTAACTATATAGAAAAGCTATGGAAAACCTTTCAGACAATCCTTATACAATAGATATTTAAGAAAATTTTAAATTGTTCCTTTAGATTAGAGAATTTATATACAAATTTGAATTTTTGCAGGATTGAATTGTAATAAATGTCTCAAAAATTAAGCTATATATGACGTATACGCCATGTTAATTAGTAAGTTGTTTCCCAAAGTGTACTTAAAAAGTAAAAAGCAATTAAATTCTAAATATATATATATCTTAACGAAAACAATGGAAGTATTTTCTATTATGTCTATTACCAATAAATTTCGATTTAAGTAAATAAAAAAAGATCTCAAATTTCTAAAAATTCCATTATCAAGCAATCTCTTTTCGTGCGTCTGAAAGAACTCAACTCTGTCTAAGTTTCTTTTCTTTTTAGTTATATTAATTGATGTTTTGAATCAAAACAAAAATTCCACATCAATTACATATAGACATACTTAAATCCTTGTATGTTTGGGCAATGGCTATGTAAACGAGTTTTCTATTACAAGCTAAGAAACTCAAACAAATAAATTTTAATAGATGTCGCCAGGTGACAAACGCCGCATTAACTCGCACTAAATTGCAATTAATGAAAATTTGCCAATTTGGTAATTGCTACACGGATAAACATAAACAAAAAACAGACCGGGGGAAAGACAAAGAGAGAGAGAGAGAGAGAGAGACAGAACGATTGCCAAATCTTATTGACAATGGCCTTTAGCAAGATATCAGGGTACCGCCCATCAGTTAAGACAAAGCTTACACTAAACACTGACTATTCGTGTTAAATGACAGAGTGGAAATTGAATCTGTAGCAAATGAAAAGGTTAACTGTCGTGGGTGCACGATTCCAGATATCTTGTGGAAATTCCGCTTATCAAACCGCAACTGATAATCAGGTAATGATAACAGATGCCTGGTTAACTGAGCATGTCGCAAGAATCCCAAATTTTCCAAATTATGTACAATGATATGGTAGCAATTGCAGCCTAATGGCTTTATCAATACCATTGATTCTTCTTTTTTGTTTTGTTTTATACTTGTTTGAACGTCATCATGCTCGGCTTTTTGATACACGTATTTGGGGCGTTGTTATTTAATTGCGGGCAATCATAAATTTTTTGGCTACCTTTTGGAATTATCGGGGCGCAATAATTCGATTTCGATCAGGGCGTACTAAAACGTATGTTTGTATGCCAATGTTTTATTTTAAATCACAATTTATGGCTTGCGGTTTATTCGCATGTGTCGTAAATACCGTTATCCACACCCACCCACCATCACACACACACATACACATTGGACGGACTTTGCCCTTTCTGAAATGATGGCATGTCCGGCATAAAGGCAACTTTCGATTTTATTGTAAAGACAACCGTTTAACAACGAAAATCAGGTGAAAGGTGGAACAAAAAGGACAAACGGTCGCACACACGTACGAAATTTGAATATTGCCAGTTTTGTGCGTCAGCATGAAACCCACAAGAAACCAAAATCCAAAAGTGCCAAAACCAACCATCTAACAACACCCCTCCTTCTCTTCCATTACCAGCCACCATCCATCCCTTCAGCTCACAATCGCTCACAGCTCACTTTCACTAGCAGATGCTTAATTAAGTGAAGATGGCTGATTTGGCGCTTCTTGGGGAAAAAGGCTGCAAAAAAAAAAAAAATTGTATACAAGTTTGATAGAATTTTAAACGACGTCACCTTGACTTAAGCCAAGGGATTTAACCCATCGCCGATTTGATTTGAGATAACAGGAAGAGAAAAAAGTGCCACCCCCTTTCTTCCCCATCTTCCACTCTAGCTGTTGGCATACGATGGACAAGCAACAGTTCATTATATGATTATTAATATTTCAAAAATGTTGTTAATTTCTTGAAAGTCCAATTAACATATCCAATACACTGATGTTTCTCATTTGACCACTGATACTGACATTTGACAGCGAAAGCTAAGGACATGCCATGAACAGAGTCACATCATTAAATATATTTAGCCAACCATATTTAAGAATTTACTTCTAAATCAGTCTTGTGGCATATACATAAAATGTTAAAGTACATAAAGGGGAATGTTTTACGAGGCTTTTTTATAGGAACATTTCTATTTGCATTAATTTTTCGGATTTGTAATATCAGTTTTTGGCTATTTTTTATTGAATAGAAAAATAGAATTTATTCTATTCTGGGTACAGATGATAAAAGTTTTTAAAATTCTATCATAAAGTTGATATCTCAAACTTTATTCTTCTAGATTTATTTTAATAATTTTTTAAAGAAACTTAAATTAACAGACTGTTAAGTGAAGACTGTTTCATTTATATGTGTTTCTATCTTGATTAATAAAGTAACTCTAATCTACTACCAGCTAGATGAAGACTGTTCCATTGTGAAGTGTTCCTATCCTTATCAGTTTAACGGCATTAGTGTTGCTAAGTTAATTTTGAAACAGAAATGTGTTAATAAATTTTATTCAATATATTATTAATTGGAACTTAATTAAAAAAGTATTGATTATTTCAGTTTTAGCTCATTTCTAGAACTTTAATGTAAACAAAGCCTAATTGGATTTATCCAATTGTTTCAAAGTTTCATTTGCAACTTAACAGAAAGAGAACATACATTTTGACATTCATTCTTAGAGTATTTTTTTAATGTAAACTCTTTTAAGTCTGACCTTCATAGAAAGGTGAACTGTAAAGAAAGCGTATATGCCAATATAGGTAAAATTGACAAGACACGACAGCGGAAGGAAATTATAAAAAAAAACCCATAAAAATAAATAAATAACATAACCATCCCCAATATATTGTGTGTCCAAGTACACAAAACATTGAGAAGATATGTATGCAAGAATATACATACCTATGTACATACATACATGTATGTGAATGAAATAATATAAAGAAATAGAAACGTTCATATTTTATCTTTGTTTATGTAGGTACAAAATTGTATGCGCTTATGTAAACATCAAAAGGCATATAAAAATGAACACCGATACCATTCTATTAATATATATATCAATATATATGTACATATGTAACTTAAAGTCTAGGCATCAGTTTGTGGCACTGTAAATAATATGAATTTCAACCCAGTTGAATATCAAGCAAGGATTGATAACACATTTTTTTAGGTTTTAAATGCTTTTGGATTTGCATTAAAACAGACAATGGAATTTTATTATAGAATTTGCCTTGTTGTTTTTTACTATTTGTTTTGGAAAAAATCTGTGACAGTTCCGAAGTGAAACCAACATTGTGCATACGCCGTGTGATTTCGAATGAAGTATAAACAAAATATTTTCTTTTCATATAAAGCTTTTGCATAAAACATTTGTCATACTCTCACATAGTCGAATTGCATATACTCTAGCTTTTTATTTATCCTCCAGTCTCCAGTGTTCGAAAACACAAATTTTCTTAACATTTTTAATCTTATTTAAAAACATGTAAAACCTACAAATACGATATATATTTAGAATCACAAAAGTAACTTCCTTCAGCCTTAAAAACAATTTTAGAATATCCACAGCAAGGGTATAATAAATAGTTTAAACTAAACTAAACCTTATTTCCATGCAAATGTATAAAATGAGACTAACACTTGTTTAGCGAGATATAAGATATGTCCTTTCTAACCTTCTTAGAGACTATCAGTTATCATAAACAGAAGCAGGGAATCGTATTCTCAGGTAGCTAAGGGGAAAAAACCTTTTTTTTGTCTAACCGATTCGTTTCATTTTTCGCAAAAGCAGAAACAAAAAACTATCATCAATGCCTGCGGTGGCAGGATAAAAAGTTGGCGTTCTGCATTGGCACCCGATTTCACTTCATCTCTTGGCCAAGAACCTGTGGCCACGCAACTCATAAATATTGATTGGGAAGAGTCTCCTTGGCCGCAACCCTAGAGCCCTTTGTTTAGTAAAGTTTTTCCTTTTCTATTAGCCTTTGCGAAAGCATAATTTTGTGCATACATATTTATTTGTGGTAACATGAAAGGCACTCATTGATTTGTCTGGCCCATCAACAGGTTGCTGGGTTGGCAACTTGTCCATCGTCTGCCCAATATGAAACTGAACGTACATAAGTAGTAAAATTATTTGGCTTAAATCTATGGCCTTATGATGATGATGATACAATGCCCCGTTTATTATGACTAAATACGCCTCTGCGCTAACTTTTGTGTAGCCAAAGGAGTTTTATATCAATAACCATCACATTACTTAAATCATTTTAGCATTCTATATTAATGCTCGACCTTAACAGCATCCGGACTCAAACGGTAATTGGTCCGCAAAAGTTCGAGTACGTCTAAGCTACTTACTCACTTGTTCAATGTGAAACTAATACAAAAGTTTTGTTTTAATATTGCGGGTGCCTAATTTGAATTTTGCCAAAGATAATTTTTGCAACTAATTACTTGACATTGTATTCAAATTTCATGAGTAAAGGTTTTCCAACAATACCAACCCAATCATTGTTTTACAATCTATTAATAGAGAAAATTTAGAGCTATGGAAAATTATGCCAGGACAAAGTAGTTAAATATAAAATTGTATTTACTAAGTCTTATTTTCTGAAATAAATGCAAAGGAATTTTACATATATATTAGATCAAATTCTTTTTTGGAATGAGATTTTGGGAGTAAAACAATGTCTCATTTATTTTTTAAACTTTTCTTCCTGTCAGCCTTAAACCTTTCAAAATCTATGAATACTTTGATCAACTTTTCAAAACACGATATATTTTCTATAGGTTAGGAAGAATATGAACCAAAGGGTATAAAAAAAAAAAAAACTTTATGAAACAAAATACAATATATTTGTTTGGTTTATAATGATAGGATAAGTTCAGTTTGATGGGAATCCCTTAATTTATTGATATATTAACTAGTTCTATAATTTATTTTTTTTAAATATTTTGATTATCTGCTCTAACTTCTTAACTAAGTAACAAACTCTTCAACTTTCCAGTCTATTTTTTAGTAACTTATATATTCAGGAGAGTTGACTAAAATTTGCAAAATATTTTTATATAAATTTCAATTCTATTTCATATTATCTAAACAAAGATTATCCTATTTAGAATATTATTGTCCCACATCGTTATTATAAGACATGATATATATGTTTTAATAAAATGGATTTCCTTATAAAATATCTTGGATTCTTCTTAAAATAAAGTTTTACCTTTTTATTACGATCTTTTGATAAAGAAGTATTTAAATATTATATTTATAATATTAATAACATATTATAAGTGCTTATATACAATCGATTCTTTAGATTTTATTACCCTATTTATTTTAAAACTATATTTAAAGTTTATAATATAAAATAAAAGAAAAGTAATCAAAAGTCTAATAGAAAAAGTATTCTTTAAATAAACTTCGTTTGTCTGGTGGTTAAAAATGTATATTATTTAATTTATACATTTTATCCTATATTTTATTTTTATTACCCATTTAGCAGTCAGATAATAGAAAACTAATAATTTAATTTATGGAAAAACATAGCCATTCACTGTAAATCAAGTTAATCTGAGTTCCGATACCGTCGGTTATGGAATATAATATATTAATGCAATATTTTAGCTCTACATAATATTCATATATTAAAAATTTGGAGACTTGTTTTGTTTAATAGGCAGACATTGCGATGTGGCCTAATTAAGTATTGCTGATAAGATCCACACATATGTATATATTTTTTGATGAGTAATTTTCTAATTTCGAATTTGTTTTTTTTAAATTAAAATCACTTTAAAAGTAATCCCAAGAAAGAAAAATATGTCACCATCAAGTGATATAAATAAAACTATCACATAATTCTTTTCCATTGACATTTTTTTTAACTTTCATTAAATAAACAAGTTTTGTGGTGAAATAGTTAATATTTTTATAAGCAGTCAAAAAATAAAGCAACTTTTAAAAATTACCAAGTCAAACAATAAATCTTTTAACAATTAACGTTATTAAATAACGGTTCACTACTGGAAGATTCACATAATTGTAATTATAACTGCAACTCACATGATATTAAGTTTTAAATTTTCAACTCCACTATGGGTAGTACTCGCCACAGGTAGATTTACCTTCGTTCCGACAACAACTCTACGAACGTTTGCACAGAACGAAACCGAAGTGAATGCGTGCACGTCCTGCGATTACCTTGCTTTTATATCTAAAAGAACGCTGGGTGACGAAGCAGCAGCAACAGCAACAACAACAGCACCCATCATGCTAGCTATGGTTCGTTTGTGGGTGTGAGTTTCAGTTAACTTACTGGGCTGCGCAACACCAAGAACCTGCAGGCTAAAATTTGCCTGACTTTTGTTGTATTATTGTTGCGGTTGCTTTTGTCTTTGTTGCCATTGGTCACTCTTGATGGCTTATAAGGGACGGCAACATGTTGCTTTGATTGCCTTTGCATTAGCAAAATCATGAAAGTCACACAAATCTTTAAATACCCACAGATTTATCAGTACAACCGTTTACCATATGCATTATGTATTATGTATAAAAAATCATGTGTAATTTATGATACACTCAAAGACTTATGGCTCATTCGATTGTGAAATTCCAAGCGTTTTTACATAAACGATAGCCAAATTCATCCTAATCCATTATATATTTTTATATCTTATCAGTGGTTATGCTAGTTCGAGAAGGAGTAAATTTCGGGTGACACTCTCAAGTACCAATTAGATAAAAACAACAAAAACCCATTCTAGTTACCGCAACAAACATTAATGCAATTGATAAGATTTCCATTTTGAATCCTTTACTGTGACTAATTAGGCATATGGAGTAATAATTTGGCGTAAATCAAAGGGACACATCAAAGTGGTCGTCCAAGAGGTTGAGTGTATGTATGCATACTTGCCTTACTCTTCCTACGGAAATGCGTTACCAATACTAGCCATGTCAACAGCAAACAAAGTTATCGAAACAATTAAAAAGTCATAAAAAGCCACTCTTACGCTCAGCTCTTTGTGTGTGCGACTAGCCCGGCATCAACTTCTGCCTTATGGACTTTCTCTGACGCATAATGCCACAAAATTACATTTTCTTAGTTTTCTTTGAGGAATTAATTAACACAAACGTTTCTTTTTACTCATGTTTGTTTGGCTGATTGACAAAGCCCTTGGCAAATTCAATAAAATATATACTGATTGAAGTCCTAATCTTGACGACTCTTTTTAAGTTTAAAGTGTAACAAAATAACTCGGTAATATAGTATTTTTATTTAAATTTGGCTTAAAAAATAATAATTTTTAAAATTAGAAAATCATAAAGTATTATTTAGTTCGTAAAAAAAAATGGGATTCATAAAATATTATTGAAGTGCAAAGGTTTTAAACTTTTAGTCATAGTATGCTTTTTAAATTATCAAACCATATCTGTTCAAGAAAAAAATTTGAATGTAAAGTTATGCATATTATCTAAATTCTTGCAAATAATTAATTTATATAAATGTCCATATTATTATTTCAAGTCTGTCTCAATAAAACCTTATCCGTTTTGTATAGGTAAAAATAAATATTTCAAGATTTTGGTAAATTTAAAATATTTAAGAATGTTTCACATTCAATCAACATGAAATGTCAAATATTAATAACAGTAAAAAATCAAAATGTAACGATTTTTGTGAGATTCGTTACTTCCGGCTTTAACTCCTTTTTAAACAGTTCACTTTTATTAATGGCTCTGGTTCCAATGCAGACTTGCCAGCTGTACTGCAACAAACACTGCAATCGACCGAAGAGCCATCTCTAACATGAAAATCGATTATTTACCTTTAGGCAACGCTGTCAACAAGAGAGGATTAATTGTGAAAAAGCGAAAAATTTGCAAAAAACAAACATAAATATATTCATTTGTTTAAAACATAAGCTGGTAATTGATTAACGAAAGCATTTATACATCCTATTTGTAAAAAAGTAATATAAATTGGACCGGCTTTAGCGTGGCGGTTTTTTTTTGCCGGCGGCGCGAAAAGTACTCGCTTCGGCGTCTAGCACGCGTGCGTTTGCATCTTCGATTTCGACGTTGACATTGATTTTCCGCAGCGTCCGTCCTCGTCCTGATATATAGTTGGCTTGGAGTGATTTGCCTGATTTGGATTTGGTATTATGGGTGCTTATTTGTCGAGTCCGAAGACGGATAAGGCGTCCTCAGATGAGTTCAACGAGTTGCTTGTGGTAGGAGCAAGCTCAATGCAGGGTTGGCGCAATAGCCAAGAGGTAAGCATCATTAGTCACACATCCATTTGGTTGTACTTGCTAGTTTTTTATTAACTATTTCTAATGCCCTTTGCCTATTAAAAGGATGCACACAATTCTATTCTGAATTTTGATGAAAACACCTCGTTATTTGCCGTCTATGATGGACACGGCGGTGCCGAAGTGGCTCAATATTGTGCCGATAAGTTGCCAGAGTTCCTGAAAAGTTTGGATACCTACAAGCGAGGTGAATTGGTTAAGGCTTTAAAGGATGCCTTTCTGGGATTCGACAAAACACTGCTAGACCCACCCGTGGTGACCATTCTCAAAATTCTGGCCGGTGAACACAACTTGGTTGATGGCACTGGAGAATGTGATGGTGAAGGGGATGAAGAGGATGAAGTTGAAGATTTGGCCGAGTTACACGAAGAAAGCCATTTGCCTCTCAATGAAGTTCTGGAAAAATACAAAGGACTGCCATTGACCCATAATCTTTCCAAAATTAACTCAGAGTCGGCAGATGGAAAATTGCAATCGCCCATGTTGCGTGGACGTCGGGCCGCAGCAGTGGCTGCTGAAGCCGTTAATAAAGCCGTTATGGATCCCACTGCCAAACCTGAAGGTTCGTCCACATCTAAGGCAGCTGCAGCCGCCGCTGCTGCTATCAGTGAAGTTGACGGAACTGGAGCAGGTCCCAGCTCAAGCTCTTCTTCATCGAAATTGGCTAAAGTAGAGCAGGAAGATGAATCAACAGTGAGCAGTAGCTGCAGCAGCTCGAACACCAGCAAAATTAACAATCCAAGCAATAGTGTACCACCTTCCAGCAATGGTAACAGCAGCCAGGGCTCTGCCCACGAAAATGGTAGCGTCACCTCTTCTGAAATCAAGATGGTTGAAGACGCTCAAGATGTTGTGTCCGGCTCAAATGACATTGTGGATAGTGAGGGAAAGGCTAATGGCAGTGTTGATAGTTCCACTGGAAGCGCTGTCAAGGCGGCAGACCTGGCTGATATATCATCCACCAGCAAAGATTCGGAGAAAGTGAATAAGAAAGTCGTTGCGACTGAGGAGAAAGATGACGATTCCACAGATGATGATGCTGACTACGATGAAAATTCATCGGTGGAAGGTGCCGAGATTCCAGCAGCCAATAGTTCATCTGATGAAGACATTGATATGGATGATGACGACAATGATAATGATGCTTCTTCTTCTGATGAAGTAAGTTAACGTACTTTTACGATTAAATTTACATATATATATATATCGGGAAATTTTTCCTTACATTTGTACAAATTAGGAATTCATCGATGAAAGTGACGACGACGAGGACGAGGCCGATGAAGATCAGCTAGCCAATGACCGATTTTGCGCCAATATGATTGAAGAGCCTGGCAAGGACAGCGGTTGTACAGCTGTTGTTTGCTTGCTACATGGCCGCGATCTGTATGTGGCCAACGCCGGCGACTCTCGTTGCGTCATTTCCCGGAATGGTAAAGCTATTGAAATGAGTTTGGATCACAAACCTGAGGACATTGAGGAGACAACACGCATTACTAAGGCTGGCGGTCGCGTAACTCTTGATGGACGCGTTAATGGTGGTTTAAATCTGTCTCGTGCTTTGGGTGATCACGCCTATAAAACAAATTTGGAACTACCACCAGAGGCACAGATGATATCCCCTTTGCCCGATGTGAAGAAATTAATTATAACGCCGGAAGATGAGTTTATGGTCCTAGCCTGTGACGGCATATGGAACTACATGACCAGCGACGAAGTAGTCGAATTTGTGCGAACCCGCTTAAAGGATGAAGACAAGAGATTGTCCCAAGTGTGCGAAGAGGTAATGTGGTTTATTTTATTTAGTTCGATTTATTATGTATTATATATATTACTTAGATTATCATGTTAACATTAGCTAATTTAACATATAAGATCAGAGCCAGTCGGCTCGGGGCACGAGCATAATCCGATCGGTTGCCGAGGTGGTCGTAAAAGTAACGAACGCAAAATCGGAATTAGTTACTTAAAGCATTTCGGTTTTCTGTGAAATTACATCTACAGCATCCCTTCTGCTGTTGTCCTACACAATTTTTGTCCGCTTTGTTTTCTTTGTCCCGACTTCCGCGCAAATTTTCTTTACCTGCAGTTTGGCAGAGTGCAAAGGAAATAATATTGATGCTCTCGTTGTCCTGTCGGCTCTGATATTAAAGATTTTAAGGACAGTAATCATTTAAAACAACTTTTTCTTATAAACTTTTTCTTTAAATTGGACTAAACTCGAATGTATATTTTTACTTTACCGTTTTGACAGCTGTTCGATAACTGTTTGGCACCTGATACCTTGGGTGATGGCACTGGATGCGACAATATGACAGCAGTGATTATTAAATTTCTGCCGAAACTTCAACAACTGCCGTCTAATTTAAATCCAGATGAAACTGAGGATGCAGTGCTGGCACAGCAACAAAAAAAGAAGTCTCTTGATGGCGCCATTAGTGCTGATAAGAGCGAGCTCAAGCGTTGCGCATCACCCAAAACGCCCGATGATGATTCCGCTGAGAATAACAGTAAATCGAAACGTTTGAAGACTGAGGAACTCGTTAATACCGCTTCTGAGGCGTTAGCTGTTGGTGTGGAAGATAAGGAAAAGGTAATCCTCAAAGAAACGAGCAACGAATCCACCGTAGTTGTCTCATCCACGTAAATTCCCCCAAATGCGTCAAGCGAATCAAGCTCTTAGAGCCTATCACATATTTTATGAGAGAAAAATTTCCAAATTATTTAATTGAAGTATATACAAAACAAATAATCATTTGTACGCGTATATATACCTATTTTAATTTACTTAAACATTACTTATAATTCGTTCTTTTTTTTACACTATATCGTATAACCATAAAGAAAAAAAATCATTCGCTCGGGAGATCATTCAACAAAACAAAAAAAAAAAACGAAGCACACAAATACAAAACGCATATTCACATATACCACCCAGATTTACACTATGGAATCCATCCTGAAGATTTCCATAATTTATTGTATGTATATGAGAATGATTTCATCAATTTAAAATCAATAATTAAAGGGATTTCGCTATTTGTCGGAATAACCATTTATATTTTTAGTTTTTTTTTTTTATTATTATTATTTAATGATTTTCATATATCGTCGCAAATCGCGTGTATGAGTAGAGCGAAATAATTAACTGGGACAATCGGGCTTCAAATTTTCTCTTTTTTCATTTTTCCCATCTTCTGTAGATCGTGATAATTGGAAAATTTAACTTCTGATATATTTATAAAAAAAATGTATGCTCTATGCACAAAAGTTAAACATTTAGCTAAGAATAGAATTATAATATTATTTTTATACGGTTGCAGAGAAATTTACAGTTTTGTAACGCACAGAATGAATTGACTTCGTATTTTTTAGAGAGCATCAATATTCATCTGAATCGATCCAACCACGTCCGTCTGTTTGAATTTATTTGTAGGTTGCACGACAGCCGGAAGCAGTTGGATTGGATATTATTACTTTTTGATACAACAAATGTTACAATTGTAAAACAAAAAGAAAGATTTTTACACCGTTTACAAATATAAATGTAAGAAACTCCTTCGGCATTGCCGAAGTTAGCCTTAGTGCTGGAATCCATAGTGGAGCGTCAGTTTTTTTCATCGTAACTTTTAACAAACGTGGTTACATTTAAAGAATCCATACAGTAGGCATATTGTCGTATAAAATACCAGTTCACATTATTACGAAAACAAATCGCATCCAAGTCGTCCAACCTTCAAAATTTGCTTATTTTGTACATCATAGACATGCATATACAATAGCTAATAAATTTCAACTTTATTAACATTTTAACAACATATAAAACAATCAAGGGATGTATTTTAAAATGTATTCGATAGCTAGAGTGTTCTCAACTGGCTAATTTCTAAATATGTCAAAGTTTGTAATTTCCAGACATTTATTTTCTTGTCCTAGATATTTATTTCGTTCACATATATTTTATTTGTTTTCTTTCATTCCTATTTTAAAGCGATAATACATTTTTAGAAATAAATAAATATTATTATAAATGTTGTCCCAGATATTTATTTCGCTGACCACTTTATATGTGTGTGTATATCATAGTAATGTATAATGTGACGGATTTAATAAATGCCAATAAGAATAATAAACTTCTGTTTCAACAATTTCTTGATTATTGGGAATGGCTTAACAATATTAATAAATTTTATCTGCAACAGATCAAAAACTGTTCAAACCGACATATGCATATAATTTTTTCGATAACTGTAATCAATGGTGCTTTGTTTCGACAGAGAATGATATGAAAGTTAGTTTGCACCCCTGTTTAAAGATATTTTTGGTATTTTTTGTTTTTCGAGTCTTGGTCTCACGTGTATCTACATAGATTTCTACACAGTCACACAACACATGCATATAGACAAATCAAGCCAAAGCAAGTGGATTACTGGACTTTATTAAGTTAAACGCTATCGATCTAGTGAATTTTATTATTAATCGTGGCATTGCCAGTACATTTGCCAAAATTGATTCGTATCCGTTAGAAATCGAGGAGAGTGCGGGCGCCAGCAATGCAAAGGAGGGCGTTTGCAATAGCTCCAACTCCAAAGAGGATGGTGTCGTCGGCGATTTGGCTAAATTGCATTTGACTGCCAATCCCAATCAACTTGTGCTGCAGCTGCAGCCAGAGACCATGTCGGGTGATCAGAAGGTACTACTAAAGGGCCACGCCTCACAATATGTTAAGTTAAACGTTGGCGGACGATTATATTACACGACAATTGGAACTCTTACCAAACACAACGACACAATGCTAAGTTGTATGTTCAGTGGGCGTATGGAGGTGCTAACAGATTCCGAAGGTATGCCTTTTTCCTGCATGCAAGATTCCATGGTTATAATTCCACTTTCCCATTTACAGGGTGGATTCTTATAGATCGATGTGGAAATCATTTTGGTATTATATTAAACTTTCTGCGAGATGGCACAGTCCCCTTGCCTGAAACGAATAAGGAAATTGCCGAACTTTTGGCAGAAGCGAAGTACTATTGCATCACTGAGCTGGCTATGAGCTGCGAACGTGCCTTGTGCGCACACCAAGAGCCTAAACCCATTTGCCGTATACCATTGATTACGTCCCAAAAGGAGGAGCAACTCTTAATTAGTGCATCCTCGAAGCCAGCTGTTATATTGGTGGTGCAGCGACAGAATAATAAGTATTCCTACACTAGCGCATCAGATGACAATTTGCTCAAAAATATCGAATTGTTCGATAAGCTTTCATTACGCTTCAACGAACGCATCCTTTTTATCAAGGATGTGATTGGACCGAGTGAGATATGTTGCTGGTCCTTTTACGGACATGGCAAAAAAGTCGCAGAGGTGTGCTGCACCTCCATAGTGTATGCCACAGATCGAAAGCATACAAAAGTTGAGTTTCCTGAAGCTCGCATATATGAGGAAACACTGCAAGTGTTGCTCTACGAAAATCGTAATGCACCCGATCAGGAATTACTGCAAGCTACCTCAGCAAGGTGTCGTGTTACCGATGGTGTCAGTGGAACCAGTGTACATCAGTATACCAGCGATGAGGAAGAGGAACGTACAGGACTTGCCCGTCTACGTTCGAAAAAACGGACTATTCCATTCTGACTTGCACTCTCCGAAATTTGATGGCCAAAACTGTCAGTTCGGGTAGCTGGCTCAGCCAGAGCCCGATTCTGACTGCGGTTTTATTGCTTAAAAGCATACATTCAAAAATATATACGTACGCACACAAGAAGCCAATATTGACAAATCCACAAAATAATACCCTTGGCGTTAGGGGTCACAGGGAACTATGTCTTATGCATACATATTACTCTATCCTATTAATTACATACATATATATATATATATATTTATATATATATAATAACCCGTTGCTGATCCCTTTAGTATACCCAAGCCCACACCATGAGAAAAGTATTAGGAACATAATTATATATGAATCTGTACAAAACCAACAAAAAATGAATTAAACAATTTATTCAATTTGAAAAACGGGCAATAATATGCATTAATGCGGTCCTTAGTTTTGTTATCGGTTACGGCTCTTGGCTGCTTGTAAATACTTTGCTTCCATGGCAACGAAGTCTCCAAAACAAAAATCAACTTGGCAAGAATCGTCAATAAGTTCACTTAATTTTAAAATGGCTGAACGACTGGGTCCTTTTGATAATAATCCCAACGGTTTGTGTCTTTTTATAGACGACATTTACAGGCTGCGAGTGCAGGATCCCAGCATTGCAAATCAAACAGTGGAACTACGTCAAGAGTGCCTCGAGTATTCGAGAAATTTGCAATTGTTTAAAAAACTTGGTGAAGATTTTTATAAAATATCAAATACTTTTGCAAAGGATGTTGAAAAAGAGAAACTTCGCGCAATTGGTACACAAAATCAATTAAAAACCATGTCCAAGCAACGTCAAGCCGAACAGCAAGTGTATCAGAGTCAAATTCTGGAACAAAGTGTGGAATTGGAGCGACTGAAAAGCGAGTATCAATATTTGCAACGCATCGAGTCGGAGCAGCAGGAGATAATTAATAATTTTTTAGTCAACCAATAAAATGCATTGCATAATTAATATATTTTTTGTTACACAGGGTCTACGGTAATCTGTTTTGATGTAAAGTTTTCCGTAAGGTTTTTACGGTAGCACTCCAAGCTGATGCAAAGTGGTAAATTTGTTTTTGAGCAGGTGTAAGCCTTGCGTTTGCCGCATCCGTTAATGTGGCATAGTTTTGCTTCGGGTGGTGTTGTTGCACTTTGTGGTTTTAGAGGAAACTCCTGTCCGTGGGGTACCATTATATAGGCTCCGTCCAAGGTATTCATATAGGTTATTGTTGGATGCGAAGGCTTCAGATTTTGTTTATTCCGAGTCGCATTTCGCTGCTTGTTACTTTCTTGTTTTTTAAGCAGACGCTCCATTGTCTTTTGCTTGTCTTTTTCTCGTCGTTCATCTGCCTGCTGTTTTCGTTTCTGGGACTTGAGCACTGCCTTTTGGATTTCCTCTGCTGTTTGCGGCTTTTCCTTTTCCCTATACCCATTGGGCAGTGAAATAAGCTCCTCGGCAAAACCCGACATGTTTGTCTCAGAGTCCTGAGTGCGCTCGTACATGGCCCTTTGACGTGCGGTCATCAGCTTAGGGTCTTTTATTTTTTTCATTTCGTCGTCGACATCTTCAAGTTTACCCGTCTCGATGGCATTTAACCAGCGCTCCTCGTCACTGGAGGTATCACTGTTCCTACGTTTTTTCGTTTTCTTAGCTGCGGCATTTGGAGTTGTAGATGGAGTAGGTGCTGCATTGGTTTTCTTGGGCCGGATGCTTGGGAATTCTAAGATGTTAGGCGTTTCTGTAACAATAAGCTGTTGAGGTTGTTGTTGTGGTTGGGGCTGTGGTTGGGGTTGTGGTTCGGGCTGTGGCAGTGTTACACTTTCTTCGCTCGGACCTAGGTATAAGATTATTCGTTAATAAAAAGAGCTTTAGGAAATTGGTAAAATATCAGTACAAAAGTCAATAACTCACCGCTAAGTAACACCGGTGTGGGCGAAGGCGTTGGCGAAACAAATCGTGCCGGCTTTTGCCGTTTGCTTCTTTTGGAGCGACGATCTTAAAAATAAAACAATATTAATTAAAACATAATTTCTCATCATTGTTTATGTTTTTACCTTCCATTTTAATCCTTAACGAAGACCAAACAGACCGAAACTAGAGCTAAAAGAAACAATCGATGAAATCATCGATATGTATCGATTGCTTCGGTTATTATTTATATCGATGTTGACGAAAAATACTAAACGGAAATATTATATTCAAAATACAACGGGACTGCAACCGTTAAAGGTTTTATACAAAATTCAAAATTTATTCGCTTCAACAAAGTTTTGGTGTCTGAAACGGCTGGTTAAAGTGCAAAGTCAACCTACATTGATAAAGCGCTTGTGTTTTTCCCTTTTTATTCAAACGTCTCTAAATCCAAGATGAAATTGCATCCAAGTTCCATCCAAGGCACAGGGTATCTTAAGGTCGGCACTCTGCCTTATCGCACTAAAATTGCATTTTTATTTGATTCAAAGCTTGTGTATACGCCTTGACCGTATCTCAACTAGATCTAACTCGGTTGAAAAACAATCGCGGTATCAAATCAGCAACAGCACAGCAACATTACCAGACTTGGAGTCAACAGGGAGCACAAGATTGACCAAGCTGTTTTAATACTCTGTAACCCGACGAAATGAAGATAACAGTCAAAAGACACCGAAGAAACTGAAGTATTAAGGAAACAGAGATACTCTTTTAAATAGTCAATCTTTCTGTTTACCAATATTTTACATAAGTTGAAGATATACATGCGTAGATTTAAAGAAAGTTTTTCAATATCTACCGGACAAAGGGTATCACAAAGTCGGCGCTTCGGCCTGCTCGCTGTATTAATTTTGTTCACTCAAGCCACAAGTTTTTAGTTTAAACCTTAACTCCTACTCCCGCGCTGTCAGTCCATAAAATCTTTCATCGAGAAAACTAAAAAACGTAGTTATAGTTGAAGAATTGAATTATATATTTATCTCATTCCACGTCTTTAAAATGCAAAGATTTGTTGCTGGAAGAGCAAAGACAACAACGAGAAGATAACTTGCATATTGGACATTATTTAGCAAAAACAGTTTATAAGAACAAGGTTAGGAATAGCATTTAAACGACTTCCCTAATAAAACCGCTTTTTGTATAACCTTGAACCGATATTGCGGAAAGCAAAACTCAAACTGACCGATAACTTTTCAACCTCTTGCGCTGGTTCTATGTATAACAGACAAGGGTCATTAAAAATTAATATAATTTGACAAACTTTGGGAAAATTTGTTCATAGCTTTTGCCTGCAGTCTATGAAACTGGGTTTTAGTGCAACAAAAAGGCATTTCATTTTGCATAAAGTCGTGATTTGCTTTCCGTTTAATTTTAAAAGGTTTTGTCTTTTGTTTTGGATACCGCCACATTGTTGCAAAAGTACTCGATCGCAGAAAACAAAGCCAATAAATTAGTTAACTTAGGAGTCTTTTGTTTTGCCATGCCACATTTGGGCGGAGGTGTTTGACCAGTAAATAAAGCAACAAATTCTCTTATTTATTTCAGTTTCTATTTTACGCAGATTGAGATCTTTTATTTGGCAAACATAATGAAACCAAAAGTGAAGGTATTTTAATTGTGGCAGGTTTTCCTCTATTTTTTTTCTTTTTTTTTTTTCATTGTACAAGTATATAGAGAGCGGATATATTGAAAAGCAAACTGCCATTCAAATAATGCGGATTTAGCTATGAATTAGTAATAGGCAAGCACGCCCAAATCGGTTTTTTTTTTCTTTTACCTTACACATTGCCGTTAATATACGAAATAATTTACCATGACAAGCAAAGGGAGCTTAACAGACTTTCGATTGTATATGGACATTAGACTGGTTATATTTTTTGCATGGAAACCAAAAAGTGTTATACACATTTTCGGACCCAGCAACTGAAAATAATTTGGTACTAGACAAATATCACGCATACGACATGTTGACTAATAAATATTGTGTATAGTATAAAAAGCAATATAAGTAGTACATCAGAAAACAATAATTGATTTGATTTTGGCAAAACACTATTAGTTAGTTTCGAATTCGAACACCTCCCATTGTTCCCACCCATTTCATGCAAAGTTGCAATCGGAATTTGTTCCAAAAACTTACCCGTGCCAATTCCATTTGAACCCATTAACTTCCAAACTGCCTACACTCTAAATTTTAAAGTCTTAAATAACCAACGACCATGACATGAACTTCTCCTTGTTGAAACATTTTAAATTGCTAATCGATTTCAAAAACAAAACATTTATAGTACAAGACTTATGAGCCATAATTGTTTTTATATCAAAGATTAGTTTCCTGTTTAAATACAGATAAGTTAAAGACCAAATAAGTTTAAAAAAAAACAAAATAAAATAAATTAATTTTAAATGTGCCACAGTAGAAAAAACTAACTACTATCAGAATCAACCTTAAATTAAAAAACTTCTTTAATGTTGAAGATTCATCTTCAAAGATAAATTTATTAACTAATCAATCCAATTTGATTGAATAAAATTGACTGGCATCACATTTGATTTAAATCAAAATATATATTTATACTCGAGATAGGCTTTTGTTATTATATATTATATAAACAAGTTCGAGTTTTAGAAAGTACAATCTGGAAATACACTGTGTAAACAAATTTAATGTGTTTGTCTCAATCCTAACAAGTTAATTAAAAATAACAACTAGATTTTGTAGTTCACACTCGTTGCTAATTCAACTTGACATTTGTGTGTGAATATCCACAGATTGAGAAATTATGTTGAAGATCTTCGCACATTTCGAAATTTAAATAAACTGTTATATATGCCAGTCAAATTGGGTTTTAACTAGTGGACAGGCGGATATGGTTTGGCAAACTGCTTCAAAAGTTCTTAAAGGGGTGGGAAAACCAATATATATATATATATTGTTTTATCGATTATAATGTGGAAACCAAGACCAGATTGTTTTCCTCAAACCATTGATGACTTCCGTCAAATAAACTGCTACAATTTTGAACTCAGAATTGACCATTTAAGATTTTTGCAGAGTTGTTGTTACAACACATGTGGCAGCAGTTGTCAAGAATAGTTAAAAGTTAATTATTTAAAAAGTTCGATTTGATTGATTGATACGGAAATATTTGCCATTTTGTCTTCATTCTAAGAAACTCAAGTGGCAACAACTAGGTAACCTCTGATTAGAGATTGCTTTATATGATTTCACAATAAAGTTCATTTCTTTTTTTTTTTTTTATTTTTCAAGTAGAGAAATACAACAATTGATTTGAAAATTTCTCTTGCCACTCCCGGACCCAATAAATCTCAATTTAACATTGTAAGAGTGGATGTATGTATGTATGTATGTTTTGAAGTGTGTACATACATACATTCATAAATGTTTGTGTAAATGTTTATCTCTAACGCTTAATGGTAGTCCACTGGCAGTGGCCCGTTGCAACTACGAAACTACATGTTTCTGTTTCAATCTACCGATCCCCAGACAAACACAATTTTCAAGACCACATTTCACATGTGACTGACATCCAAACAGCCAGCTAGTCCGTCAGCCAGCCAGCTAGGTAGGCATCCAGCCATCCAGCAGAATATTTGAGGTGAACTACCGATTAAGTGGTTGGAGCTAGAGGGGAAAACACCAAGTGGCAAATGGCACACGTCTGCATCTACATACATAATATAGTTGTATGCATGCATATTGTATCTTATATATATATATGCATATATCTATATGCACATAGCGGCACATAGTGTTGGCAATAGCTTTTACTTTTTCCAGTTGCTGCGGCCAATGTCAGTTTTAGTGCAGCTGCTGCATGCAATTAAAATTCAACAAATTAAAACGACGAATCTTATTAAGGAGTGATAAAAGTTTAATTATATTACATCTTCTGCACGGAACAAGGGTTTTTCATAATCACTTCCCACATCATACAGATATGTACATATATAAGTATATATATATAGTTTTTCTTTACACGGAACTTGAATATATGTATTTTTTAAGAAAATTTGTTATATAAACTCTTACTTTCAAAAGAAACTTCAATTAATATTACAACTATCTTAAAAATGAATAGTGAGAAAATTACCTTGGCAAAGTACCGTCAACGCCTATATAATTATTACGATAGTAGTAGGTAGTTTGGCAAGTCAATTAATATTAATTACACAGGATTGTAAAAATAACACATACTTGGTCAACAGTGGACTGAATAAATTAAATTGAAATTAGGATTTTTCTATAAAATATATGAATTATTTTGACCTTGGCAGAAAGAAGAACAAAATAATCTATATAAGTGGGTACACAGGTTGCGACTTTAAAATATAATTAAGGGGCGTTCTGTTAATTAAATGTTATTAAGTTTTTTTAACATAAGGTATTTCTGTATATTGATATTAATGTTAAAAAGCAGTTTGTTGTTGTTTTAAAGCAGTGCCATAAAAAGCAAATATCGTAATTGTTCTAAATAGAACCGCATTCGTTTTTTTTTTTTTATGTTAGCTTACAAAAAGTAGCAGATAACTTTTAATAATTAATCAACACAAAAGTAATATTTGAATATTAAATTTAAACATTAAACATTTACAAAAACAATTTATACTAAAAGTTTTTAAGCATAATTTCAGTTCTTCCAAAATTTTGTATTTTTAATTTTGTGCGGGTCATGTTAGTGATTAGCGAAGCAATAACTGTAAATTGTTATATTAAAGTAGAATGCGGCGAGAGACGTTTTGGTAGTTATATCGTAAACGATATACCCCCAAAGAGAGCGAATATCGTAAGCAGCTGATAATCAAAAGACTTAAGCAGGAAACTTAATATCAGTGTAGAGTTTAGTACAGGCATTTCGCGTTTTGTAAATGATATTTTGGAATTATACCTGCATACGGTATGTATGTTTGTATATGTATTTGTGTTTTGGAGTAAGTACATACACTGTGATATCCAAACAAAATTCAAACATGTTTGCGTACTAAAATCACAAACTTCAAAGTAAAGTAGCTGGTTTTCTTTCGCTGTTTTTCAGCTCTCCGAGCTTCGTGATCGTATCTTCGACTGCCTCTGCTGCAATTTCTTGCGCTCTTTGAGCCATGGAATGATTCATTCGGGCCATTCCTATACAATACTCGCAGTCGTTCGTTCGTTAAGCTCAACCTGCAGCTCCAAAGATTTTATAAAGTCAAACGCGCGCAGCTGCTGCTTCAGTTTGGTGCTTAATCGCGGTTCGCGTACTTCGCAACGGTTTGCTCTGCTTTGCAATTGCGGTTTTATATCTGCAGCAGTGCCTGCCTGCCAGTTGGACTAACGGCACTTAACCGACTACATATATAAATTTTATATATTTATTGCAAAGTCAACGTGTAAAATTATCCTACTGGCATAATCAAAACTCGCAACAAAAATAAAAGTCAAGTCCGTCCAAGAGGCGCGTGTGTTTTGGGTGTAATCGAATTTTAAATCATAGATTTTCATCGATACAAAGCCAAAAAAAAAAAAAAAAAAAACAAAATATAATCAAAAGCAACAAAAAAAGAGCAAAAATGTCAAGCAAGTGTATTATGCCGTGTAGGGCATTAGACAAATTAATTGGACTTTTAGCAATCTTTGCAATAATTTTGCAATCATCGCCTGCAATTCAGGCGGTGCGTATCGGAGGTTCACAGCAACCAAAGCAACGAATAAAAGGTGAACCATTCAATACATGCAATTTCACTTTCACTAAAAGTCTCGTTTAAGTGTTTTTTACAGTTCCACACAGTTTTAATTTTCAAACTTAGTGACCCTTATATCAGTTTAAGACTTTTTTTTTTCAACTTCAATAAGTTATACTAACGAACGAACAGTAGTCTATAACTTAATAATGGCTATTTTACAGTCAGTCGACTAATCCAAAACGGTGATTTCTTTAATTGGCCATTTGAGTTATTGGTTATTAGTTTTAGTTTTGTTTTGTAAATGGGTAACTTTGTGTTCCTCTCTAATGGTATGTACATACATAATAAATATGTTTATGGACAAGGACCAACATTGTCGCTCTTACGCAAACGTCAAGCCACGCCAATTGGAAACTTAATTACAATTTCAATTTCAATTCCAATTCAAATTTCAAAGCATTGGGTTGGGTGTGCACGCCAAAGAAAACATCATTGGGATGGCCTTGTCCATGATGCGAAGAGTACAAAGTACTTTCATTTTTTGTGCTGCGCCGCATTCACAATACATTATTGTATGCAAACGGATGTTTGTGTGTGGATGTGTGTGGATGTGCATAAAATGCTCCACAAGAGCCATAACAAGTTATGAATGGCGCAACTTGCGTGAGGCACGCTCGCCAAAAAACTAAAAAAGTAAAATTTATCAAATGTATTAAAATTTTTGAGACAAAATGCAAAATATCTTATGGTAGATAGTGGCATTTTAAATTCATAATAAGCTACAAGTTAGTCAAGTTAGTGAGGACATTTGACGTATTGCAGTTGTTGCAGCAGTTGATGGCAATCTAATGAGTGCAACTGACAGTGGCATGTACCTATGTAAATGCAAACCTGTACAAATTTTGAAGACAAAGACCAAGTGGCAGAGATGCATGGCTTGTCATGGATTGCGTTTGCTATTTGAACTTGAAAATGATTCAAGCCGGAGCCATGCCAAGCTGAGGCAAACTAAAGACCACGGTCAGTGTGGTGAGGTGACAATGACAAGATACTAACAACAACAACAACAGCAACAACTTTACTATCATCTGTATAGGAGGCTCTAACAGGGTATTTCCACTTTCATTTTAATAAACTGGAAATTGCGAACAGGAAATCTTATATAGACACACACACACACTCCTCGTCACTTGTTTAGGAACATTAGAAAGGTCTTTCACATACAATATCTTGCAATCATTTTAGCAATTAATCTAAGTAATAAACCTCCCCTTTTTTATAGTCTGTTAACAATTGATTAATAGGATATGGATATATGTAAATTGGCAAAATTTCATTCAATCATTGTTCAGTGTCTTTGTCGGCAAATGTAGTACATAAGTAATCAATGTTTTCAAGGTTGCAAAATGGATAAATGGATTGTAAAAAAGAAAAAAAAAACTAGCTACATTTGAATGATTGCAATCAAAAAGAAGGATCCATCAAAAGTTTGATGTTATAGGTAAAAGTGTGGTTCATTTTTAAGTGATTTTTAATATACAATTATATAATTTATATATAATTCGTTCTGCATTATTTCACCATAAAGCTTTCATAATTTTAACACTTTTTTTTGTTTGTGACTTTAACTAGTTATTTTCCTTATATGTTTAACTTAAACGATTCATCTGCACAAACCTACATTAATTCTTAAATGGACAGATTAATAGAACCGGTCTAATGTTCAAATATGCCGAAACTTCCGGCATAATTTGATTTCTGGCTAAAGGAGACATATGTATATAGTATAATTATTATATATATATATATATGTATTTGATTAATCGATTGGGTTGCAACACAAATTAAACTAAATTTCTTATACTTTATCTTAGTTAAATAATAATTGAAATTTAGTCAAGTGTTTTATATGGCCAAAGGATGTAATGGAAAGTTATATCTGGATTGATTGCTTCATCAAATATTGTTGTAAAATGTAATTAGTGTTCCGTAAGGAAAAATATAATTTGAAAATTTTTGGATTATATATTTTTTTCTTTTTATTATTATTATATATTT
The DNA here is from genome assembly GCA_018903615.1 of Drosophila neocordata. Lineage (NCBI taxonomy): Eukaryota > Metazoa > Arthropoda > Insecta > Diptera > Drosophilidae > Drosophila > Drosophila neocordata. Next base: position 492,913 of record JAEIGI010000025.1, on the reverse strand, counting down.
TTTTTTTTTTTGGTATTGATTTTTGATTTGGTATCTTGCTTATTATATTGTAAAAGCAAACGCAAAATGGGTTGAAACGATTTTCAGTTTATGGAATGTATGTAACAGCAGCGTCACTGCAACAATTTCAACCCACTCTGTGGGTAAGGCTATATTATATATATATATATATATATTTTCAAATCTATACGTAATTTAGAGTTGGCTTTGAGTGTGCCCATTGTTGCTGTTGTTGGTTGGTTGGTTGATTGGTGCACTAGTGGCAGGGACCACACCCAATATATACCTACATACACAAACCAAAAATTGCAACTGTGACTGTGCATGTTTTGGCCAAATTGGCTTTGACGACGCAAAATGCTGGCCAAATATCAAACGCAATATGGTCATAATTATTATAAAAGTTTTGATGCACAAATTATATCGACAATTTGCACTAATTTCCGCATAAAAAAAAATTAAATTCAATTGTTCTCCTTTGGTTTATTTCATTGGAAAAATGCTTAGTTAAATACAATTAATATATGTATGTAGTGTTTTGAAATACTGAATAATATTTATATATATATATATATAGGTACATACATTTAATTGAAATTCAAACAGCAAACCCGTTGAACCCGTTGTAGTCGCATTTAATATCTTTGGGCGCTCAGAGCAAAAGATACATTTTTAGCTACAGCACGAGGCAAATGTTCAAATGTCACGTTTGCATTTTGGTAATAATTACGATAAAAGTTGATATATATATATATATAAAAATTGTATATATTTGTGGATACCAGAGCTCTAGATAGAAAAAAAAAATTAGTATACTGGCCATGGGAATATTGATATACGGGAAATATCTGCAAATGAGGTAGTCCTTCAACTAACTTATTTAAACTCGTACTGGTCCAATGGCAATAAATAATCCAAATGACTTTTCTCCATCAATATGCAAAAATATATACATATAAATATACATTTTTTTCTTTCTTAATAATATCAGGGGTTCAAAAATTCTAATGTTTAATCAAGTTTTAAAACCAGTTCACTATACGATTTTGTCAGTATTGAATGATTTGAAACTGGTCAACTTATGAAAATCCAAATGCATAAGGTACTTTCATAAATCTCAATATATATATATATATATATATATTTGCTAAAAATGGAATTTGCATAAACATAATTGAATTAAATTCACATTCGAATTCGAATTCCATTACCAATTTCGACCAAAACGACATAAACCCAAACAAATGCCATGCTGATTGGCAAAAAAAAAAAAAAAAACAAATTTATAAACAGAGATACATTTGCCAAGCTTCAAGTTTGAGTGTTTTGCATATGCATACAAGTGAATAATATGCATTCAATGTGAGTTGTGCCCATTCCCATGAATACCCCATACATGCCACTCATTTACTTACTTTTCTGAACATACATATATATGTGTATATATATGTAGAATTAGATGTACAGATACTTTGATGTACAAATGTTTAGCAATGAAAGGTGAAAATCATAACACATTGAGCAATCATTAATAGTCCTTCTCTTAGATAAAAGTAAAAACAAAAGCTACCGAATCAAACATCTAAAAGATATTTATCAGAATTTGCAAGATCACACTAGTTTGCAAATTTTTAATTAAAAACTTTTGCTTTAGGTGGCTAAACTAGGTCAAAACCGCGCGAATTTATTGAGTAGTTTTTGTTTTTGGTAGTATCATCCATTTTTTTTTTCTGTTATTGTTATATAATGCATTAGATATGTCCGTATGTTTGTTTTTTTGCATATATAAATGGTTATCTGTATGTGAGTAGTAGTTTGTATTGATTAACACCGATCCAGCGCCAAGTTTTAATGCAAAAATTAAAAAAAAAAGAAAAAAAATCAATCGCTATCTTAGAGTTTTGCCTGTGCTGATGATGGAGCAATACCCTTGTGCCTCAAATCTTGCTAATAAATTGCGCCAAGTAAAACCCCAAAAAAAAAAAAAAAAAAAAATTATTGCGAAATATCAGCAGCCCATAAAAAACACTAGCAAGCGGTAGAAACAAAAACCGCGACAACCTTGGGAGCTAAATCTGTCCGAGCGATGATAAACTGCCACCGTTTATGCCATTTTCGTTTTCATTTGGACCTTCCATTATGACCAGGTCATAATAGATGACACCTCGCCTAACAAATACATGCTCCCTGTTTTAAGTGCTTTCCTCTAATTAAATTTCACCTGTATGCAGTATGTGTGTGTATATGTGTGTGTGTGGTTTGTTGTGTTGGTGGTCTTGTCCAAGTCCGTTGTTGACGTTAAAAAGACTTTAGCGACTTTGTGCGCGTTCCAAAGAGCGTCGTCCATTTAAAGTGACAGCTGCATGTGCCTAGCTGCACTTAATTCTAACCAACATAAATAATTTGGGTCAAATATAATGCAGACAGCGGAGAGTCAAAATAACCCGCAAAACAAGACAAGAGTAGTAGAGCAAACGAGTAAATGATGTCTATGTAGTGGTATCAACATACAAACATAGATACATAACGTACTACTTGTACTTGCAGAGCCAGTCAGAGCCGCCAGCTCAACGAAATGGAACAGAAAAAAAAAAAAAAAATACAGAAAACAGAAAACAGAAAAAAAAAGACTCGTTGACGCAAAATGCGACAGCGACAACCAAATAATGTTGGTGCTAGCCAAAAACATTGCTGCAAGATACATTATAAAACCGACCGCAAACTAACGAACCACACTGAGAGCTCAGTGAGCAATGCGAACCTTTGCAAAGGAAAAACTAATCTTAATCGCAATTTACTTTGGCCACTTCATAGGCCAATAGCGGCCCACATTTGCAATCGACAGCAAAGACTGTTTTTTTACCCCTCTCTGTCTCCATCTCTTTGTCTATTTTTTTTTTGTTAGTACATAAAACATATTTAATCAGCGATTATATAAACTTTTACTTTAAGTTGCTAGGAAATTCTAAATTCATGAGAAAAATCATTAAATTGCCAAATCTACTTGCAGTTGCATTTTTCATTAAAATTTTTCTATATATTTTATATATATATATTACGTCATTAAACCTCCAACTAACCAACCTTAGTCCGCATTCTTTTGTCTATGGCTTAAACTCAAGGTGTCCGCTTTGGGCCATTGTAAGTTTTTGCCGGGCGCTTTACAAACAATCTATCTTTTTTATATATATATATATATATATATTTGTATATATGAATTGGTTATTTTTTATAGGTTTTAGCCTATTAACTACTGCGAAAGTGTTTAAGCTTTTAACTTTCACACACAAACCATAGAGAATGGCTTTAAAAAATGAAAAGTATATTTAAATAAGTTATGCTTAAAAGGATTACCTCATAAGTATACAATTTAGCCACTCAAATTAAAGGCAATAACTTTCGCTAACAGCACAAAGTGGTTAACAGTATTAGTTAGTGGGTCAGTGGGAAATCAGGGAGTTACTACAGAAATTAAAACACTTAATAACTGTCTTAAGAACTCAAGTGAAGTCTTTATTGGTCTAGGTAAATTAAGACATTACGTTCGGTTACTCCAAATTGGAAAGACCTTTTACTTTCCTAACTTTCTTTTTGGAAGTTAGACTATTTAATAATAGTCTAATAGCTGTAATTAATAGGAAATACTAGATAGTATGTTAGTTAGTGTTCGGTAGTAAATAGTAGTTATTAAAATGTTAGTTTGGTTTTAAGCAAATATTACTAATACATCTTTTTCTTTGATTACTTTTTCGCTTTGTAGGGTTCAATTTTTTATTTGCTTTCGTAAAGTTTTATTCCCTTAAAACAGTTTGAATCATATTAATGGATCCATATAAAAACAGTTAAATGTAAATACAGTCGAAATTTCCATTGTAAATTCAAAGCTTTAACTAGCTTTTGATTGCTTGGAAACATTTTGTGATAAAAATCTTTTCAAAAATTAAGAAAATTAGCAACTTATCAAGGTATACCCTTAAAATGTTCAATTTTACCATATTTCTGTGAGGATCATATCTGATTTAGCCTTAATGCTGCCTAACAAATATATTCAGATGAGCATTTAGAATCCTAGAAACTGTCAATATAGAAACATACGATGTGACCAGACACTCTGAATATTTCAATCTTAGAACAGTAACTCTAAGATAAGTCACAAATAAATAACTAGTAGAAAAATTAATATTCCGACAAAGAAGAAATGTTTAAGGAAGGAATGGAAGGAATTCCATATATGTATGTCTGTATATATGCACATACATATATTCATTTATCTTTGTGAGAATAGTATGGTAACTCTGGCCAGCCCTGGCATAAGAAATAAACGAGGTGGCAAGCAAGACAGTGTAGTTAATTTGGGAGAATAATATAAACGAGAACGACGGCAGATGAATAACACTCTCTCCACAAAAAAGAAAAGATAGAAGATAAAAACAAATGCATAAAAAATATAAACTTACATAAATTATTATATTTAATACTTAAATAATCAATAATCAAAATAAAATCAAAGAAACGTAATCATATATCTAATTCGTATTCCTATTTCGAAGGGAACTACTATCTATAACTATTATTTCTCATAGGAGTCAGTGTTCCATAAATTAATTAATAAATGATTAATTTATTATCTAAAAGATTGACTGAAGTTTTAAAGCGAAGAGGATATCCCACAAAATATTAGTTTTTAGACTTTTGTGGTCTCTTTTATATGGTTATGACTTTTGTTAAAGAATTTTGTTTATTTTTTGTTTATGGTTACAAATTATAAATTTATATAGTTAAACAGCTAAATAAGTAAATACGGAAATACGTTTTTTGCTTTATGCCTTATATTAAAATTAATCGTAAGCAGAGTTATGGGAGCAAGTGTATATTTTATATGGTACCAATAATGACTTTTAAGAATGGAATTGGATTATGTGATTTGTTTAATTCCTACATACATATGTATGTATATATGTAGTGCAGACTTACGTATGTAAAGAAAAACTAACAGATTCATAACAATTATATTAAACACAAACACACAGATACAACTTAAAGTGTGTATGTTTTTGTAAAGTTACGAGTGTTAGTTGCCCTTTGTTCGGTACGTTTACTAATTACGCAGACAATTGTAATCCAAAAATTGTTTCAACGGTCCCACATAATATTCACATCATTAAAACAAAAAAAGAAAAATACAACAACAAAAACCAAAACCAAAACGGAAAAAAGAGGGTTAGGAAAATATTTGATGTCGCAAGATTTGTAAAGTTGAACCAGTTCAGAATGGTCAAACTTAATCAAGATAATGTATATCAAAATAGCACAAAACTAGTTGCATGTGAAAACTGCATCATTGTGCATATGTTGCGTACATAGATACATACAAGTATATATATCTATATGCCAACAACAATTAGTAGATACATATATTTATACTTAAATGCAAAACACTACTTGTAGATACAGATACATATTGAATATGAAAAAAAAAACTAAACAAAATAAGTGCAAATCAAGCACTTGGCACCAGTCTTTCGTCTCTCACGTCATTTGTGCACTTGTTGCCATGGTTTTCAAAGGTCACTCTTGGTCAACAATCTTACAGATACAAGTATTTTTTATATGTATGCAAAGTATCTATAGAGAGCAACTCTGAAATATGGGAGAAATTTGAACAGATTAGAAATGCCAACTTATGCATAATTTTTGCTCAAATTGTTTAACATAAAATATAAAAAAAAACAAAACAAAAACAAAATAATTTTTTGGCGGGTGTGTCCGATACTTGCTAAATACATATATGCAACAGAAATTATTATTATAATTAAAACAGCAGAGTTTTTAACAAAAGCTCGACTCAGAGATAAACACATCTACATATACAACTACATCTACATCTTTAGATGTATTTGTATCTGTATATATATAACCTTGAAAATTAAGACTAGAATACAATCTAATTCTGAAATATTTTTGTGATTGGCAACAGTATGCTGTTAAATATTCTCAATACGAAGAGGGGGGAGGGAAAGAGTGTATATATGTGTGAGAGAGAAGCTTTAATCATCAAACTGTATAAGGTGCAGAAAAAGCAAATATTAGTACAAGTATCTTAAAGATACAAAATTCCGTCACCAAGCTGGTTTTTTTTAACTAAAGCACCTGTTTGGTGTCCTAAAGCGACTTTCGAGTGCATAACTTATGCATCTAGTTAACCATATGTCTATTTATGTATCTTTATATGTATGTATGTATGTATGTATCTATGTGCTTATTGCAAATTGTAAGCAAATTATGCAACATTTTGCGTTGAACCGCGTATAGTATGTAAGTTAGTAAGTATTATGACGGTTAATCTAGCTCGTTTGAGCATTTTGAAACTAAAGTGTTGCTATTTCTTTTTTTTTGTTGGTTGAAAGAGTTTTTCATTTTACCTATTTCAACATTATATTGAAAGACATATCCGGTTCGTAAGCCCACACACTGCTTATAACTTACATAGTTACATAGGTGCAAATGTTAAGGGTCTCTTAAGAGGAGTGTAAATAAAAATATATATAGATATATATATAGTTACTTTTCTGATACTATTATCCTATTAAATTGTATTAAATTCCTGCTCTTGTATGCTTAAAAATTTGAAAGAGTTGGCCTTCAAATGTGTTAGACAACTCAGGGTCAATAAAGAAGATTAATTATCTATCAGGCAACCAATGGAGATCATAATGAAAACGTCAAGCCCATGTCCATATCAGTATATATATGTATATATAATGAATATTTTTGCCTTTCTTTTCAATTGGGGGTCATAATTATGTATGTATATATTGATTTAAGTATATTTCTAACAATAATCTATTATTGTCTTCTTTTATTTCAATTACAGGTAAATTGTTTTGTCACACATATTCGTTACTCCTTTCCAAAAATCGACGCAATTAGCTGTCCCTGTTGATGGCGCCCAGCTATGCCTGGTAGCTTTGGTATCGCCACCAAATTTGGTAAACTTGAACAAAAAATTAAAACTAAAGCTAAAAGTAAGAAAACTATAACGAGCTAAACCGGCATGGACCACTATTAAATGTAATCGCAAGTATTGTAACGGCAACGACATTGCGCTAAATTGTCACTTATCACTCTAAATTTGCGGCTCATTTTGTTTTGTTAATTAAAAAAAAACAACAAAATTTAATTGTACAGAAGGGTACAAATATGTATGATATATATGGCTGGCCATTGGGTGCCAGCAGAAAGCTGACGCTTTGGTTGCGTCAAGATGGTGACACGTACATACATATAAACATATATATATATATATACATACATACATACTTATATGACTGTATATAAAGTAAAAACACAATTTACAGCAATAAGTAGTAATTGTAATTGCAATCGCACGCAGACGCAGCCCCACTGGCCGATTCTATGCATGAAAGATTTGAGACTTAGGTAACTTCAAGCTACTACGACGAGTCGTCGGTCTCTGTGCGAACCTGTCCAAGTTGCAATGAACGAAAGTGCCACAATTCAGTATTTGTGCTTTTTTATTTTTTTTTTTATTGGCAGGTTACTATGCCAGATGGCATACATACATATGTATGTATGTACATTCGTATGTCCATATAACCCAAATTGATTTGTGTGCGTTAACCTGAAAAAAAGATAGCAAAAAGTAGGCCAATTGCTGGTTAAATTGGTATAAAGCTAGTCAACAACAACAACACAACAAACTGATGCTGCATTTAAGGGGGGTATGGTGGTGGTGGAGGGGTAACCAAGAACTGCCTGTCTCTCTCTCTACTGGTTTCGAGCACTACTCGTCTATGTATCTAAATTTATACAGCTTTTTAATTGGTACACGCATATCATATCTCTGTTCTTTTACAAAATAGTGAAACTAGTAATTAGTCGATATGTTTTTTTTTTGTATGTCTTTATTTTTCTCAAAATGGTAGCTTTAAGAAAGTTTCTGAATGACGTGTTTTTTTCATATCAATTACCATCTGCGGGAAGTGATCTAAATACATAAAAGAGATCTGTTTCTTTTTTTGTTTCATTTTACCGTTCCAAATGTTTTATTAATTGGCTGGCACAAAATTATGAATGTAAATGGCAAAAACTTATACAAGTTTATACAAAAGATTGCCGACTCATGAATTAGATTTGACAAGAAGTTTACTGTTGGCCGGCACGTCTCATCATTTAATTTGTGGTCAAAAGCAAGTGCCAATGCTTAGCCACATTTTAGCTCTAACCCAGAACCACAATTATTAGATGGTGAATACGTGACGCGGCATCTATAGATACATATATAAGTACAGAGATACAAAACAGGTATCGTATACTCATGTGTATATACATATCTGTCGGATACAGTGTAAATTATTAAGGAATCTTTGACTATAATATTTGGTGTCATATGACACCATTATTATGACGTAACCACAATTCAAATAATTCAAAAACGTAATTGGCGTTCATTGACCACCTGCAAGCTCCTCGAATTCAAGTAGCTGAAATACAGCTTAGTTTTCAAAGAAAATAATCGACTTATTGAGTACAATTGCAACAATCTAAGCAATTGGATAACCTTTAATTTAACTTTGACTAGGAAAACTAAAGGATTGAGAAATTTGCTCACTATTTCAACTGTTGCCTTATATGTTTAATCAAGCTGGAATAAAGTTTTTTAAAAGTATGGACCACCATGGTGTCCAGCACTAATTGTGGCTTGTAACCACACCTAAAAATTTGCATAACTACAAATTTTTTAACAAATTTAATCTAACTGCCAATCTCCACATAATTAAACAGAACTGAAATAAGCCGAAAAATTTATATATATACAAAAGTTCCTGAAAAATTATAGTAAACTTAACCAAGTCGATTGAAAGTCAATTAAAATCTTGCTAGAATTCAATCATAAATAATTGATTGATTTAGTTAAGTCAATTTACACCTGTATAAATGATTGGAAATTTTTTTTTATTGAAACCACATGGAATAAAATGGAATGGAATAGAAAATGTAGTAAATTATAGAAACGAAATGAAGTAGAACATAAATATATCTAGAACTTAAAAACAATTTTTCTTATTTATTGTTATTTGGCAAACATGTTTCAATGGAAATCGTGTAATCGTGTCAGATGTTGGATACAAGTAATTAAAATCAAAGCTAAGAAACTGAATCAATTGTTAACCAAAGTCAAGCCCTGCTTTGGGCTTGCAATTCTTTAAGCAGTGGTTTTTAGCAGAACAACAATGTTTGTATCTGTTAGATACTTTATCAAAATGTGAATGTAAATGTTTTATTGCAACTTTTTGACCAATATGCAAACAGGCAACACGTTTTATTTCACCCAAACTTTCTTGTAGCAATCTATTAATGTCATAAAGCCAAACACAATATAGCCATAGCAACTCTCGACAGGTCTTTAAAATTCCCTTTCACTTGGTAAATTTTGTATTTTGTTTTTTTTTTTTTTACTTTTACCCTATTTACCAATGAGTCAGATACACATACATGCATATATTTAGATATATGTATGAATGCAGACAGGTATTAAGTATGTATCTGGCAAAAGAAACTGTCGTTGGTCCTAAATACATCCATACGTAAAGTCAAATCATTAGACATATGCCTAAGAGTGTCCGTTGATTCCTCTACAACTATGTTAGTATGTGAACATTAGAAATGATTACACGCCAGCCAATTAAAACCGAGAAATAAGCAGAATACACATATATAGATACATATATATATTCATGTATATATATTTAAGTTTGATCGTAAAATGGAAAAGTGGCTGAAATTGTGAAATCTTCTGCAGCAGCAGCAGCAGCGCATCGGTGGTATTGGTAGGTAGCATTGGCAGGCGGGCAGCATCGGCAAACAAACTGTACGAACAACATGAAATTGAAATTAAATGCTCTTAAAAATCCAACGCAATGAGACCGTAACGATTTTCATTTTCCCCCAACAACAGTATACAAAGCAGTTAGCGTCGAAGTTGCGGTCGTCATCCAATCCACAATAGAGAAAAAAACCACAGTTACAGCTGTAGATTTGAGCGGCCGATTGGATTCTTAAGAAGAGCGGCGACAGAAACTCTCAACTGTCTAGTCATGCATCGCAAAATGCCAATATACACCAATATTTTGTGGGCGGATTGACTTTACTACTCTCTTGACCCTAACCTGAATAGAATTTTGCATTTTTCTGCAAACGGCAGATATATATCTTACACAGTAAACAATTATATTTGAAAAGATATAACATTGTATTTCAAATGAAAATCTGTTTTATAAACAAGTTTTAAGAAGGACATTTTGCACTTCTTTGATGATCTCAAAGGATCTCAAATTATGTACAATTAGGAGTTTAACTTTAAATTTATGATGAATTTAATAATAAAACATTTTAAATAATATTTAGTGGAACAACTCAAATAGAAACAACATTAAAAGAATGTTAAGTTTTTCCGTTTCATTTTCAACGCCTTTTTCCAACGTTCCCCTGTTTAAATTTTTTTCCTCTAAGCTACTCTGTTAACTTAGCAGTTAGTCAGAAAATGTAAAAACAAATAATAATAATAAATGTAAAAAAATGTTTTTTAACTATTTATAAACATAGATAGGTGAGTAAAATGCAGTTGGACCGTTCATATTAAAGTTAATGATAACGAATTTGATAGTCCAATAAAATATGATATGGGTGCTTAACTAAATACATAAAAATCAAGTTTTATCCTTAAAAACTGGCTTGTAAGTTTGTCTTGACTTGATCAATCGAGTTATTGATGTACTTATCTAGATCAATCTTTTGGTCTTACCTTCCTCCTTTCTAATATCAATACTTTTTTCTTAGATATCCCTCAATTTTACGCTCGAAAACGATTAACCAAAACAATAATTTTGTTAATTTTCTTCAAGTGTATGCATAAAGTGGCAGCATTTGAGTTACATTTGAGATATTTATATAACGACTGCAATTCTCAGTGAGTTGAAAGACATAAAAACAAGATCAAGACATAAGGCAAAAGCCAACTAGCTTTACATATGCATATGTATTGGTAGACTACTGACTATATATCCCTATATAATCAATATTCCGCAGTAAAAAATCACTTGGCTGTCATAATGCTTTTGAGGTTTTCAGATATTTAATTGCATAGTTTGAGTTTCTTGCATGTGGCAGTTGCATTTGTAGAGTCTAGTAGTGGTTGTTATTGTTATTGTTGTTATTGTCGTTTTACGTTGTCTCCTTTGTGGCTAATTGCTAGTGCATTTGCCATTGTTGCTATGTCTGTGCGATATTTTGGCGCTATTAGGCATATGAATGGAACCCCTGGCAATTTTGTATAAAACTTTAACTCAAAAACTGTGAGTTGCATTTATGTTTAAGTCCACAAACTATACAAAAATGTTAAATCCAAATGTCTTGCGGGGCCATGCAACGCGGAAGACAATTTGGTATGTTATCCCCCCTTCGGATAAGTTTCCATGGGATCACTGAAAGAAGTGTCAAGAGAAAAGACCCTTAAATCATGCCCAACAGATTTGCATTTCTTGGATTTCCCTTTTGTTTATTTATGTATAAAATTTTGCAAGAATTTCAAATGCAATAATTTCCTTCGTATTGAAAAGTGAATGTTATCGAAATAATATATTTGTTTATCATATTTCATAAAAAATATATTTAATGCCCGTTTTATGACATACTCATAAGCCGCATTGAAACGAAACGAATCGTATCGAATCGAAATAACAGTGATTTATGAAAAATGATAATGATAATTTTACCATACAACGGTATCTTCGCACACGAAGCGTCAGCTAGCTCGTCACCCGTTAGCCCTGAACTTGAATCGAACCAATGAACCAGACTGTTTAATATGTATAACGAGACTAAAATGAGGCCAATAAAAATCGCACATTTGATACACAATCGGCTGTCGATGTTTTCAATGTTCAATGTTCGATGTTCGATGTTGATTGTTGGGCAAGATCCCCTCCAATGGGCGTCGGCATACACTCAGTTGGGAAAGAAAGATGAAAAGTGAAAGATGTAAAAGACAACAAAAGTAACAAAAGATTTAACAACAGATGAAATGAAAGGTTCACAACTCTTGTATGGGCCAAAAAGCCTACATATGTATCTTGTAGATACGCAGTTGTTACCTGTTGCTTTCGTATATATGTATGTATGTATGTATGTATTCATTCATTCATGGTTGGGGCACACCGTTCACTCAATGAAACTAAGCTGTGAATCATACAATCGTTTGCCCATAGCTGATTTATGAGCATTATCAGTATCTAGATATATACATATATATATATATACATGAGTATGCAAATGTGGGCAGTCAATGATTGTTGGGGTCACAGGTTTTCTTACAACTTAATCAAATTATATGATGCAGATGGATTAGCCAACAATTTCATAATAAGCCAGAATATCTTTATATAATGGAATCTACAAAATCTCATCATTTGACGAGTCATTTGCATTACGTAGTCGATTGCATCTATCAGTTTGATTTGAGTTAGCTAGTAATTTAATTGGTTTTCGGGTTTATTGCATTTTTATGCTTGTTTTTTTTTTCTATTTTGCCTTAGCTTTATTGGATTTTGATCAAATTATATCAGTTATTGAATACAGAAGGTCAGGCGCAACTTTCAATTACTTCATCAACACTCTGTTGGCCATGTTTATTACTATTGGGGGGGCCCCCTTCTAATTGAAATAACTATATAAAGCAATTTACACAGTTCTTTGTCATTTGCATAATTTGCTTTACTAGTTGAATTTTCGTACGTTCAATGTTAATCGATTTTTGGGGGAGTCTGGTCAAATTCATAGCCAAGCTAAGATAATTGAGTTATTAACCTAAGTCATTTAAAGTTACCGCGGTTAAGGAGCGTTTCGTCGCCAGACCGACAAAGCTAGCCCTATGATATAATAAAGTAACGGTCGACCACATGTATCTACTTCATAAACCATTTTAATTGATCATACCTCGGTGGCAAGCAAAGGCTATATACAGCACAGCTGCAGCTCTAAATCCAACAATGACACAACCTGAACAACAACAACAAAACTACATGGGCAAAAAAAAAAAAAAATTGTATGTCTGCGCTTTGCTATAAAGCAAAATTAAAGAGAAAAAAAAAAACAAAAAAAACACATAAGTTTCATAACTTGAAATGCAAAGTCGTAAAGGTTTGGAAAGGCAAATCCATGGAACTGAAAAGAAACTATTTGTTACACTTTCGCCCATGTCAGGTGTTGGTCAAATGTAACTTTCAATGGCACAATGCACTTTTGTCTATAAGTAGGTATAAGCCAATATATTTATATATAGAAATGTATATAAATATTCTTTTATGCAAAGGTATTATGGGAAAATGGTTAACTAACAATGCAATTATTAACAAGCCGTAGAAGTTAACAAATTATTCATGCAAAGCGGAACCAAAGTTGTCTCACAATATTTCAAAGCCAACATAAAACCAGGCAAAGTATATTATATATAGTATACATATATGTATATATATATATGTGTGTATCTGTGTTTTTACAATCCATTACAAATGACAGACAATAGGATTTATACCATATTCATATAAAAAGACAGAAAAAACCTATTCGATAGTGCGATAGTTTTGAAGTGTTTGTTAAACGCTTTTCTATACGGTTCAGTAGTTCAAAACGCCCTCTGTGTTTTTTTTTTTTTTTTTAAAGAGGTTTTTCCATGCTATTAAAAATCTGTTAAAAGTTCAATTGTATGTATAAAGTGTTCCAAATTCTGCGTCATAAAGTTTATGGATTATGCATGATTTAGGTATGGGCGTGAATGGAATGGAATGGAACGGAATTGTTTGACTGACTTGTTGAGACAAATGAAATGTTCGAATATAACATTTTTATTTTTGTTTAATAGACCAAAGTGAAAGTTCAAATTTTGGAATTGGAATGTGCCACTTGGATAGTGTTATTATTTTATTTTTTCTTTTGACCAGGTAACAATCCCATAAGGCGCGACCAACAACAACAAAATCTGACCTTGCTGTTGGTAATCTTAAGTACTGTTAAACGGACAAATATCGGCGCAACAGCAAAAGCAATGGCAAGAAAACCAGTTAATAACCTAACAACATCAGCGAGTATTGTGCAACTCTTTAACAATACTAATACAATTATGTTTCAAACCACAACTAACTAGTTGCCGCACTGGGATTGAGCAAAATTTCACATCAAATTGCAATGTGGCCGTAACCCCGACTCATTCCGATTTAACGTTTATCGTATACTACTACTACTACTATATAAGTCACCTAATCGGTACATTTAGAAGCCTTAAAGCATGACCTAAACACAGTTAGTGCATATTATCTTTGCCAAACAAACTGATCCTAATAAATGACTAAAACCAGTAGACGAGATAATTTCTGTAAAATGGATTGATTGTCTGATTTACTTTCACTTGGCCCCAGCTTACCAAATCCATTGAGATTTATGAGCAAGCAAAAAGGTTATAATTTAAGGTCCGACCGACCGCCTGTCCCACCAAATAGTATCTGCTGTGTGCCATAGCCATTCACAAAATGAAATATGTATATTTAAATGGAAGTCCACGGGCAGCATGAAAGTACAAGGCAGTGGCAACATTTCAATTTCAATTTCCCTGGGCTTGTCCGACAAAGAAAATATAGTACATGCGAAACTGCTACACGCAGCTCTTTGACTGAAGCTGTTCGTACTTTCTACGCAACAGACACAATGGCCAACACACACACACACACACACACAAACATAGTAATTTTATGAAAGCACATAATTAGACATAAAAATAACTCAACACTTAAATTTAAATAATAATTAATTTTAATGTGACCAAATTAGAGCGTCTACAAGCAGCCAACCAAAAAGTGTACTTTAACTTTTACATTGGCCAAAGTTTAATTATAGACCAAAGAATATTGGACTTGTAACATGAAACTTTTATGGAAACTTTTTTTTTTTTTTTAATATTTTAAATGAAATTTTATATAATATATTAAACAACATAATATAGTTGTTTACTATATGCAATGAAATGAATTAGATTATTATATAGTTAGATTTTCCAAATGTTTCGTTCCCTTGATTTAATTATAAATAAAATTATGTTTCTTAATTGGGAAATTCTTTTTTAAAATTATAAAGAAATTGTTAATATGATTATTACAGAACTTTTATAAACTAAAATGTCGTTTATTTGAAATCATCTGAAATAATAAAAACTATTTTTTTTTACCAATTTCCAACACTATTCAATCGTTTCGCATAAAATGTTAAACCCAGTTGGGAATTGTAACATTTACTTGAAATCATTTTATTGTTTAAATAATTAAAACTTAATTTGTTACTAATTTCAAACACTTTTCAATTTCTCCCATTAAAAGTTGAAAACCAGTTGAGAATTATAAGTATTAACTACTGTCTTGTTTACCAAAACCAGTAAAGTATTGCAGTTTAAAAATAAATTCTAAAAACAAACATAAAAATAAAATATAAATTCAATTCCAACATTTGGCAGTTATTGTATATTTTAACACTAGCTGATTAAATTTGAGAGCTTCAAATATATTGATAATGTTTTTCACCATCTGTAGATTGATTTTATAATTATACATAGATCTGGTTTTATAATGGATAACAAAAGTATATAAATAAAACATTTCTTTTTATTTATAGTAATCAATGATAATAATCAATATAAAACACAAAAAACAAATATTTTTTCAACTAATCATTAAAATACTACAAAATAAATTTACCTGATTTGGTTAAATATTTAACAATGTGCGATTGGACTGTTAATTAGACTGAACTTAAGATAGAATAAAAAAAAAATATATATATATATATACCTATAAAGTTTGTATTTGGCCATATTATTTGGTTGTCTCCATCATGGCTCCTACTTACTATGTGCATAGAGTAATGTTTTTTTTTTTTGTTTTGCTACTTTGGATGTAATTGCTTCAGATTGTGTTGTTGGTAATTAATTTATTGCCCCATTCCCTGAATGCGCTGCTTTATTGTCGCTAATTATCCAGCTGTTGAGTTTTCGGTTTCATTGTGAAAGTTTACACAAAATCGAAACGATCTAGCCATAGCCATAGAGCCAACTTGCCATGGCAAGTGGCTACACTCCATGAGTGAACAAATGTCTAAGTATAAGTGCTGTTGGCTTATTGCAAACAGCTATGGCAGAAACAAGACCAGGCAATAGTAATAGAAATAGCATTAATCAATCTTAACGTTAATCAGTTTTCATGTTGTTGTGGAACGTTGTTCACCTGCTAACCATTAAAGCCCTAAATGCCTTTCCATTTTACTGCGTAAATTAATATGGGCCAAACATTATGGATAATAAATATATATAAAAGAAAAGAAAAGTAATATTAGGCGGAAATTAATATAAACGAATATTCTATTGTTCCACCAACACCTTAACTTTAGTTTCAAGTTATAAATAAATCGGTTAATGCTATTGAAACTGAAATAGAGCGCAATATTTGGGAGTAGGGGAAAAAAAATGTAAAGGTCAATAAAAATAATTTGTGGCACGCACAGTAATAGTAAGAGTAACCGCATTGTTATATGGATTAATACCGCTGGATATCAATTCAAGGTCCATAATAAACAAAAGAACTTAAACCAAATGGGTTTAAATTGAACAAGGGTCACCAAAAAATTAATTTTTACTTTCGATTTTAGCCAAAAAATGTTTGTTTTCAGCTAATCAACTAAATCAGTCAGGAAATAAAACTCTATCCATATACTTCCGTTTATAAAGTAATTTATAGTAAGATCGAAATTAATTTTAATGATTTTTAAAAGTCAACAATTATAAATTGATTTCTCTTAAAGAAATTCCTTTCAAAGCTCTTAATTCTAGTCAAACTATTCGAATTTTTAAAGTTGACATTGTTAAACGTGATAAAATGTGGCAAACACTGAAATTGATTGATAAAAAGAAAATTCGTTTGAAGTTCATGTCGGAACCAAAATTCTATGTTAAATTTTGCTGCACCACTCCAAATATTCTGCACATTTAGCATAACAATTTGGCAATAATCCAAATTTGGTTTAGCGGTATGTGCATAAAATGTCTATAAAACACTTCGACCTGTCTAACTAAATTTGAAAACGCCCACCTAATTGGCAATTTCGTACATATATGTACATTTTACAATTTACAAAATCAATCTAAGCAATAAATTGATTTATACTTGAAGAAAAATACATATATCCTTTGCTGTTTAAAGAATTTTAAATACGAAATTCTTGCAATTAAAAAGATGTTTTGTTTTGTAAATGATAAAAACAATTTTCCTATGTAAATGTAAAGGATATATGACTTGTTTATAAATTAGTTTTAACTATATAAAGTGGGTCAATTCCTACTGAGTGATTTGGTGGCTTGTTAATTGAGATTTATTGAAATGAAATTTGTCCTTTTTAAAGAGCATATGTTGTTAAGGATCCAAGTTGTTCATACTTCACCTATTTTCTAAGAGTTTTACATTCATATCAAGTCAACCTTTTCTAGTGAAAAACTACTTTAAAAGATTGAATTTTTAAAATAAATTTTGTAAAAATTTGTGAATCTTTTCACATTGGTTAATTCATTAAATTCAAATAAAATTGCTTTAAAATTTATTTAATAATTTTTTTTGGCATATAAAAGATACAATACTTAGAATTAAACTTAAAAGAAGTTAAAGATTAAAGATTTAACTTTTGTAGTATATAAATGTATTAGTATCACTGTGAGAGCTTGACGAGAGCGAACTGAGAACTTACTCTCTCGCTATCGCTCTCTCATAATTGTGATCTTAGAATAAAGAGAATATATTTCAGTTCAAGTGTGATACGAATTGAAAGCATTATCTTGTTAAGTTTTTGGCCCCCTATATATTATTATATTTTATATTAAATATAAAAAAGTTAAAGACCTCATTTGATGAAGGCTTGTCTGAACCAGATTTGTAAAAATTCCATGCAAAATTTTGAATTTCTAAAAAAATATAATTATGAGTCAGTCAATTTAAGCAATTTCCCAACAAAAAATTTCCAAATGTTTTTAATGCTAATTAAAGTATAAGATTCTTAGGAACATGGAATTGGGTTTTTAAAATTATTAAAATTATATTTGACTTACAACTTCATGAATTTATGATTAACTGAAAACATGTTTTCTATACTCTATAATAATAATTGTAATTGTTTAATTTAAATTTTTTTTTTGGAAACTAGAAAATTTCAATAAATCATTAAAATTGTTTAGACTAGTAATGGAAAACAAATTCGGTCAATATTTATTTAAGAATCGTGTGTAAATTTTTAGGTCGTGCTTTACAATTGATTTGGTTATTATTATGACTTTGGCCTGGTTAAAAGAAAACAAAATATCTTGTTAATCAATTGAACTAGAAGAAACTAATTGAAATAAAGAAAATCAATAATATTTGTACAGAGTATTCAATATTGACTTAGACTATACAATATTATTCAGTATTAAACATAAGCCAATGCTCTAGTAATTAGTTTAAAATTTATGCCAAATTTCAACTATTAACAATCTACTACAGATCTTCATTTAATGATTTAATCATAAAACTATAAACTTGTTTTTATTAGACAAGTTTTTTATTATTATTTATCTCTATTGCACCATAAAACTGCATAAATGTAATACATAACTGATAAATATTACACTTTTCTTTTTCCATTGAATTGAAGTGGGTAGACATTTTTCCATGATATGCAATTTCCTTTACACAATAAGAGAAACAATAAATCTAGGCCCACGATTCAGGCAGAACAAAAGCCAAGATTTTGGAATTTCCTTTCATATCTATCTCGCTCTCTCTTTTCCTCTCTGTCTTACTCTCACTTTTTTTTTATGAAAATTTTTGAATTGAATGCGATAACAATCACGGATGGTCATTCGGTCTATTGTATTAGCACGCACCTTTAGGTGAGTAGTTATAAATGGTTATGAGTATGTATGAATAAGTGTATGTTTGAGTATATTGTTTGTATGAATGTCTTCGTGTATTTAATACACATGTGGCTTTAAATATATAAACAATCAAGGTAACAGATTTTTATTACCAACAAAACAAAACTTTTTATTTCTGACCAAAGCTTAAATACAAGACTGCCACTTAATTAGTGGCTACAAATGAGCGAACATTGCGTCACCACCAAGCAGATTGAACTCTTATGATTGCGCAAAATTAAGCAGATACTGCAAACGGTTTGCCAATTTGCACTTAATTTGCCACGTACTTGGACACGATTTTTATGACGTGCCCCAGACCGAGATTTGAAATTAATTGAAAAACTTGAAGAGCCGCTAAACCTAACTGATTTTTGTTTGCTTATTTTTTTTTTTTTTTAGACAATCAACGGGACCAAACGCCGGCGGGCTCCTACTGGCAACAGCATGTGGCCACACCCAGCAGCTCGACACCCTTCGACTCGCCCTTCTATTCGGCAACCCATGGCCTCGTCCAGACGCACCCCTCACTATCGGCGGGTATACCACGGCCCGTTCCCCTTAATAGCAATAGCCTGGGCAGTGGTGCCCCAGCCGGCAATGCCAAGCCATCTTTGACCGCTGGCAGTGGTTATTTAAATTCTCGTGGCTCTCTACCCACCTCGGCACGTTATCCAGCCAATAAGGCATCGGGCACTGTGGTCGAACCCAATCCGAAATCACCGTTCCGTCACCTTGATTTCTCCACGAGCGCCACTGCCGAATTGCGTCGCAATCCGTCACTTTCGGCACCCGATGAGTGTGCGCGCGCCTGCCGTGAGGGCGAGCCTCCAAGAATCTGTTATTACCACTTCACCCTGGAATATTATACCGTATTGGGAGCGTAAGTATTGAATGAATTGTAATTTGTATTTTGATTTGATTCATTATATGCACATATGTCATGTACTATATATGGTTACGTGTGCATGTATACAGTAGTCAGTCCAGACCTAAATCCAAATCAAATTAAAACACCAGGAAAAGTTAAAACAGACTTGGTTGGTTGGTTGGTTGGTCGGTCTGTTGGTCGTGAGGCCAGTCAAATGAGGTATTAGGTTCATATTTTATTCCCACGCTATTACTTATTGCTGACAGGCAAATAAACAAACAAAGAGCGAAACATGAAGCAACGACAAAGACAGTTTGCAAGCAAAGTTAGTTGACGAACGTCGCAGCGGCGAACGACTAACGCGGCTAAACAGACACGGAAAGTCATGCGAGACGCGTACAATGCACTGAGAGAAAAAAAGGATGTAGAATTAGGGTATATCAACATGATAATTATAAACAATTTGGAAACAAAAGATAAGAAATTAAATGGAGATAGATATTTTATAGAAATTTGAATAGATAGACTTATATTTGTTATTAAAATTTCATATTTTCTGTCAGTGTATTGAATAAGAATGTATATACATATATATATATACCATATATAGCGTTACTTTGTATTCATTTGTTACTCCTACATACCAAATACATATATATTTATATATCTATTGGTGATATAACCAACTCACGTGAGGTCTGATCGCTTTTTTCTACCGGTATTTTAACAATGTTCAATTAAAGTGAGAAAAATATATTAAAAAAGTTAGGTTCCCATTGATTTTAAAAGTGTTAAAGATAAAATTTTAGTTAGACAAAAGAGAGAAATACACATAAAAAGTTTTATTTAGGGTCAATAGAAAAAATATACTTAAATAGTTTGATTATCTGTCATTCTATTGATTTCAAAAATCTTAAAGATGAAATTTTAACCTGGCAACAGAGAGAAATACATTAAATAAGTTTGGTTATCTGTCTTTCTATTGATTTTTAATATGTAAAGGTAAAACTTTCGTTAGACAATCATAGATTTTTGATTTTAAAAAAAATATCCTATCTAAATCGATATTATATTCTACCTATACAAAAGCATAAATATCCTTTTTATACTTGAAATAAATGGTTTATATAATATAAACAAGTTTTCCCTTACTGAAAGCAGTGAGATAAAAATTATGCGTGAAATAATATTTTGAGTATTAGAAATATATTAAAAATTGAATTTTAATAGTATAAAGATATTTTTGAAAAAATTTATTTAAAAACAGTAGAAATAAAATAGAAGTATAAATAATAATACTGTAAAGATATTTTTGGAAAAAATAGGATTTCGTGGTAAAATATTAGTATTTTCTTCCTATTTAACAGATATATTACTCTTATTCTACATTCTTATAAAAAATTTATTGAAGAAAAATCCTTCAAAATATTGTTTCAGGAAGTATTTATGTTAGGACATAACTTAAACAAAGAAACACTACTCCTTAAACCAAATTTAATAAAAATAAATCGAAATCTAAAGAGATCTAAACGTAAAATCTTAAGCATTCTAGAAATAGAGTCGTATTTAAAGTTATCAAAATTAGATCTATATGAAATTTTGAACAGTCTAGAAATGGTGTTGTACTTTAAGGAATTTAAGTCAGTTCCAATCAAAAGTTTAAACAATTTAGAAATAGTGTTAATAGTTAAAGTCATCTAAGTTAGGTCTACACAAAAGTCTAGTAATACTATAGTATTTATATTAAACTCACATCTAATTAAAAGCTTAAACAGTCTAGAAACAGTATCGTATTGTATCATATCAAATTAAAAGTCATCTATTAGAAAATTCCTTCTGCTGCCCTATATTACTCCAATTTTTCGCCAAGTGTATAGACAATGATATTAAGTGACTTCATGTTTTAACCTTTTTTACACATTTAATTACTCTGAGTCTTAATTTTTATTATAACCGATTCGACTTTTGATTCGTATCTTATATATTTAGACTAAAAGTGAAAACCATTAAAACAAATTAGAGTTATTTAAGTAATCGTTAAACATTTGTCTTTTCTATAGATCATTCTTTTACATATTATTCTCTTTAAACAAATGTTTTATTTAATTAAACTTGATTTTATGGTTTAAATTTACATAATCATGTAACTGACATGTTTATAACTTTATTTTCTTCATGAACATTTCGTTATGCCAGTTAATTGAATTTTAGTTGAGTAATTGACATCACCTTAATTTTTGTTTTTTTTTTATAAACTTTTCGACCATATATAACAAATTGAGGAATTTTATGGTTTTTTTTGTTTTTTGTGTAACTTTTGTTGGCATTTCTTTCATACAAAACAATTCAATCAGTCGTGGCTTGGACAAAAGCAAACTAAGTGAGGTGCGCCACTCAAACAATGTGATAAAATTGTTGCCACCAATTTGCAATCTGCATCCGTTCATTATTATTTCGATTGCGAGTATGATGAACTTCCTGTAGCCGATGCAATTTTCCAAGCGCAAAAATGAGGGAAAAGCAAAAATGGTTAAGGCGAGACCGGTAAACATCAAATATTTCACTCTGTCCTGATATTAAGCTTGCAACCTGAGCTCCGGGGCAAACACACACACACACAAACAGAGACACACTCACAATGGTGCATAGTTAGTATGGTTGATTTGACAAGATTGCATTGCATTGTAGTGTAGTATAGTGTAGTGCAGTGTAGGGGGTACACTCTAGACGTGTCTTGATTTTCATTGGTTATTTGATTTGCCTTCATGGTTATTTGGTTATATTATTTTTGTTATTGTTTTCTCATAACTTTTCCGTACAGGGCCTGTCAGGTGTGCACACCAAATGCCACCAATACAGTTTGGAGTCATTGTCAATGTGTTTTGGCCGATGGTGTTGAGCGTGGCATTCTCACAGCTAATCGCATGATTCCGGGACCCAGTATACAGGTTTGTGAAAACGATAAGGTTGTCATCGATGTGGAAAATCATATGGAGGGCATGGAGGTTACAATCCATTGGCATGGTATTTGGCAACGTGGCTCACAGTATTATGATGGAGTACCATTCGTTACCCAGTGCCCCATACAGCAGGGTAATACATTCCGTTATCAATGGACTGGTAATGCTGGTACACATTTCTGGCATGCTCACACTGGTCTCCAGAAACTTGATGGATTATATGGTAGTGTTGTTGTACGCCAACCACCATCACGGGATCCCAATTCACATTTATATGACTTTGATTTGACCACACACATTATGTTGATCAGTGATTGGTTGCATGAAGATGCTGCAGAACGTTATCCCGGACGTTTGGCTGTCAATACGGGCCAAGATCCTGAATCTATGCTAATCAATGGCAAGGGACAGTTCCGTGATCCAAATACTGGCTTTATGACGAATACACCATTGGAAATATTTACAATTACACCGGGTCGCCGTTACAGATTCCGCATGATAAATGCATTTGCATCCGTCTGCCCGGCACAGGTCACGATCGAGGGACATGGCATGACAGTGATTGCCACTGATGGAGAACCAGTCCATCCGGTTGATGTTAATACAATCATCTCCTTCTCAGGTAAGTGATCTAACTGTATTAATTAAGCCCACATACATATTTAAAGCGATTACTTAAGACATTATTGGGTAACTTTGTGACAGCTTTTTGACATGTGCTTATCGAATATGGAAGTCTATAAACCATTTTCGTTTGATTTTTTCTCTTTTTTTTTTTTCTATTTTCCTTTTAATATGTTAATTTTGAGTAACGAAAATCTGTCAATTGCCGGGTGTCATAAGAGTACTGTAATTAGCAATAGCCCCAATTAGAAAAAACAAAAAACCTGCATATAGTAGTAACCAGTTGTAGTGCATGTTCATGGTAGTACTTCCAGCAGCCTTTCACTTTTGCCGTCCGCTACAATTTTGCATTCCTTCTGCTGCCTACAACCAACTAGATATACAAATATGTATATATAAGTACAATATATGTATATATATATGTACATACATATATGTAGATTTAGTGGATTTGTTCAAGTTGTTGATTTAGCAATATGTTTTTGCTACTCTAGAGCTCACTCTTATATATGTATACTAATAGTGGGCTAATGACAAATTTAAAAATTATAACCAACAACTTGCCCTAGTTAATATTACAAGTAGATACATATCTGCATAACTCAAATCAAATGATCCCAAATAAAAAAATATAAAATTTATCAGAGACAACTTTAGCCTCTATAGAATTTGTAAATGAATTCATAGACAGACTAATATGGTTAGTTTAGTATGTATTAACTATGTTATCAAGGTCGTTAATAGTGGATTAACTAAGCAACTAACCAACTAACAGTAACATCTGTGCTTGTTACTCTACAAATAACAAATATATGCATATCTATATATGCAAATAAATTTTGTATCTACTTAGCCAAAACTGATTTACTTTACTTTGTTTTAACTTATAGGCGAACGTTACGATTTTGTTATCACTGCCGATCAACCGGTGGGTGCCTATTGGATTCAACTACGTGGTCTTGGTGAATGTGGCATCCGTCGTGCCCAGCAATTGGCCATTTTACGTTACGCCCGTGGTCCCTATCAGCCAGCATCACAGCCGCCCACCTACGATGTGGGTATACCGCAGGGTGTGGTAAGTCTCTTTCAATTGCTATGTATATATTTATTTTTTATTAGCAAAGACTGTGTCGGTTATTGGTATTCAAATTGCCGATATCTTTTTTTGTACTAATAAACCAAAAACGCCTGTGCAATTATTATGTGAATTGATCAAGTAAGTTCAATTTTTCTATATATACATATATAGACAAGTAAGTTCTGACATAATTGGCTCAAATTTACAATTATTGCATATATATATATATATTTGAAAATTATAATATACATATGTATGTATGTACATTCAATAGGGTCAAACTGAGATAAATTATACTTAATTATAGTATACACATTGCTTTCAATCAACATACTAGAAGAAATTAGTATTTAGTATCCGATTTATGGAATATATAATGATTTCCTATAAAAAAGATACTTACTATGCAATCAAAGAGAGAGATATGCATATGTATATATATACTTTATATATAGTATATAATTAATTAGTACAACTATATAAAAAAAAATTCTTTAATAGGCTTAATGCTTCGTCTATACAAATGAGCTTAAAAGATCACTGTAAAAGTGTTCAACACATTCCATGTAAATAAGTCTTTCTTTATGTATTCAAGTCCGATGTAATATATGTAAACTACAACGGTACAATATAAAATAATTTATTTGCAATTCTATTTAAAAAGAAATTATAAGAAGAAAAAAAAAATACCAATCTATTCTATTTTTCTCTATCTTTCCCCCATCCAAAATGTATCATATGAACACCAATGCAACTAAAACGTTGTTCTTTTGCACTTGTATATATATAAAAAAAAAAACCAAAAACAAAAAAAAAACCAACACAAATCTATGTACTTTGCAATTTAATGACCCCGTACAAAATGACAAAACGAACAAATAATAAATAAAAGGTCATGAACCCCTTGGACGCTCAATGCAATCGTCAAAGAAATGATGCCATTTGTGTTAGTCAATTGAAAAACGCTCTTGAAATTGATCGCGGTATTTTGGCCGAGAAGCCCGATGTGAAGATATTCTTGCCCTTCCGTTTCTTTGTCTATCGTGCCGAGGATCTGTTCCAGCCCAATACATATAATCGTTTCTTGGGTAAAGTTTTAATATATAGTTTTATATCTTCCCATACTTAATCATTTCCTTCTCACTTTAGTTGCACCCACTGGAGATCATGTGATCTCACTTATCGATGAGATTTCCTACCTTTCTGCTCCAGCTCCTCTTACTTCACAGTATAATGAAATTAATCCAGAACAATTCTGTAATGGTGATAATCGTCCAGCTGATTGTGGACCCAATTGCATGTGCACACATAAGATTGATATACCCCTTAATGCCATAGTAGAAGTAGTTTTGGTTGATGAAGGTAAGATCGTTTGTATTTGAACTGAATCTAGTAATTGACCTAAAATTTGTATTCTTTTTTGCAGTACAACAACCAAATCTTTCACATCCCTTCCATTTGCACGGTTATGGCTTCAGTGTCATCGGTATTGGAAGATCACCGGATTCTACTGTTAAGAAGATTAACTTGAAGCATGCATTGGATTTGGATCGACGTGGTCTTTTGCATAGGCAATATAATTTGCCACCAACTAAGGATACAATTGCAGTGCCAAACAATGGTTATGTTGTATTACGTTTTAGGGCCGATAATCCTGGTAAGAACAATGAAATTAAAAGGATAATTAAAAACTTAATGCAATTTTCTTCTTTTTTAGGTTTTTGGCTCTTCCATTGTCATTTCCTATTCCACATTGTCATTGGTATGAATTTGATTTTACAGGTTGGCACAAATGCCGATCTACCGCCAGTGCCACCTGGTTTCCCCACGTGTGGTGATCACACCCCACCCATACCCATAAATTAGAACAAATGGTAGAAAAACAAAACAAACAAAACATATAAAGAAAAAAAACTGAACATAAATAGAAATTGATGCGAACAAGACCTCTACCTACTGATTGAACAGTTTTTGTACAAAGTTTAAGACACAGCACAATAAGTATGTATGTATGTATGTATCTATGTATTTCTATTTGTATATACCGCATGATGACGCACAGAGTCCTAGAACGAAAACAAAAACAAAAAAAAACACTGCCAATGCCTAACTGTATAATAATACTCACAATCTTTTGTAAGTTTTTCCCCCTTGCGTACACACACACACACTCCCAATAGTTAAATGCAAAACCCCCTACAAATGGATGAAATCGAAAGGAGTGACTCTATATATATAAATATATATATATTTATACCTACCTACCTATTATATACCTGCATGTTTATACATATATGTATATAATTTTTGTAAATACAGTGAAAAAACACACACACAAAAAGTATCTGCATTCTACTTACTAGATGTATCTAGAAATTGTTTAAGTAACTTAATTGATGCTGTATTAGTAAAAAATTATAGACATATATGTATATACAAAAATAAGGACATAATCCCATGCCTGCTGGTGCCTACTTGTTCAACACTCGTCCAAATAAAAGCATTTTACGCAAAACTCTTCTTTTTGCGGTTTTGCCCATGAGAAATTCAACTTTATCTAAGTTATAAACAATTATATATATAAAGAAATATATATATATATTAATTAAATGAATAAAGCTATAAATAATCTAAATGTACATACAATTCTTATAATGAATAAATATCTATATATATATATATATAATGCTTAAGCTATTTACTTTATTGAATGCAATGTAACCGGGATCGGTTTGCAAAAAGTCACATCGCACTGCTATGAAATGAACAAATAGACAAAAAACATTGTATTTTTATTTTCTCAATTTGCAATTCAGAAAAAAACATTGTATATTTAAAAAAAAAAAAGTTTTTAAAAGCAGCGAAATGGCCACCTTGACACGCATATCCATATTGTATTGTATTTTAAATGAATATCAATTTGAATAAAAGTCGAAAAAGTCCTATCCTTATATATACATATACCAAAATACTTTTGTATATAAAAAAAAAACTAGTTATTTCAAAAATTTCTTCATCTACAAGTATTCAATTACCAAGGGTAGAGTATTATGTTTTCTTTGATATTTATTTACTATATAAAAATATTCACAGATTCTTAACCCTCTGGATGCCATTTGTGATCGTAAACGTGCCGATGCGATTTGCGTTTCGAATTTAAAAAATGCCAAGAAAGTCGATAAAAGCGTTTTGGTTGAACGTCCCGATGTGAAAATCTTTTTACCTTTCAGATTTTATGTTTATGAACCGAAGAATCTATTCATACCGAATACATATAATCGATTTTTGGGTATGTCCTACAAATATTATTAACTAACTTATTGTTATTTGTTTGTTAAAACTAACTCAAACCTCTTTCTTTATATATGCTTATGCTCTTATATATTGTTTCTAACAAATTGCTGCTATAGTGGTGCCTAGTGGTGATCATCTGACCTCATTGGTTGATGAAATATCATACATATCACCACCGGCACCGCCTCTATCGCAAATCGATGATATTCCACCTGAATACTTCTGCAATGGAGATAATCGTCCGCCCAACTGTGGTCCCAATTGTGAATGCACCCACATGGTTGATATACCGCTTGGTGCAATCGTTGAAGTTGTTCTTGTTGACGAAGTGCAGCAAGTAAATCTTAGTCATCCATTCCATTTGCATGGCACTGCCTTTTATGTTGTGGGACTTGGTCGATCACCAGACAAGTCAATCAAGAAAATCAATTTGAAACATGCCCTCGAGTTGGATCGCATGGGAATGCTAGAGCGTGACTTCTCGAAACCACCACTAAAGGATACAATAGCTGTGCCGAATAATGGATATGTGGTGATGCGTTTTCGTGCTGACAATCCGGGCTATTGGCTTTTCCACTGTCATTTCCTTTTTCACATTGTTATTGGAATGAATTTGATAATCCATATTGGCACACAAGACGATCTACCGCCAGTGCCGCCACGCTTTCCCCGCTGTGGTGATCACGTACCACCCGTTACTTGGTACTAGTATTTAAATAGTTAGGAATTCAAAATCCTCTGCTACTACACAGTCTTGTCTATATATTTATTAATATTTCCTAGGCTTAAGTACTCTTATAGTTAATGTTATTCAATTGGAGATAATTGGATTGGTGATATCGTATCGACTGATAAATGCGTCTAGGTCGAGGTAATGTAATGTATTTAATAGTCCATTGGAATGCATAATCAAGTTCGTTATGTAGTATATGTATATGTATGTATATCCAGTATATATATATATGTCTGTTCTTGTATATTTAATTTGTAATATTAACAGCGAAATGCGATGCAATAAAACTGTCATCTAACCAGCAATACCAAATGCACGCATATGTATGTATGTACGAATTACTTTTGCTCTTCTCAAGCAATTCAAAGCAATCATCAAACGAATAACTTTCATTTTATAGTCGCCTCCGATGCGGATCATCTCATATCCCTAATCGATGAAGTATCTTACGTGTCGCCACCCTCACCCATGCTCTCACAGTACAACGATATACCCCCAGAATATTATTGTAATGGTGATAATCGGCCCGCCAGCTGTGGGGAGAATTGTCAATGCACTCACAAGATTGATATACCCCTAAATGCAATAGTCGAGGTGGTCTTGGTGGATGAAGTGCAACAGATTAATATAAGTCATCCCTTCCATTTGCATGGCACATCGTTCTATGTACTCGGCATGGGTCGTTCACCAGATCTCAACATCAAACGCATGAATCTAAAACATGCTCTGGATCTGGATCAGCGCGGCATGTTGGAACGACAGTATCTGAAACCGTCATTAAAGGACACTGTGGCAGTGCCAAATAATGGATATGCTGTCTTACGATTTCGTGCTGATAATCCTGGCTTCTGGTTATTTCATTGCCATTTCCAGTATCATATTGTAATTGGCATGAATTTGGTTTTTCAAATTGGAAGTCTAGATGATCTACCGCCAATCCCACCTAATTTTCCGCGTTGTGGCAATCATCTGCCACCCATCATAACGTCTAGCTTATGGTAGTAGCAGCATTTGCCCGACTCCTCTAACTAACGAAATGGGCATTTTAGTTTTAGGATACTCGTATCATATCGTATTTATCATATAGACCAATACCAAATTTATTTTCTATACAAACTATAACATTTTAACAGGTGGCTTAAAAAAACCTGTTACACAAAAAATGAATCTCGAGATGATATACACAATAAAAAACTCTATTAATTTTATACTTAGAAAATATTTGAAATAAAATAAGAACTGAAAACCCAAAAATATATAAAATCTGCTCTTCACTGTAAGAAAGTACAAGTATAACATTAACTGTTAACTAACAGTTACTGTTGGAATATTGGCCCAATTCCAATTTCTAATGGTAATGATTACATTATTTTGAAATTAAGATTCGAATGGAAACACTTTTCTTTTAAGTTTGAATGGGCAAGTTTTTATTGTATTATATACTTATAAATATGTACATATATTTCCCATTTAGAAAAACAGCTCATATATAGAATATTTTCTTTCTTTAGGTTGACATTCTTTTCGAGTTCAGTGAAAAGACTGAGTTGCGTTTGGGTAAAGGCGGTGGAAAGTTTGGACTGGTTTCAACGTTATTAAATTCCGTATATTCATTTCGAGAATAGGTTAGAACTTTGGGCATTTCATATTCGCCACTTTGAAAGGTTGTATTTGTTAATGATGATTGAAAACTATTAATCCTGGAATTATCTGCATTCATATCTGAATGTGGGCTGAAAGATATGATAAAATTTCAACAAAATTCGTTACGAAAATTCATTTGTAGTACTTACTTGGGGTTTTTCGAGGTTTCATATATGTCATTTACTTTAACAGATTTCTTTATAAACTCCGAGTCCGTAATAGTTGATATATAGCATGTTTTATCTAATTCCTTGATGACTAATACATTTTTAGAGCCCTCTAACAGATCAGGATATGCCTTGATACCAAGGTAAGCAATAATTGCTCCAAAAACTGTTGAACTAAAAAATATCAAACACAGCATACCAACAGTAAATTGTTTTCCACCTTCTGGTACGGAAATATCCACTATGTTCTCATTGGATGATGCCGATACGGGAACATACAACGGTTGACAATTGAGCGGAGATATGGCGATTTCGTCTTTGGGTATCATGCAGAAGGTGTAGGTATGATTCTCATGTAGAGCATTAATGATCAATTCCGGGTCTTCGTATTGCATACAATTGTAATCGACTATAGAGGATTCTTCGCTACTCTCTTCACTATCATATTGTTCAGTAAACCATATAATATTCAGCTGGGCGCTCTCCGCGTAATCAGCGATCGAGGCACGCAGGCTTCGGTTTTCAAATAACTCCAAAGTGAGATCATATTCAGGTGGTTCGAATACAAAGGTGCCAGAAGAGTAAATTGGTATTTGGGAATCTTCACTTTCATCTGTCTCAACGATTCGTTCGTAATCGGAACGTGAATAGCTATCCAATTCTATAGCCTGCGAGCAACTAAACTGTACTATTGGATTTAATGGGGTTGCACTTGTAATTGAAGAGTCATTAGCGGAATCTTGGTCAAATGGTACACTGATAAGACCCACTGTTGTGGGATTGGATGTTTCGACTTGAATCCCCACAGGTGTTGACGTAACCGATTGTACATTTAAAGAGGTGGTCGTATCTGTTACACAATTTAGTTCATCTGAACCCAACTCATCAAAACTTTTACCGAAAAGATTATATGGCATACGGCAATATGGAGCACTCATAAAAGAACTGGCGTGATTAGTATAAAATTCCACAAAAGATTGAAGCTGACAATCGCAATGCCAATTGTTAGGTTCCACTTCAAAAAATGTACTGCTAATCGCATTTGAGTAAGGTGAAAACACTTCCGAACTGATGGTCTTAAAGAGATTGTGTGCCAAGTTAACAATCCTTAATTTAGTAGCTATATCTTGGAAGGCATCGTCCTCGATGGCAGTTAGAGAACAGTACTTCAAATGAAGGTACATTATATTCGGTGTGGCGCCAAACAAACGCTTGCTAAGAGTTTGGCTGAATTTGTTGTGACTAAGGTCCAGATGCAATAACTTTTCGAAATAGAGATCTTCAAAGAGACTAGAGTTGCTGTTAAACAAAATCCCAGCATTTAGTCTTAAATGTGTTAGTGTGGTTTGAACGGGCTGCAGGAAAGCCACACTGGTGATTGGTAACTGTGTGTCTATCTCTAGTTTTCGCAGAGAGTAAAGCCCCAACAAGACTCCATTGCTCATCTCCATGATGTCTAGATCCATCCAAACCATGTGAAATACCTTTGTAAACATAGGTGAATTAAAGGCTCCGCTTTTAAGCTTATGAAGCCGACTACTTGTAAGTAAAATTTTAAGAACCGGCAAATTAGCGGATTGCCATTTGTTCTCAATGCACTTTAGGGATTGATTCGATATAATCAATGATGTAATTACTCCACAGAAGCTTTCATTTATAGCATTGGCTGAATCTTCATAGACATCTTTATTATCAGAGCAAAGGACTCGACACGACATTTGCACACATTTTTTTTGGGAGGAAGTATTCGAAACCAATCTACTAAAAAGGATAAGAGAGATATTAATAATAACTGTGTTTATCAGAGCTGCATATATCAAACGATTTGAATGATATGATTTGATATTTAATAACCATTACGAATGGCATTCCTTAAAATGATTTTCTTTTAATTCTTTTTTTTTTTCGAAAGCTTGTAAAACTTACCCAAATGTCTCGATCGAAAAATCAAAGCCAAGATTATCATTATCTTCGTCCCTTCCATTCCCCATCCCTGGATCCAAATGTGTTTTCTCGGTTAAATCTTCGTTATCATAATTTGTGGTAGTGTTTCTTAAAGCCAAATAGATTACGATGGCTATAATGCATAAACCGATAGCTAGCAAACACCAAGCAAGAATTTGAACGCACGTGTCACTAACATATTTGGAACAGTATTTAGGAACGCTGTTTGTGAACATAAAACGAAATGGAATAGGAGTATAAACTAAAACAAGAATACTATCGCAAAGAGCCAATAAATTTATTTAAATGTCAACACCACGAAACATGCAAAACATTTTTAAGCACATACAAAAATATATGAATTTTAAATCTTCTAAGCTAAGCAATTGCTGGTCCATTTACTACCTCAATATAGTCAACACAAAAAATACCAAAATTATCACCGAATATTATATTTCCTTTTAAGATTAACTTTTCATAAATTTGTACTGCAAAAACGCCATATACCTTGAGATAATTCTTTTCTTGGATCTATGTTAGGGATTTTGAAAGGTAAATCATTACTTTTCTAGCTAAATTACATAGCTAAATTTGCCAGTTCCTATAAATCTCGTATTTAAAGAAAAACTGTAAATTGTATTGTATTAAAATGGGGAAATACAAATCCAATTTGTTTCGCAGAAGAAAAAATATTTTTTAAAATTATTATTAATATATTATTATGTAACTTATTATCACTAAAAGCCTCGCAAAATTAAACATTTAACATGAAAAGTGCATAGTCAGATCGGTATAAAAATGTGACAACAATTTTTATACCTTTGTTTTTTTTTATATTATTGTCATTAGGCGGAACCTGTTACAGAAGGAGAGGCAAATGCAATTGGGCTTGTAAATTTTCGCACACATTATTTTTCTCTGACGTTGTTAAGGA
Source organism: Drosophila neocordata (assembly GCA_018903615.1). NCBI lineage: Eukaryota > Metazoa > Arthropoda > Insecta > Diptera > Drosophilidae > Drosophila > Drosophila neocordata. Next base: position 459,610 of record JAEIGI010000025.1, on the reverse strand, counting down.
ATTTTAATTCCCTGCATTTACAACATAAAAAGGGTATATTTAAAAAGCCAAAAAGTCAAATACAAATCATAATAATATAAATAATAATTATAAATAATAATATAAATTATACATATTAAATTTGTAAAATGGTCAAAAATTTAATTTAGAAATATTTATAGTTTTTTTTAAACAAATATTAATGGCTACTCCCAAATTAAATCATATTGGCAACCAGGAAAAATGACAAATCTGATCTGAGATTAAAAGTGTGCACTCCGCTAAATTAATAATTCCGTTACTAATGAAGCTTAAATGCTATAAAAAGCTCTGTTATCAGACCTTATATTGAGAGCAGGTAACTTGGATAAGCAAAAAATCGATCATAATAAAAATATATCTATAATATCTTCGACAAAAAGTTAATGTTATATTATTCCAACATAATTAAAATACTTCTAGATTTTAATGGAAAAAGTTTAGGATAAACAATTTCACTAAAGATTTTCTGTTGCTACATAAAAAAACTTACGAAAGTTTAAGAAATTATTAAAATCCAGTTATTTAGACATACGTGTACCTTTGAGTGTTGTTATTAACATATATTTTAGAATCCAATATATATAAAAGGTTATATGTTTCTTTTATCACAACCAATTTTTCAATTTTTTTTAATTTTACCTTTTAGAATCGTTTTCCTTATTGCCCATTTTCTCAGATGGTCGCGAATGCGACTGCTGCGACTGATTTATTTCAATAGAAAGGCTAAAACACGACTGCCCAACTATATTTGGATAAATACTTATTAGAGAGAAGCACTAAAGTACAGTTAATTTGCATTTATGTTATCAGACGACAATACTTTATCTATTGATAAGAGAATATAGAAAACTGATATCCCAAAACAATGTAAATAATCGTTAGGATTCTGATAATACTCAATTGTATATATTTAACTATATAATCAAACAGGTTAACTTTGCTGTATGCAACCAGATAGACAATAATCTAGTGTTTCCATCATATCAATTTAGTCAACGAACTTTAGATACATAAACATATAGAATTTTGGCAATTGAAGGGCAAGTCTTATTAGGTTTTCCAAATGTCTTCTGGTATATTCGATCCCAAAAGTGATAAGAAAACTTTCATTTCTCAATCAATTTACTAAAACATTTATTAACATCATGAAATTCATTTGATATTAGATTAAAAATTCATTTATATGGATATATTTACATAACACGACGAGATTTAAGAACAACTAAAATATTTAAAAAATTTAAATTTTCTGCATTTTCTTTAAAAATTAACGATTGTCTAAGATATTTGTTGATTGTGATATATAATTACAAATAGGAGGTATTTCAAAGTCGTTTTGTTTACCATATACTTAAGGCCTATTTGGTTAGCAATGTAATAAATATATAGTGTTCAGTGTTCTACTGTTCATTTATAGCACTTGGATGTCTGTTTTTAGCAACACGTTGCTTTGAAATCTGCTAGATTATTGCCCCTCAATGGGGTATTATTTGAAATCATCTTTAGACGAATTTAAACAATTGCAAGCTAACAATATCTGCAACAATTTTCATCAAACACAAATCGCCAAGTTTAAAAATTACTGTCTATTTCCTGTAGCAACATATTTCCCACTTTAATGAGCCACTTTAGGAAAATGATATAATAGATATATATATATATATACATATAATTGTTGTTGTTTCACACATTATATTTTTGCCAAAAAGCACTTGTCTACCTCAGTCTTATTTGTTAAGAATTGTATAATTAATTGGAAAAACATGGACTATATATTTAGTGCCTGATTACTTAGTAAAACCAATTCATCATAAATATATATATGAAGTGCTCATTGTATGTTGCCGCCTTTGCATCTTTATATAGTTGATTGTGGCAAGTCCAATTGCTTTGGGGCACTCACTCACAGATACAGACATATATATATGTATAACAAGTATAACATTCGGATTTTGTCAACGTGAAGGAAAAAGAAAACCTACAGAAATTGTCTACAATTTGTATATGTGGGAATAGAGAGACAGAATCGACCTGTATGTGAGAGCATGGTCATACATATTTGAATTTCAGTGCACTGACCCATTCGGTTTGTTTATTTATTTTTAAAGGCTATCCCATACATAAACAAACATACACATTTCTCTACATATATATGTAGGTATATAGTAGATCTTTATCACAACTTGTAGCAATTCTATGATTAACGACCTTGAAACTTTGTGCAACACACTATATAGACAAAATCATGAATTGTAGGCTGTTGCATTGCACCCGAATCAAAAATAGACAAACGAAGGGAGAATCTTTAGGCAGTGTTTGGCCTACTAACGATATTTTTCTTTGGTCGATTTAATCCTATAGCCTGTTTATTATTAGCAAAATATTTAGACTGAAATATGAAAATTATGCTTGTTAAATTCATTTCGCATATAAGAAATTTTTATTGTGTTGCTAAACCCTTTCAAAATATTGTAACCACACACCACAAATTAAATTATTAAGAATTATTAATTAAAAATTGCAATAAATTTAACCGATCAGTTTTATGAAATATATACAAAGTCATTAAATATTAACACTTTGGATACATTTATTATATCTATAAATTAAGGTAACTAAATTGCTTTGATTTCGACACAAAAACATTCGGTCAATCAAAATTGGCTATATGCAATAATTTTTAGTTTTCCATATGCCCAATTGTTTTTATACACCGTAATTATTGTGTAAAAGTGTATATTAAGGTATTCAAAATGTAGTAGACACAAGCATTGAGCGTGTTAGTATACGTATAATGTACATATTATATGTATATATTATATACTTTTATTCCAGAGCATAGAATGTGAGATGTAGATCTACCTTTCCGGCTTGTTGCGCTGCTATTTAGTACAGGGTATTATGAAGTATGCAAACTAACTTGCTTACGCCATTGATTATCTTTTTTATGCATACTGTTTTAACATTTTTGTAGCTTATTTAAAAAAAATTATTAATTTTGGCTAACTTAACAGCTTCTTGAGCAGAACAGTACCATTTCGAATTAACATTATGCGGTTTTGTTAAATTAACATTTACCGCAATTGATACTGGTAATTAACATTCTCTCCAAGATAAAGTATGTTAACTTAACTGTGGCTTCAATACGTGAAATTAACAGCTTTTTATAACAAGTGAAGCCATATAGCGAGTGCTAAGTCATGGGTAAGTTTTCTATTTATAAATTAAATATAATAATATGTTTTCTAAAACAAATTACTGGTTATCTTTATTTCGAAAATCGGCCTTAGATTTTTTTCATTCCTCTTAGTCGTTATTTAAGTACAAATCTAATCTCGATGGCAGTTGGTGTTCAAAACAAAATAAAAAGAATAATACAAAAAATATTAGTTTATATGTATATATTTTTAAATGCTGTTAATTTTACAGATCTAATCTGTAAAATAATACATCAACTTAAGTATATAATACATCAACTTAACTTTCTAGATTTAATTTAAACTTAAAAAAATACAATGTACATTAAAATTATTGAGTACCTTCTGCTAACTACATTAATAAGAAAATAATAAACATAATAACTAATATTACATATCATATCCATTCCATAAACTTCCCAAATCTTGTTAAACAATGTTTTGGATCAAGTGGAGCATTATCTGAGTTTGAAAATCAAATTTTCTTATATTTTTCAAAGGACCATAAATTAGAAAAAATAAAACCTGCCTTCGGTAAAAGCGAAATTTTCAAAATTTATCCAAAATCACATATGTATAGTATACTTAAATGTTTTCTGTTACTTTCCCTAATTAAAATGATTCTATTTAAGTAAATGTGTATGTTTACAGAATTATTCTACGAGTACTCATAAAATTCTTGGCTTTGATTTTGTATTATTTTGGTGCACTTGTTGAATAAACGTCAACGTTTGTTTGTAAGTATAGGTATATAAAATTATCTATGTATATATATTTATATGGTATATTTACATTTATACCCTATATGCAAAAAGGGTAATTGCATAAATATATAAAAGCTAGCTAAATTCTGGTCATTCTTGTAGCTTAAAATAATAAAATAAGAATTCTTAAGCTCAGTCTCATTTTAAATCTTCCTCATCAGAATGGAAACTATTTTTGTTTAATATTTTTCTTGATTTTTCTTTCATTTCTAAAATTTCCTATGACTTGTCAAATAGGTAATATTAGATATTTTCAAACAGTTCTAGAAGTCAACTTTGAAAATAATACGCGTCACTGCATTCTAAAATTTGGTGTACGGAAACTAAAATTGCTTTGCCCAGCATTCATTCCCATGATGCTATTGACTTACAAGCATACTCATATAGAAATGTACTTACATAAATATATATATATATATATGCATAGAGATATATATGATATGTATATATGTATAATCATATGTGTACCCACATTTTAGGCGATTTATAGTGGATTTCCGAACTAAAAAATATCGTCAACGTCACGAAGCGCCTCCACGACATGTTCTGGCATAGAAAATCAATTCGGATGTATTTAGCTAGTGTATTTGTTTGAATGTATGAGTGTATTCATTTGATTGTATGCGTTTGCGATATGAATATTTCCGTCCGTTTGCCTCCATCATCGTTTTTGACTTGGTCCAGTTGGTTCAGTTTTGTCATTTAGTTCAAGCAGAAAAATTTCCGCGTTCATTCCTATCCGATTGAATATTTAGTTCAATACGTATCTTCCAGGATCTGTCTTGATAAATTAAAATAATAATAGTGCAAAATGGGAAACACAACTATGGTTAGTTAAATATTACATACGTATACTTAATATTCAAACTTTGTTCAAAATTTCAACAAGTGATAAACAGTTTTTTTTGAATTCTTAATTATTTTGAAAATGTTGGACGCCAGTTTTCCAAGTTTGAGATCCAAATTTGTTTCAAGTTTTAATAATTATGCATACTACAATCTCGATTACTGCTACAGTGGGCCACAAAACCATTTTGTGTTAGTAAAATTTGAAGCTCTGTTAGTGTGAACAGGTGTAAATAATAAACTTTTGTTTCATAGAAAGCAAAAGATAATATTATGTTATATTTTTGCATGAATTGGCAATGTGTAAAACAAGTTAAAGGATATCAAATATAAACTAAAGCTAAAGTGAACTTATATGATTATGATATATGATCATATTTACCTTCAAAGGCATAAGGATACAAAAAATAAATGATCGTATTTTTTGTATCTATACCTTTGCAGAGGGCATAATAATATTGTCAAAAAGTTTGTATCGAAATATCTGTTTTCGATCCCATATATTATAGATATCCACATAAAGTGAATTTAATCTTGTCCCTCTGTCTGTTTCTTTGCACGTTTTAGACCTAAAACTTTAAGATTTGGGATTGAAACTTGGTAGATAAGCTTTTTAGATCTGTATGTTTGACAAGTGTAAGAATTGATCGGATCGGACTACTATAAAATATAGCCACTATCGGAAAAGTCGGTGTTAAACAAAATTTTTGTTATCTTTTTTTGTCAAAAAAAACTCTATTTGAACCTATACACCACCTACCAAGTTTAAGTCCAATTTCCTCAGTAAATATAAACTTGTAAACATACATTTATATGTATATCCATATATATATATCAAGTTAGAAAGTTGGTCTTTGACATCTTAAAATTACATCCTTCTCCTGTTGGTATTGAAATTATGTGGGAACAACTTGGGAAAACTTTGTCATGCAAATATACTAATACAATGGTTTCTTATTATGGTTTCATATTATATTGGACATTTCGTATGTACGTATAACTGCTTTTAGTATCATCTACTTTGCTATTTGGTTGGAAATAAAAAATATAATCCAAATTATTCATTTTGTCAGAAAAAAATCAGCTTAATTTAGTATATAAAGTTTAGAAATTAAACACCATAATCCAATTTAAAAGCCCAGGATATTCGTTTAAATCTGCATTAGATATCTTATATGGTTATAGATATCGATAAATTATAGATAATTAAAGAGGCTCAGTACTAATTAAATCCTTTTCTTCCCATAGCTCAAATAACAAACATCTTAAAGACATCAATAGATTAAATAAAGTAGTATTTTTTAGGCTCTTTTATTTGTGCAAATAATTAAAATTTAATTATCTTTTTATATATTATATGATATATATTTAAACTATCCGAATACTGTATATGCTATATACGTGGATACTCAACAAAAATATTAGCTATTTAAAGTGTTTAGTTATCAATTGGATTTTTGTTGATTTTGGCTTTCAACTTATGCATAAATATAATTGTTTTATGCAAAATGACAGAAAATATTTGTCTCTTTATAGTTGTTTAAAAATATAACACTCTGCTCATTTGGAATATATATGTTTATTTTCGAACACTATCACAAAGCAAAAAGGTACAAAAATATAACATAAACTAGAATTGCTGTAAATTATTGCTGTTTGTTTAAAACTAAATGAAAAAACCAAAAAAAACAAACCAATTTATGCCTTTTTCCGTTTGCAATGATACTTTGCACATGCCATTTATGTACAATAAAGATTTCCCTAATATATAGAATAAAAAAGATAAATATTCTACATTTAGGAGATGATTTTGAAAACTATTGATAAAGAAGAACAATATGATGCCATTCAACTCCAAATGGTTTTTGAATCATATGCTATATAAATATACTAACACCTATTTAATAAGAATTAAATTTAAGCAAGTTTATTTTACGAGGGCTACAATTCTGCAGGGTTACAGCACATACTGTTACTTCAAATGATTTTTATTCTATGTTAGTTTATATGATATAGGCTGAAATCTATTCAGAATATCTTAATTTCATTAAAAATTTTAATAAGTCTTTAAAATATCTTTATTTGTTTTGAAATTTTGATAGAGTCTTTTAATTTCGACGATATTCCTAAAAAAAATTAACAGACTTATACTGAATATGTTTTGTAGGAGAAACATATAGCAACATTCATTCTAGAGTCAAGGGATTTTGAGGATTTTGATTTCTTAGAGTCTAAACTGTAGACAGAAGTATTTCAAATAAATATTAAAAATAAATAAATCTAAATTTGAATACATTTTTTACCTAACAAGTTTTTTTATTATTTATTTTTTTTTAAACAATTATTTGCGTTCAAAATGTTTTTTATTATTTGTTTTGAATTGTTTGTATAATTTACAGATCCGTAATAATTTATGTATTTTTTTTATAAATTTAATAAAAAATTGATTTATTTTTTTTAACTTATGCCCAAAAAAATAAAAATGTGCAAAAATTTAATTAGAATAATTAAAAAATAAATTAAATATATTAAATCATAACATTGTAAGATTAATTCTAAGAAACTTACCTACAAGATCGCAGAAAAACTCAAAACTTGGAACAAATTTTTAACTTTTTTAAGCCATAAATCATTTGCAATGAAATATGTTTTCATTAAGAAATCTAATTCATAAATATTTTTAAAAAATTCCTCTCATGGTGATGAAATGTTTGCTTTTAAATGTCTTTTAAATTGCTAATTAGGATTTCTCTTAAAGTGTACGATATTACTTTGGGGATTGGTATTAAAGAAAGAGAATCATAGCAACATGTCCCCTATATATGTATATATATATACAAAATACATCATTATGATGTGTACGAATTGTTATGTAAATAGTTCATTTATGAAATGGATTATTATTATATGGGCTATAAATAAAATCGCGAGACCAAAAAGATGCAAGGGAAATCTGTTGTATGCACACCTTCGTTGAAAGTATCTCCTTCTTCAGAGAGAAAAACATGACAAACGAAATGTTTATTCTCGCTTTTTATACATATTTGCGGAATTTGTTGTTGTTTTATATTATTATGTGTTCAATGTAGCTGCAACAGCCGCCTTTACAACGTTACAACAGTGCCCACAATATGTGTTTTGATCGAGTCACGGAAGCGACCATATTTATTCCATCGTCTTCAATCGAAACAGCAGGAGGCTTTGGTGTCGGTAGCAGAACATAAGGGTTCAAATATTCACTATAGAATTGAAGATAGTTGACCTTTCAATCAAATCACCGGATACGTGTTAAAAGTGAATTATATTTTTCTATTATTCGCATAATAATCCGTTAAAATGAGTGTAAGTCCTTAAAGAATATATGAAAAAGTTTGTTACTTAATTCTTTGGTGGTTTTTAAAACAACTCATCGAAATCTAGAAATAAAAGTGGTTTTTGTTTCATCAAAAATTTATTAAACTATTGGATTATAATCATGTTTTTTCAGTGATTTATGATGTAAAAGTTTCTCAAGTTTACTTATATATAAAGAGATGTTTCCTAATAACTTAGTGGACTTCCATAAATCATCTATAAAGTGTTGCGACAGGAATATCAACATCTGATTTTTGTTCATTTTTTTTTATATAAAGGAAAATTAGTGTGTGCATATATATGACAAGCAGCTTGTTCTAATACTAAATAATCTCGTTGTATTTAATCAGCCTTGACGATATCTAAACATCTGAATCATAAACCAGTCTCTAGAAGGAGATCAATATTTTGGCCAGATTTAATAAAAGTATTAAGATTGAATTTCAATTGTGATTGAAATTAAGAAATTGGACTTTGCAGACAATTCAACAGAGCAAAAGTTAACCAAAGGAAATTTTCTTATATAGAATAAGCCTTGCTAGTAAATAGTTAACATATCACACCAGTTTTCAACTATTAATAAAGTCGGTTTTCCTACCATTTATAATCAAATTTTAGCTTCTATAAAAATAACTTCTATAACAACTCTACTTAACATTCTCTTCTCTCTTCTAAGACAAATAAAAATTTAACCAAGTATGAAGAGAAAAAGTTAACCAAAGGAAACGTTTTTAAAAAGAATAAATCATACTACCAAATTGTTAATATTTCGCAGCAGTTTTCAACTATTAATTTATAATCGGTTTTTCTACCATTTATAAACAAAATTTACCTTCTGAAAAATTAACTTCTTTACTACCAACTTAATTAATTATTCTATTTTCTCTTTTATAATCTTTCTACTATTTTACCAACTTTATTAAACATTCTTTTCTCTCTTCTATAATTTCAGGACGAATTGAATAAAGAGCAAATTGTTTGTAAGTATTTCTATAGTCCCTTCGTGCACTGTTGATCGTAACCAGCATCAAGGCCTGAGTTTCGGATAAAAATTCTTAAAAATCATCCTTCATGACGGAAATGAATCTCTGGAATAATTAAGTTTGGGTTTTTAGCACTATTTGCATGCTTATAATATCCCCTCACACTTTGTATTAGATAATCACATTCATTTTTTTTGTTCAGTGCTACGTAATGCGTTTAACGCATTCGATCCAGAAAAGAATGGATATATCAATACCGCTATGGTGGGTACCATTCTGAGTATGTTGGGACATCAATTGGACGATGCCACATTGGCTGATATTATTGCCGAGGTGGACGAGGATGGTTCGGGTCAAATTGAGTTTGAGGAGTTCACGACCTTAGCTGCCCGTTTCCTGGTTGAGGAGGATGCCGAAGCTATGATGGCCGAGTTAAAGGAAGCTTTCCGTTTATATGACAAAGAAGGTAATGGCTATATCACAACTGGTGTCCTACGTGAAATTCTGCGAGAACTTGATGATAAATTGACAAATGATGATTTGGATATGATGATTGAGGAAATCGATTCCGATGGTTCAGGAACAGTAGATTTCGATGGTAAGTTATTCTCAGCATCCTTTTATTAACAATTTATTAACATTTTAGCAAAATTTACAGAATTCATGGAAGTCATGACTGGAGGTGACGATTAAACATCTTATGAAGCCTGTTTCCTCTTTTTTTCTAAATCAATATTTTTCAGAATAACTTCAAGGCGCAAATCAAATTATGAAACAAAATCTGGCCATTCGATGCTTTCAAAAAGAAAAAACAAAAAAAATGCATGTAATTGTATTTACAATGGAAATTTAAATAAAAGCCTGCATCAAAAATAATCTTTGCTCATATAAAATTTCAAAAACTGTCTGAAAAGTCTAAGCAAAAATGTTTCAGGTACAGCCTATAGTATTTTAAACGTATTGCGTATGACGTAAAGTCATCATTTAGTATGGTTATTTTACAGAACCTTTAGAACAAAAGTAAACACAACTATATCTAAGATATATCTGTTAATGTAAGCATGATTTATTTGTAAATTATTATTAATTTATTTTGTATACAATTTTGTTTAATATAATAAATATTAAAACTTTCATATAAATATAAAGGAAATCTGCATATGCAAATTTCCCCATACATATATGTATATACAGAGAAATCGAGCCTGAAGGGAAGTCCGATTCTGACAGTGTATGTGCTATCTATATCAGATAATAAGTTTAACCTGTAAATATTAAAAAATCATTTAGTTATAAGAATATTAACAAAATTTTTGTTTAATCATGTGTATATATAAACTTTCTGGTAATATTGAATATTACTATATTATTACTATTTTCTGGATCAATATTACCAAAGTTCAAGTGCATATACTCTTTTACGGGTTTAGAAAAGATTCTTTTGTTCAGGAATATTGGCGAAATTATAATTCCATTCACAGAGTAAGATGCGTTTTTATAATAATTCTAAACCTATAGTAAGTTTAGTTTCATACAGAGTTAGAATGGGTATTCCAAGTGGTACTAACCGGCTGCTATAAGAAATGACAACTTGATATGATAGTGACTGTGAGCCATTGCTTAATACTAATACTTAAAAGATATCTTATTCTTATCTTAAATGTAAAATGCAAAAAAGGGACCCTAAAACGGAAAGGTAAAGTACTCTACCAATTTAAGATCAGAACAAGATATCAATATGTTATGCTTGAGAATACCGTTGAAATATTTAAAAAAAATAGCAAAGCGATTAAAAATTCTTTTTTTCTTTCTTAATGATATCAAATCACTGATTTCAAACTAATGTTCGATAGAAAAACATTTCATATTTCCGACCGATTTAGTTGGTATAGGTGTCAACCATAAAATTAGGGTTTTTTGGCAAATATGGCAGCACTGTTTTACTGGACATTAAGTTTCAATTTAATTTTAAATTTATTTGCAGAATATTGTACTTGGAAGTTTTTTACTAAATAATTAATATAAGTCAAAATATAAATATGAATTAAAGCAATTCGTTGAAAAAGTTTAAGAAACGGGTCTTAGAAGTATTACTAAGTTTCTGCAATTACAAGTTGTAAAAAAAAAACTTTAGCCGGTCAAAACCGGAGTGAGTTTAAACTAACAAAAAGTTTAAAATTAAAGTGTTAATTTTAAATATGGTTTAAATTATCACTTATTAATATATTTGGTTATAAATATTGCTCGAAAATTAAACAAATTTCTTTTAAAAGAAAAAAACTTTAATAAAAAAAACTTTTTAGAAAAACTTTGGATTCTCTTATAAGTTCTTCTGAAGTTTAAGAATGTGTTTGTTTAAGGTCCCTTAATTCCTTAACTATGAAAATTTCTATTGAATTTTCACGATATTCTTTTTAGACTCCTAACTACGAATCTATTTAAAACAAATTTTTTGAGTCTGTAGAAATGAACTGAAGAATTTTTGTTGAAGCAAGGCAACAGAGAAGTTCTATAATATATATGTATATATATAACTATGATTTCATTTAGTTTGATATGTGGTTTTTAGAATGGTAGAATTCTAAAGTTAATTTCATTTACATTGTATATAAATAATAAATGACGATGTGTCTATGCCGTTTCTGCCCTAAATAAACTGCACTTTCTTTAACATTAACTTTTACAAATTTCCTTAAAATCTTTTCACTGGTTCTTGATTAAATTCAAAGCAGTTTTGAATAGTTTTTTAATAACTGAACAGTTTACACTTCGAAAATTAATGTGGAAATAAGCGCACACAGCCATAGACAGACATAGAATTTAGAAACATTTTTTCATATCGACCGACTAACAAAAATGTTCGATTTAAACACCATTTAAAACACTTTTAGATTCAAAAAAAAAATAAACTTAAACACCATTTAAGGGACTTTGAGAATCAATAAAAGAAAACGCAAAAACTCAAGCTAATAATTACCTGTCATTACTTGCATAAATTCTGCAAAAACAAATTAAAAACAAAATTTTGCAATTAAATAAATGTAAATATAAGCGTTTACTAATTAGTAATTAGTTGGTAATTACTCACCATCAAAATCAACCGTGCCTGAACCATCGGCATCGATTTCTTCAATGATCGAGTCCAAGTCCTGATTCGATATTTTATCATCTAATTCATGAAGAATGCCACGAAGTGTGGCAACTGTCAGATAACCCTTGCCTTCCTTATCATAAACACGGAAAGCCTCCTTCAGTTCATTTTGCAGTGCTCCAACATCTTCCTCGACTTCAATGAAACGTGCAGCTAGCTTACAAAACTGGCTAAAATCCAGTTTACCCGATGTACCCTTATCAACCTCTTTGATCAATGCTTTCACAGCTGGTGGCTCCAGCTTTTGACCCAAAATTTCAAGAATACTTGACACATCAGCATGCTCGATAGTGCCAGCTCCATCATGGTCAAAAGCCTTAAAGGCATTGCGGAGAACTGGGAACACAGAGATCCTAAGTTAATCTAACAAAGTCAACACAATTTATACATACTTCGCAATTGCTCTTTGTCGTATTCTGCTTCGGCCTGTAAAGCAAAAATAATTAAAAGGAAATCTAATTAATCAAATGGCCAATTTCACGTGTGCTTTGAGAATACATCTTGTATGTACATATGTAATGTATTTATAATGTATGGGCAATTGTACATGCTCAAAATAGGAACTTGTAGTGCTGTTATATGATTTGCAATTAGCCAAATTTACCGCAGTGACCTGAATTTGACAAAATAAAAATCGACAGAAATGGATATCTATCAATTTGTACAGCCAGCATAAATCACACTTCCTTGCCATATCCATACATATGTGCAGAGAATGTATTTGACGCACCTGCCTTAGGCCTCTACCCTCTATGTGTCCGCCAAATTTGGCCAGTACTTTAAATTCCGACTCCAAGGTCAAATATCGTTAAAGATTTATTTGTTTCAGTTCATTGCAAATTCAACATAATCCCATTTTATGTAATTTTCTTCTTTTAACTTGAATATATGTCACTCACCATTTTGTTTTATAAAGAATTTAACTAGACAAATTAACGGGTAACGTCAAGTTGAATTCCTAAAAGTAATTAAGGTGAATATTTTTTTTAGACGCTGCCCTACAATCTGTGAAACGCGTTAAATTAATTTGAAAAGGTTATATTGAAAGACGAGGCAAAAATACCTTCCAATCGGATTGAGTCAACGCTAGCAAATAAACTAATTCATGTGGCTTTTCCGTGTGCAAGCGGCATCGGCAACAGAAAATGTCAACACTGTCCCCACTAACAACACCATTAGCTAAAACTGTACAACAAATCGCAAACGATGGTCCCAATCGATGTACATAAGCGTATGTACATACATATATGTATGTATGTAAATATGTATGAATATTAGACCGAATGTCCCTCAAAATGTAAAAATGTTCAATTACGAATTGCATTGGCGATCAAGATCAGCCAAGCCCCCAATAATTCGATTTTATTTTCAATTTTTTTAATAATCAAGATTAAAAGACAGTGTAAATTTAAAAAAATAATGTCTTTAGTTGATGTTTTCGATTAAGTAATGAAGAAAGGTTAATCATTATATAAGCATTGAATGTGGTATTATATTTGTTTTATTATTAAAACTGACTTTAAAGATTCTATTTGAATGAGAAAAAAACAAATAACAAAAAGCAATCAATTTTTTAGGTTAAATTTCTGAGATTTCTATGGATTGGTTTTTAGCAATCTTAGCATAACATATTCTAGTTTTAGTGTTATGATTATTCAAAAATTTATAAAAAAAAATAAAATATTCCAACAATCTTAAAGAAATAAAACTTAGGGAAGTTTGAAGGTTATTTTTACAGTAAAGTAAAATATTACCTTATTTTATTTACTTATGTTCAACTTAGATTGCTGAATACTTTTGATTGTAGTCAAATTTTAAATTAACCTTTAATACCTTTAAACTTTTGTTTAGAATCGAATTTTAAATTAACTTCTAATAGCTTTGAACTTAAAGAAACTTGTAATAAAAAACGCAGTTGCCCTGAATGCAAAGAGTATGAGAATGACATGGTTGAATAGCATGATTCATAGAAAATACCACTTTTAGCTTTATTGAACATATTGACCTTTGAGGTGTTAAGCAATAAATTGCTTTATTGTATGACTCATTAATATAAAAATTCTTCTATTTAAGACCAATACCTCAAAAGTGAATTGGGCAATTTGAAAAATACTCCGTTAGACAATATTATTTTGTAGGTCCTAAAAGTATGCTATGAATAACTATCTATTTGATCATTTATTTAGTGACCCTTAACACTCATAGACTGAGTTAACAGACGTAGTATTTATGTTAGTAAAATTATGCATAATGTTTACATGACATAAACATATGTAAATAATTAGTAATATTTCTGAGTTTTCTTTTTCTGCTTTTGCTTTGAACTTTGGTTTTTATATACACTATTTTAATTAAATATATGTATGTATATATTCCTGATCAGCATAAATAGACAAATCTAGCACTGTCATCTTTATGTTCTTCTGTTGGTAAGTTTGTTTGTCAATTTAGCAGATCAATGTTTTATAATATTTCTCTTAGGCTGTGACACACTGTTATATAGTTGATTATTGGGAGAATTTCTATACTTGGGAAGATGGGAGATAAATAGTTTACCCAATCCCCAATACTAGCAATAGTTAAATAGTTCTTCTATGAACATATAGGTATACAGCCGAACCTTATCCAATCTTCGTTCAATCTTCCATTTTGTTTTTCGAATTTATAAAAAATAAGTAACATTAAATAGAAATCAATTTCGTTCACAAGAGTCTTATTATAAGTTTTTAATTGAATTCTTGTGGTATCACAATAAAGTAAGTAACTCATTATTTTTGTTTGTATTTGTATTTTCCATTCCTTCAAGTCCTCGTACCGAAAGGGGTCCCTCGGCAACTTCTGTGGGAATTGCTGGTAATGGATCACTGGAAATCCGTTTAGTTCGTGGTGGTATTTGTGCATATCTCACATCATTATGTTCAGCTAATGGTGGTTTCCAGGTGCATGTGTCATAAATCTCAAAACTTGTCGATATAGGATGTGAAAATTCCTCAAATGTCATATATGCTGGAATAACCTCATAAAGATTTGCATTCATATAGCTTCCACTGCTGGCTAAGCTTTCCATGGAATTGTGCCTTGAAGCACATGAAAAAGGTCTGAAACATAAATCTAAATATTAGTAAAAGAAAATATTAATTATTATTATTTACTTACCTATTATTTTTACTACGGAAGATAGTATTTTCTTTCTGTTTTAATTGTGCCGCTGTATTACCACGTGGTAAAACAACAATTTGTCCAGAACTGCATTTTGGTTTTAAAACACGTTTGCTACCTCTTAGCCAAATGGGTTTCTGTTTTAGGATCAGAAATACCATTATTATACCAAAGAATGTAAAGAAAACAACTCCAAGAACCATAATTGATATTCCCTTGAAAAGAAATTTTAAACAATTATAAAAATTTAATTTACTTTAAAATATTTTCTCTAAATTACCTTAGATGAAATTCCGCTTGCTAACCAACTATTATAGTAAGTATCAAGGTTACCGCCCACATGCACTGACTTACAATTAAAGGGCGATACCGTATTTTTATTGGAATCAACCAAACAAAATGTGTAAGCCACATTTGGCACTAGACCCGTCACAACTGTCTGTAGTGGCATAGTAAAATAACATCCCAAACCAAATTCAGAGGGCATTATTTCCATCATATAGTATTCCTTTGTTGTCTTTGAAAACCAAAATAGTCCATACGTAGCCTCTGTATCATCGTAAGACCTAACAGATACTTTAACTGTTAGTTGACCATAAGTTTTGGGATGAAATTCTACATGTGGCCACCATATATTCTGTTTTAAACTTCTGTTCGTAATCGAAAGAT
This sequence comes from Drosophila neocordata, assembly GCA_018903615.1. NCBI lineage: Eukaryota > Metazoa > Arthropoda > Insecta > Diptera > Drosophilidae > Drosophila > Drosophila neocordata. The sequence continues at coordinate 443,466 of JAEIGI010000025.1, read as the reverse complement.
CATTGGATGTTACCATACACTCTAGTGAGATGACATCATCAGGAGATGGAGTGGCAGCTGTTGGCAATGTTGGTATCCAACTGGATATTGTTGTTGTGCTCATATCGGTGGTGGAAATTGTTGTAGTTCTTAGTTGGGTGGTTGACTCAAGGTTGGGATAAAGTGTGCCAGATCCATCGCCCTCACATATTCTACTATCAAATACAGACCAATTGTTATATTCTTCAGGAGATGCACATTGCATTACAACAGCTGAATGATAGGCAAAAATAGTATTCATTTCCTGGACTAGCTCACAGTCACAGTGCCAATCATTATCGTTAGCAAAAATACGTAGATCTCGAGATATATCACGATAACCAAAAATATTTTTAGAGATTGTCTTCAGGTTATTGTGAGATATGTCCAAAAATTTCAAGTATTCCATTCCTGTTAACAAAGAAATTTGATTTAATTTAAGTGTTTAGAATCTGTATTAGATTACGACTATGGTTTCATTACTTTATTAACTATAATTATATCTCGAAAACTGTTGACTAAACAAAATCAAGAATATATATAACTTCTTTAAGTTTGGAAACGTATATATCTATGCAATACAAACTTCTGGCCAAATTTATTATAAATATGTTTTTAGTATTGAAATTGAGAAGATCTATTATAAAACTACACACTCTTCTATGGATTCCTAAAACTGAAAGTATCGTTTACGATCGAGCTAAGCTTACGATCAAATTTTAGTCGCAGATTTTGAAACCTAGAGTTAGATTTAAAAGCTTAATGATATATATAATCCAATAATTTTCTAAATTATTTTAGATCAAAAGTAGTTTTAAACAAAAAGTAGAAGACAGTTTTACCTAAAAACCAATAAATGTTTAAAACACTTTGAGATCGAAGACAGAAAGAATTTTCCTACTCAAACTAATCTATTTTCTTATTATTTGAATACCTTTAAATATACGTACCTTGAAATATATAGTCGGGTAGATATTCGACAAATGAATGAGATAGAATCAAACTCTCAATCATAGTCAATTTACTAAAACAATCTTCATGCAGATGATCACTAAAGTTATTATGACTAAAATCTGCATAAGAAAGTATGGCTAATACAGAATCACTGGAAGTCACATTTCTCAGACATTCAATTCCAATTTGTAATCCCAGATATTCAATTTGATATTTCACATTGTCCATAAAATCGGGATATATACAACTTAGTTTAGCTTCTTGCTGTCTAATCGTCAGGCTTTTGAAATGACCACTGATATTTTTAAAGAATCCTTTGCCTATTTCCTTCAATTGTAGATCTTCCAAGGTAATCCGTACAAAAATGCCATTACCAAAAGCTCCATCTTCAATTTTGGATACATTTGAGATGCCTATATAGATACTTCTGACTTTGTTGCCATATGTAGATAAAAATCCAACTGGTATAGTTGCATCGGGAAAATCATAACTATATAAACGTAGTTCATCAATTGTTTCACAGGGCTCCGTCTAAATGAATGAATGTAATGAAACTAATGTAATCTTACATCAGCTTATCTTTAAATTAATATACTTACACTATTTGTTTTCGCTATAGCATTTGCAATGTCACTAACTATTTGACTTTGTCGGCCATTAAAACAGGTAAAACGACATTGGACTTGCAGACAATTTGATTGGGTTGTAGTGAAGGTAACTCCGATATAGGTGCTGTCACATAAACAGAATACTCCATTATATTTACATGAATATACGCAGAATTTGGCTTTAACGGTATATGATAATGATTGTGATAATCGCACTGATAAGACTAAATCGGTAATCAATTTCAGCACCTAATATAGAGATTCGCATTTGTTACGGAACGCATACAAATAAATACATCAACTTTGCATATAAATTTAGTTCTATGATTGATAAAAATTGCCTCTAAACATGGATATGAATGAACAAGTTATAGAAATATATCTTTCTTATACAGATTTCTACATTTATTTCTATACCTTAAGTTCGTAATGGCAGTCCTTAGCATTGATACCATTTGATCTATCTTTAGTTCAGGTAAGTTAACTATAGTGTTATTCCGGCTTACGACTTCCGTTTGGCATACCAAAAACCCAACAGAGTTAAGAAACAAATATATAGTTAATGCAAAACGGACTGTAAGAATAGCCATTATGTTAAAATAGACTATAATCTTTGTTCTCGTATATACAATTGGCTATTAAGCCATATCCATAGTATAACAATATACTAGCAAGGACAAAAGATAAAGTGCGGGAGCTACTGTGTACCGAACACACTGAGTACCAATAATCAACTGGTCAGCTAGTTATCTAAGCTTCCATGAGTTGATAAGTGGGTGTGATAGTAAAATTATGAAAGCCAGAAGATATATACTTATTAAACTAAATAGATACCCTATATATAAAACTCATTTAAATTATTGATGTCGACATTTACAGTTTTATTCAAATCATTGTTAATTTCAAATATGTACTTATATAATTTATGCCGATATCTAAAATCGTATTTTTCATTTTCTGATTAGTGTTTACAATGGATTATTTGAAAAATGTTTTCATAATGTTTTTTCCCTCCAAGTGCAGTCCATAAACTTCAATCTTACGATTCAATTACAACTGTATCCTGGTGTAAACACCTCATTAGATATAGCTTTCACATACATACAAATACATATATCAGAAAACTGCTTGACAATTTTTCATTTTTGTAAATCTATCGCCTGTTACGGTACTATAAACTATTCTATTAATTTTTGTTACGAGCATTAGGTCGTTCATTGCACCTACTTAAATCTAATCCAACTAATTCTAGTGCTAAAATCTAATTCAAGTTCTTAAACTTTGCATATCATTAAAATCAGTTTGCAAGATTTCTACGCACAATTATTCTTGTTGGATGAGTCTTACAGATGTCTTAAAAAGTTGTTCACAATAGAATTTAGAAAAATTCATAAATACAAGAGACTGTGTACGTATTTAAATGAAATATATATATAAATATATGTTCTTTAAGCAAAATACAACCAAAAAAAAAAACATTTCTTTTATCATGCTGTCACAACAGTTGTTTAATTCAATTAAAGTATATGCACCTTTAAGTTTTGGCCAACCAAATATTTCCACCTATAATAATAGCTTCGATTTTTAGAAATTATATATATTTTTTTAACTTGTTCCATCAGTTGATACTACTCTGAAAGCCTCATGGCATGGGTATTCAAATAATGTGCGTGTTCTGTTATGTTTATCCATATACATGCATATTTATATCCACCATATCTTATCCAATCCTACCAAAGTTTGTTGACATGATTCATAAATATTGGACATACATGTCTATATATTAAGCATCACTCAATTGTTAAAGTTTTTTTTAAAGATTTTAAAACATTTTTAGCTTTGTTTGAGTTTCAGTTAGTTATAAAATCTGAATTTAATTCGGTTTATTGATTCGGTTTCTCTGTTTAGCGTATTGAAAAATTGTTAATTTCTAGCTGTTATATTGTAAATCATGTTCAAGTCCATAAACGATCTTTAAATTTATATATGTTATATATATTGAAACATAGACAGATGTTCTGGGACAACCAAGCAAAAGTACATTTAGAAAACTGTTTTGGTTATGGAAGTTATGGAAGGTTATGTAAGATGCATCACAAAAGTAACAAAGGTAACCTAAATTCAATACATTTCTATATAAAAAAAACCAAAACCAAAACAAGTAGATTTTTATTTTGAGTTTTTGAAACAGACAAACCAAATTTTCAGCAAGAGCAATCTTACATTTTAAAAGTTTAAAACAATGAAATATGTTTTTAAAAGATGGCAAGATTTGCAGAGAAGAAAATGTACCAAGAATTTTAAAAAGGAATGCACCTAATGCAGTTCAAAACAGTTGTTCATTATTCCAAAAAGACAACCATAAATTGTAATCAAAAATAAAATTCAAAAACATTGCGGACGGAAGTCGGGAACATTCTGGCTCAGAACGGCAAAACACTTAAAGGAAGGACCAAAAAAGGTAACTTGAAATCCGTTTATCTAAGCTTAGCAACTTAATGGATTTATTTTTGTTATGACAAAACAATTTCTAATTCAAGTTACAGTAAACGGGCAAATGAAATTGAATCTATGATTTATGATCTTTAGATTAACAAGAACTGCATAAAGTAACATTCCTTGACAAATAACTATTAAGGTGTATGTTTAGGCACAACCGTTTTAGCAATCGAAAACTAACTAAATTTCGATTACATTCCCTGGTTTGTAGCTAACAAATATATATAATTTTGCTGTTATCAGTTGGCGCACATGGTGTTTATTTTTAATGCATAGTCTAAGCACATTACTTAAAGAATAAACAAATTTATCTAACGGATGACATAAGTATTCTTAAAAGTTTATAGTAAAATTATGTAGGATAGAGTCACTAGATATAGGAGAGCACTAGCAGAATGAACAATTAGTTATTTTTCAATATTATCAGAGCTGCTGTATTTGCACTCAAATAGTTTTTTATTGAAATTAGGCAAGAATTTTCCAATTGCAAATGTAATAATATGCAATATTATGATACACAAGTATACTTTAAAATAGATATTATAGATGGTTTTTAATTAATATTCTTTCTGTTTATATATATAGGCAATGATAAATCTAGCGACTCCAGAACCCTACAATAATGATAGCATAGTCAACGCATAAAGGAGACAAGTTATAGGCTTAGTTTGAAGTTAGAAAATAAATTACAATGATTTCCAAAAAATAAGACTTATATAATACATATATATTATATGTTTTCGCAAGAGAACACATATATCATCATCATCGGGATTCACATTTTTTCGAAAATGTTTCGTCTTGTAAACTAGTTATAAATATTAAATGGCTAAATTAAAACAATTGTAAAGCGACCTTGCGCAACATAAGTAATTTCAATAAATAGTTTGTGTAATAATCGCATATGCCATAGTATATGCAATGTGTTTTTTTTTGTTTTTGTTTTTTAGTAGCTATGTCATCAAAGTTATCGACACATATATAATATTTTTTTGTTTTTGCTGCATTTTAAATACTCTATTTACAAGTGTGCTCTTCGAGTACTTTTGTACAGATATCGCATTTAACCTGGCAGCACCAGTGGAATTTGCAGTTGCATCGCTCATGTACAATGATATTCTTTGTATTATATCCTCGTCCACAGCAGAGTATAGCACAGCCATCTAGGCCGGATGAGCTTTTGTGGCAAACACGGCCATGCGTTCCTTTAAAAAACAAATAAAAAAAAAAAAAGATTTCAATTCATTAAGAAAACAAATAGTCGGGAGTTTGTAAGTTTTTTACCTGGCCATTGCAATGGACGATTGCTGCGACACCAGTCAGGACTCTCATCCAAATATATCAGGTCGTGTGCTGTAGGTACTTTAAACATTGTATTTTTAACTTGCAGACGCCCACGTTTGTTTAGCTTCACTTCGGTAGCTTCTTCATATTTTTCACGTAAATAGTCACCTAAATAAAAATAAATATACAAAATTCAACACTCAGTTATAATAAAAACGTTTTGCTACTACATTTAATTTATTTTAAGTTACTTAAATAAAGACATTTGAATAACAAATCACTCGAGAAATCATTTACATTAACCGATTTCTCAATTCCAATTGATCCTTATGAATTTCTGCCTGAATTTGTAACAATTGCTGTTCAACTCTTTCCAATTCGGATTCCTCTTTAGCTTGGGACTTATTCAAACGCTCTAAGGCCTCAACCTTTGTACAATCTAAATAGACCACATTCTCTATCCAGGGAAGTTTAACTGAATCGCCTTCAATATCTGCATTTTGAATATATCGATATTTTAGCCTGGTACTATTTAGTTTCTTTCGCATACTCTGTAGTTCGAAGGATAAACGATATTCCTGTCGCTTCAATTGCGATATACGGAATTGTAATTTCTCAAAGAAATCATTATTATTATTATTATTTTCCAAGTTTCCTTTACTCATTTTATATAATTATTAAGACAGAGACTACTTTACTTGTATAAAAAGGAAACGCATTTCCTTGAAGAAATTATAATCTTTATATATATAAAATATATTCAATAAACAATTAATTTGCTATCAACTTTTTCTCGTTAAATACTTGTTTCTCCACAGATATTCGGCGATCTCTTAATATATATTTTGAATATTAAGAAATTGCTTTTTCTATCTATAAATATCTATAAAATTCTCATTAGTTATACATAGTTCTTGTAGGTGGTAAAAGCATTTTTGGGAACAAATATCTTGGATGGGCGTCTGTTGAAAGACGCTGAAATAATAATTGGTTAAGAAAGAACGTACAAGTGGATTCGACTGAATCGCTTTAATGGTATTTGCAGACTGATTAGAATAGATAGAAAAGCACAGATGCAAGAACAATGCATGTAATCGAGCTTTCATTTACATGAGCTTTTAGGTATAACAAATATATGATCATAACATAATGTTAATTTGAATAACATTACAATTATATGATTATATCTTTAAGGCAGCTTAACTAGTTTGACCAAACAGTTCTATTAAACCACACTTTGAAGTCAAAGTAAAGACATTTAGTAACATAAAAGATATATACAGATATCTTCAAACATAGATGACACTTTTATTTATTTCTCAACCACTTACCAATCTCCCTTATAGATGACAACTGTTGCCAGCATGTAATCAAACTGCATGATCCAGAGACTCCATGACATTTGCAAGTAATCCTGGTTTTTTTAATAACAGCCTGTAATAAAAGTAAAATTATTGTAAAATTATAAAAATCACATAATAAATAGCTAAGTAAGGTTTTAATTCACTTTAATTAAGCCATATTTTGACTTAACTGAATAACTATCCTTACTATAGAATGCCACTTAAAATCGATAGCATTGAAAAAATGTAGTTAAAAAGAAACTTTCATAAGAAAATTTAGTCAGTTCTATGTAATTATTGATTTGTTTGACGTCAAGTGTTCTGGTTTATCTCTTGTTGGGGCTAATTTCTACAATGACTCGGGTATAACAATGACAACATTCTGTCATTCTATCTGTTCAGTGACATCTGCCTTGTCTTGCTCACTGACTATCTCAAACGGTAGTCAATGACTCCTGAGTGGCTCGTGTTCAGCTAAACAATTTAAATGTCATGGAATTCCATGTTAATGCAAAGATTATCATGTTACATAGACATTTGAAACATTGTACGTTCTATTGTAATACCTTTGAAATTATATTATAAACAAATTTCAAAAGCTATTTTATGGCCTTACTTAATGAATTAGCATTTAGTAGGTTAAAAACAAACTTACCCGTCGGCCTGCTTCATTGTTATGCAAGTTCATTAAACTGCGTGCCTTAGACGTGGCGGGATTACGCGGCTTTCCATCAGCATCGCTTCCTCCTCTAACATTGTAATTGGCTCCACTGTTTGAAGGATCTGGTGCATCAGCAATAACAGCCCTTTGATTCTTTCGCTTTCGTTTCCGACGTTTATTGTTGTTATTATCTCCATTAAAAACTTTCGAATTTAAAATTTCCCGATTAATTTTCTCCTGTGACATTAAACAAATTTAAACAAAAACAAACAATTAAATATTATTTACATATGTACACATATAATTAATAAAATTTAATGGAATTTATTGTCATTAGTCCTTTGCTTTAGAATGTGATTCTTTTAATGGCTAAATTTTAGTCATGGATTTTATTTGAAATGAAATGGATCCATCAAAATGATGTGTTCAGAAGTCAACTTATTCATATGAAGTTTTTATGTTGTACTAAGAAGTTTCTTATAAAAGTACTTATCAATTATTAATATAAGGCAAAATATTTAATTAAACAAATATTTGTAATTGAAGCTTAAGTATTTTAAAGTAAATTTTGTACAATTTCAATTTACAAACTTAAGTCAAGTCTTTGTCGGAGTCATCAAAATGCATGCAAAAGGAATATAGAAAACCTATAAATATAATAAAATTGTCTCTTAAGCCTAAATAATAATACTTAATAGGATTAATGTGCATACATACACACAGACTTACATATATACATACTTAAGATACACACATACATATATACATATGTATAACAAAGATTGTAAAAGAAAATTGTATATTTGTTATCTAACCTGTAATTCCATCATCTCTTTTTCCTGCAATTTTGAATTGAGTATTTCCTTTGTTATACGTTGTTGTAACTCTAATAAGTCTTCATTGTTTATAAGAGAGCCGGATGACTTGTCATCCTCCTTTCGGTACAATGGCATCATTGTGGTTGCCGCAATAATTCTATCTGATTGATTACTTTTGCTGCTCGTTTCCGTGTCATTGTTAACGTCAAGTGACTTTACAGTGGTAGAAGTAACAATTGCATTCAGCAATTGTTCTGGATTGCCCATGTCACCTGTTTTTGCATCATCTGCCTGCATTTGATTCCATTTTTTCTGTTGCTGTAAACGTTTTCTATCTGTATTACCCACTCCACGTGTTTCGCGTCGAGACTCTTTCTCGCGCACATCAATGAAATCGGTTGCAAATCTATTAAATTGAAGAGAAATATAAATATTTGCCAACCGTAAATATTTACTGCTTTACTTACTTGTAAGCGTACTCTAGATTGTCACCACAACCTCCCCAAGTCCAGTCGTCATGGAGCTGCTTAGGTCGCGATCCACGCGAACAACCACAGGAGGCCAATTGACCATCTCTACAGGCACGGGCTATAAAACTGGTAACAGTAGCTGCAGCCAAGGCATGAATAAAGGCCATTTCCGGTGCAGCTGCATATAAAAGTTATATATAAATTTCAACTTTATTCACATATTTACTTTCCCTATACAACTTTGTTTAACTTTACTATTACGATGTTAAAAGGGAAGACCTACCTAGGCTTGTCATTGGACCAAACACCGTATCATCCTCAGTGGTACTGCAATTCCAGCGGCGATTTTTAAATTGAAATTGGCATTCCTGCAATGACAGTTGATTGAAGTAAAGTTAATTGCAAACAGTTAAAAATTTTTTATATATTTTGTTCAGTTAAAGAGTCTACTAAGCAAAGGAAATATTAAAGAGCTGTTTTTCTCCAGGTTTGAGAAAAGTAAACGTCTCTACAGAATGGTTTTAAGCCTAACAAGTTTCAATAGTTTTTAAGTTATTTTGGTAACAACCTATAAAAATGTAATTTGTACCTGGAGTTTCATGGAAAATCATATCTCTTAACTGATTTTCAGATTGTTACATATATATTTTGAATAGATTTTTAAAATATTTCAATTTCAAAAACGACTTTCAAATATTGTAATCAACTTACTTGAATTGCTGCGCGTGCCCCTCGACTAATTGCTGGCATAACTCCTGTATGTAACACACACAGCTTCTTTTGGCCATAACTTAAGCCATTGACATTGTAGCAATTGTCAGGATTTAAATCAATGGGCTCAGAATACGCCATGGGAACAGGAGTTGTGACATTGAAGGGCTCATTGGAACCTACAACGCCATATTGGGAAATGAGAAAATCTCGTCCGCTAGCGACATCGGCAGATGTCATCACAATATCTTGATCGAAAAGATTCGCTGGATGGGAAAACTCATTGAAAATCTTTTCAACTGTTGTCCCTACTTGACCAGGCGTTCCGGAACTAGTATTACGGCTACGTTGCTGGGAGCGTGTTACACGAGACAATAATTGTACCTCTGTGCCATCAGAGGACGATGATGCAAATGAAGATTGAGTTTTAAATGAATCGGGTATCTCAATAGATACCGCAAAACGTTTTGTGTTATTAATTGTTTGTATAATGGGTTCAAAGCGTGGTTGCATGAACTCTGCCTGACCACGGAACCATTCATCACGCTCACGTTGTCGCTGTTGCTCTTCCCTGCGACGTTGCCGTATGCATTTCGGTGAGTCGGGATTACGCAGACAAGCAGGGCGCTTTGTGGGACGGAGACTTGCCGGATCAGGCGTTGTTGTTATGGGAACAGTAGGGCGTATTGTCGTTGTCGAAGTTTGACCTCCATTTAACAAATGCACTTGTGGTTGTTCGACATCAATATTTCCATTTTCCTTTGTACCATCAACAGGGACAGAACCAGCCCCAACGGGCTGAAGAAATGAAGGGCCATTGTTTACATCCTCCTCGTTGTGATAGTAGCCACCAAATGGCTGCTGTCCTGGGGTATGGGCACCTTGTGGAACCTTACGAGTGGGCGGCGCAATGGGTGCTGCATATTGGAATACAGGACGCTGCTGACGCTTCACACTCCCTGGGGAGCTGGGTGCTTGTTTGGCTTTATCCTTTTGTAAGCTGGGAAATTTAACAAACTTGGACTCAAAGTTGTTATTACTTTTTGTCATATTGTGCAAGAACAATATGTGTTTTTTTAAATCATCTATATCAGATGTGGGATCTGGGTCTGGAGGCGTTGTTGTGCTAGTGTATGTTGCGGTTGTGGCACGTCGCCGTGTATTGGAAGAACTGTAGCGGGTGGGCGTAGCCCCGGTAAGGCGTGAAGGAGTAGGAGACATTTGCGGGTCTGGTGATGCATTTTTAAGGGCCATGGGCACAATAAACTTACGATCCTCATCAGTTAAACTAGCTGGTAGACCATTCTCATCGGTATCATCATCAAGCAATATTATTTGCTTTTGATCCATTTCCTCTTGTATTGGATGGATGCGTCGTGCCTGTGCGCTAGGCGGTTCATTTGGCAGCCTCTTGGTAAGATCAGCCTTAACATAACCCGTCTCAGAGTCACGCAAATCCACTGGTTTTATAAAAGTACCAAGCTTACGCAGACCTTCCTGATGCATATAAGCTTGCTCATCTTTTGTAATATTTAACGGTATACTGGTATTAGCCAGTTGTTCCTCCTGATTGCCAAATTCAATGAAAGGCGATTTTAGCCCCAGTGTCCTAAAATAAAGAAATTAAAAAAGATAAATATATAAGTATATATATTAAGGCAACTAATTAAACAAGTAAATATTTTAGTAGGTTCCCAAAAAAGAATTCGCTCAGAAGGGGGCATATAATGTTTACCCCCCGTTGATCATTTTTGGGCTTTTACGTCACTTGACAAATTATTAGCTATTAAGTTATTTTTACTTTTGAAAGGTATTTTGATATTACGCCTTTCTATACACTTCTGTTTGTTTTTAAAACATAAGATAAAAAGAATAACTCACAGGGGGAATTCAATTATTCGAATTTAAATTATCTAAGTTAGAGTTATCTGTACCTCTGGCTATCCGGTATTTGTTTTTGAGTTAGCTTTTTAATTTAGGCAACTTTTTCTGTTAGAAATCTTAAAACTTAATATTCCTTTAATAGACTGTAAAATTAAATCGAAGTTGACTTATTGCGGAGTCAGAAAGTGGCTATAATTTTGTTTATTTCATAAATTATATAATTTTAAAGATTGAATTCTAAACAATGTTAAATCAAATTCTTCCAATTTTTAAGTCTTAAAATGTTAATCATTGAAACTATTTGCTATTACGTTAATAAAGTGCTTTTAAAATTTTGTTTATTTCTCAAATTTTTAGGTTTATTCCGATTATCCGAAGTAATATTAGTTCCAATTATTCAAATTTCAGTTATCTTGATATTATCCGAAACTCTGACAATTAGGTTTTTATTTTAAAGTGTAAATGATACTGATATCAATGGAAAAATTTAATAATTCTTTTTTTAAACCAAATAAAAGGTTGTTTATTTCTCCAATATTTTTGTGAGTTCCATTTATCCGAAACAATGGACAACTCTTACGATTTCACTGAACAATATAGGAAATGGTTCACAAAAAAAATAAAGTCTTTATTTAGCAACAAAAAAAAACACAGTTTCTTTAGTTTTAAATGGTTGAAAAATTACTTCTATTATTATATAGATTATTTATTATTTAAACCCAGTATTTATAGAGTATTTAATATATTTTATTGCAAAACTAGATAACTGTCACTACGTTTAAACTTAATTAATATAAAAAATTTTGTGTAGGTTATTAATAGTGACACAACACTTTTCTATTGGATAAGATAAAGTTAAATTAAACAATTAGAAAAATTAGAAATATTTCGACAACAATAACAATATCAATAACAAATGAAGCACGTGATATGTAGGTACTCTGATTTTGCAATAAAAGGCGTGTGCAATACACGTTAGCCACAGTATTGAAGCACTTTTGTTATTAAAGAAATTCGATAAAGGTATGGCACAATATTTGAGCTCTCTTTTGGTGACCCTTGGGTTGGTGATGTGCATCGTTTACCTGGTACCAGGAGCGTATGCTGGCAATGATTATCTTTGGGGTGAAGTTGGTCCAAATGACTATCAACTAGCCAAGGATACTGTGAAAAAGGCATTCTTTGTGGGTCTCGTACAAACAAAGAAATATACATTTACACAAAAGGTGAGTCATGTGACATTACATACATTGTTATGGTATGCAGTCTAATGAAGAAATTCTCATGTAGGACAACTTGAATGCTTTGACCATTACCGCCATTAAGGTAACCGATAAGAAGAAGAGTAATGGAGCTACAGCCGTGCTAACCAGTGGTGGACCCGGATCAAAGGGCGCCACCATAAAATTCACGTCCGAGCGTGGCTATGGTATTAAAGACGTTGTTGAAATATGGGGCCGATAGGTTATCAAATTGACCAAATATATACATTTATATTCACTCAATGAATTTTTTTGAATATATATTTACATTTTTACACTTTCTCTAGGCTAATTAATCAGATAAGTTGTATCTACTATGTAACCTGCAACATCGTGGTTACATAGTAGTGGGTAATTTATTAGGGGTGTTCTTGTTACCAACTACTACCTTTTTATCAATACACCATTCGAAAATCTAAATTCTTATGAGTGATTTCCACGTAGGAACGTTTAGAATTTTGTAGCAAGTAGATTTGAACCCAAATATTCAAATCGCTTCAATTAGGGTATTCCAGGAAGTGCTTCTTAAACCCAAAACAAAAACTAGTTGGTTAGAAATCTCTTCCGATTTGTTCCTTCTAAATATTTATCAATATATTCCAACATTTGATTAACACTAAGTTTACTTCGCAATACAAAAATGAAATAAAATAATTTGTTTTTGGTTGCATTCTGTTGCCCAAAATGCGTTAACCATATATTTTTAATTACTGATAATAGATAAGATTGCCTATTGTGCAATACTGCATTTAAGGTCTTTATTTGGTAACTTCCCTGAGCTGCCATGTAGTATTGAAAAATGTAAGAAAAAGATAAAGTTTTATCGTTTGATATCGAAAAAGTGGTAACTTATTGAAAGCTCTTTTAATAAGTTTATATACCATTTCAACAAAAGTTTAAAACTAGTCAAAACAGAACTAGTTCAAAACTGCTAGCTTTTATTACAAGTTATAAAACTTGTTCCATTCTCAAATGTTTCAAATAATAGCTGTGTATAAATACTTAATACAACTTATATAATATAATATAATATCTTTAAATTACTTCCAGTCTCTAAGCAGTTGATATTAATTATCCATATTTAAACTTCCTCCAACAAATATACAACAAATATACAAATATGTATAAAGATACTTAAAGATATTTAAATAAGAGATCTTTTTTTCCCTTGAAAAATACTGATGATATTGCTAAAGATATCAACCGGTATACTATATCTAAATCACTATATCAATTATGGTTGTAGAAAAGCTAGTTCTAATGTCAAGTTCCATTCTCTATACTTCTTTTCTTTCTTCAGTACTCATTATAATAATATACTTAAATAGAAATACTCGATTGTGAAATTTTTTTGAATAATTCTACATCAGTTAGCGAAATTTTACCATTTTGTTTTTTTTTGATTTAACAAATATCTGATTACCAATATTGTAATTTATAACGGTTTTCGTTAGTTCATATAATTTTCTAATGCAATACAAGAAGTATACATTTTTATAATAAAAGATATATAAGTCCCACTTTTTCAAATGTAAGTTACTTTGATTTATCAACAAAAGTCCTAAGCAATTATTTATTGTCTGTTTTTTTGTTACTATAGTGAAATATTATAGTTTTAAAAGTGATTCAATAAATGCATGTCACAATAAAACTCCCTTTTAGCCGCTGTTGACTTGATGGATATCTTTATTGACCAGGTACAAAAGACAAAGGTGAGCTACAACTAATTTTTAAGCAAGGTAGGTTCAGGAATGTAAAAAACCCTAAATTTCTTTGGGACAGGTCAATTTAAGCGCCTTTGACCATTTAGCGCCCTCCATTAGGGTCACCAATATGATTAATAGTAATGGAGCTGAAGCCAAGTTATTCAACGGTAGAACTGGCTTTTAAAGTGCACTACCATAAAATTCAAGACTAAAGATGTTCTTGGTATACGGGGCCGCTAGACTTTCAAATATTTAAAAATAAATAAGATTTTTTTTTTTTTTTGGAAAAACTGTTCAGATTGGTTGCATCTGTTTTATGTTGTCACTAGCAACAGCAGAGAAGAACAGTTACAAGCTGTTTCAACATAGTAATGGGTAAATAATATCTCAATTATGTTTGAGATAGACCTAAACAGGTATCATTGAGGCTGATGTTGGCACTGACACTATTCCATTATCAAAGTGGGCCAACCGTGGGCACCGATTTTAGAATCGAACCAGAGCTATAAAAACGAAACCTACCAAAGACCCAAACACAGTTTACTTTCATCTTTGTATCCAAAAAGAGATCTCCTCTTCAGAAAAAAAAAAATGTATCAAAGTTTCGTATTAGTGTTGCTGCTCTCCACCAGCATCTGCCTGATCGATGGTCTTGGTAACACAGGTGGCAATGACTACACATATGGTACCATAGGCACTTCAACTCTTATCGCAGACGAAATCATTACCAAATCGAAATCAATTATGTCAACTACGACTCAAACTTATACTCTAACCCAAGCTGGCACGGCTAAAACCATTAATTATATAAGGATTACGGATCTGAAGAAAATCCGAGGTGCCACTGCAGAGATTCAGTCTGGAGGAGTTGGTGACACTACAGTGGTCGTAAAATTCACTTCGGCGCGGGGTGCCTCCATTAAGTCGAGAATCCAAATATATGGATCTTAATTAGTTATCAATTTAATATTTATAAAACGTGTAGAAAGAACCATGTACAAACATTTTGTAAAAGCACTATGGAATACCTGCATAATAAATTTAATTCTGTTTTAGTATAGACAAATTTAAACTTTTATTAACTCTTGTTAAATAAGAATTTAGAAGTGAGTTTGGCAAATTCAATATTTGCCCAGTAATTTTTGATGCAAAATTTAATGACAATCCCTACTAAAACTCAGTTTCTCTATCCTTGTTCTATAAACAAGAAATTTTGTTGATTCTCAATTAGTCGAAATATTAACGTCGCTTTATTTGAACTTTATGAAACTTATTCTATGATACTTGACATAAGCAACAGTATTGTTTTTTGAACAATCAAGAAATCAATCGAGACCTTGTTCGAAATACTATTTTGCCTTAATGCGTCTTATGTTTACATGGAAATTTCAAATTTTGAAAAACTACGCATCATATAATAAAATACGCAGAATTTATTCAAGAGATATTCAATATTTGAAAACATTTTAAGAGACTTTAAATATAAGATTAACGCAATTAAGAATATTTCTATATATTCGTTTGGAAAAAAGGATAATTCTTTCGGGAGAGAAAATAGTGGTGAAGTTTTTATATCATAGCAAACTGTCTGTTTGATTTATACAGAATCATAGAAGGTATATAAAACCCGCCAAATCTTAGCTTTATGCAAAAATATCTGCATACATTTATTTTGGTCCGATTGTTTCTATATCAGCTGTATTATACACTCGACCGTTTCTATTCAAACTAAAGGGAGAGATTTTTGTATACACCAAACTTTTAAATACCAAATTTCGTGACAAACGGGATCCAAAACAATAATCAAAACTATATGATATAGTGAACTGATTATCAATATCCTTGGTCGATATATAATAAGGTATACAAAACTTCAAAAAACACAGAATTTAAAAAAAAAAGACCGATTTATTGATCTAAAACAATATTCTCTAGCGATCAGAACGATGAAAGCTGTACTATAATGTGAACCGATTCTGATAGATATGTTGTTATGTTGCCAAGTTTATAAAACTGACTAACACCGATTTTCGTAATAATCGACTAAAATCGTGAAAGTTAGTGAAGTTAAACACCCTTTTCGAACGATTGTTTTTATGAGTACCAGAATATATAGTCTTCCGATCGGAATAATTTGGAGATATACAATGAATACAAAAAAAGAAGCATATTTTAAGAGTTTCAGAACTTCTCTGCGACACTTAAAGCTAGGTCGTGGAAAAGTTCTTGATAATCCAGACACCCGGACAGAGGAAACATGTCATTTCAGCGAATCGTATAGTTGCAAAAGCTTCCTTCTATAAGTAGCAAATCTTAGCCCAAATAATTTATATACCCTATTTGGAGGAGTATAATATCTAGTCTCAGGTGGCATATAACCAATAGTTTGATAAAATTTAACAAGGTCGAAAGCTTGTCAAGTAGTTGGGTAATATTTTATTCATATTTATTTCATATTGAATAGAGCTTAAATAAAAGACTTTAATATAAAAAAAAATTAAATTTGATAAGTAAAATCCTTTCAAATAAGATTTACCCCTTATAGTGATGGAAATCAATGTCTTAAAAAATTATTTAAATTTTTTTTGTATATATATTCGTATTTGGGACCCCCACCGATAAGTAATTATTGTTTGTTTTTTGAACTTAATAACAAATGCTTCAAATAATTGTCTATGTAAACAAAGTATATCTATTAAAGTAATTTAGGTAAATATTTCATATATTGAAATACCCCACCCGCAGTGCACATAAGCAATAACTAATGGGTATGAAAGATCGGTTGAGAAACAAAAGATTTATCACCTGTGGATATGATGCAGAGTTTTTCTATTTTTGGTTTGTTCTTTATTTAATCACGATAACATATTGAAAGGATATTTTATGGTAAGTTATGAAAACAGTAAAATAATTCTTACAAGTAAAATAAATGTACATTAAATACTTATATTGACATTTATTTTTATATATTCTTCATTTTAATTTTTTATAGTCCACTTTTCAATGAAACATATTCGATTATTTTCCATAAATTTCAACTCGAAAGATTAATCCATAGTTGTATTGTGATTGCAGCTTAATGTGGACAAAATTGAAACCAGGACCTCCAGAGTATATTGTTGCATGGCCGCCCGTGTTGTTTGTTACCTGGTCAAATGCTCGTATTCCCGTTATGATACGCCCATTACCAATGCCCTAAAGTAATTGTTTATATGTTAGTACTCGCATATAAAAAAAAACAACAACAAATACATATATATTCTCTTCAATGGATGTCTTCATTTGAAATATTTTTAGCAATGAGGCGAATTGTGCACGTTTTAGCAATATGGCAACCGAAAAGCAGATTTGACATGAATTGATAAGGGTTTTCAATTTTAAGCATGCAGTGTCTATATATACTTTATATATAATAAGTATATACTCTATCAAAAGATTCTTATATAGTGAGGAATGGATTTCAACAAAACTTTTAGTAAATCAACTTATCTAAAAGTTAACTAATAATTCACCTTGAAGGGTATAAATAATTCGGCATAGACTTTCATTTTGACTATTGCAAAAATACTCTATGTTCAAAGACCAATTACATGCGATTTTGATTACGTACAAGCGCCTGATTAAAATTGCGACATTTTCTTTTTTTTTTTTTTTTTTTGGGTGTTGATTAACTTTTATGGCGATGTTCATAAATTGACATATATATATATGTATATATATATAATTATGTTCATATATTGCCACGAAATTGTTAAAATTGTAAATAAATTTAAGGTTTTGCAAAATTATATATAAATCGCTAATTGGTATAAAATATTTACTATCTTTATCTAAAAATTTGAAAAATTTCAAAAATTGAAATCTTTTAATAGAATTTGTAATCAAATATTTATTATTTTAGTTTTAATTTCACCTTAAAAACTTCAAAGAGTTATTTTTTATTAAAAATCCTAAAAATTTTAAGAATTCTGTGAAAATTAAAATAACTTCTTTTGATTTTTCTTCTATATATAAGAGTTAACTTCTTATAATAAAGGAAATAAACTGTCAACTGTTACTCGTCTCTATCTAATAAGTAAGAATAGAATTTAATTTAATTAATTGAAATCTTAAGAAAAAAAATAATAAATAAAATATATATGTAACATTTTATAATAATAAGCCATATAATAGTTTATTCTGCAAAATAGATTTTAATAGAAGGAATTTGTAACAAATTATGTTGAACAAATATTGAAAAAAAACATGGATTTATTTATATGAACTAATCAGATTAAGGATTAACAGAATCTTCAATATTATGTTTGTAAGCCGAAAGTAAATCTTCTGTAATAAACAAATA
This sequence comes from Drosophila neocordata, assembly GCA_018903615.1. Lineage (NCBI taxonomy): Eukaryota > Metazoa > Arthropoda > Insecta > Diptera > Drosophilidae > Drosophila > Drosophila neocordata. Next base: position 424,906 of record JAEIGI010000025.1, on the reverse strand, counting down.
CTAGAATATATATTTCAATTATCACATCTTTCATCTTAAGATATCAGTTAACTGCGAATTCTGTTTCAAATATTTCTACAAAATTTGTTTAAAATTCATCAAGTAAACAAAGTTTAATTCATTTTAATTAATATATTTTAACTAAAGTTTGGTATAGAAAATTGATGTCATAAAACTATAAAAAATGATATCATAAAATATCAGAAAAATGTTACATAAAGAGAAATTTAAAGAGACTTCTTTTATTGAAATTTTTTAAGGAACTTAGAGACCTTTCATTGTACTTTCTAACACTGGAAAAAGTTTATTTAAATAAAGAGGGGAATTTGAAAATAAAAAGCTAAATTTTTTCCTATCAGATGCTAGATTTTTTGTTTGTTTTCCTGAGAAATAAGATAGAGTTATATGAGTAGAAGTTCTTTGGAATTTAAACATTTCTATTTTAAATAAATTGTTTTGAAAACTAAACTAAATTTTTTTCGAAGTGGTTTGGCTTTAATTAATATAATTTAACCAGAAAAAATTTTAGAAAAATTAAATCTATAATACTGCATGTAGAGGAACTTAAAAAGACTTCTTTTATTGAACTTTCGTGAGGAACTTTAAGAAACTTCTTTTTTATAGAACTTTCTAACACTAAGCAAAATTTATTTAAATCCAAATGGGAATTTAAGACTAAAAAGCTGGGTTTTTTTTTGCCTATCAGATGCTAGATTTATTTTAAAAACTAAACTAAATTTTTCTTATCATTTTATACCAAAATAAGAGAAACTTTAAAATACATTTGATTTGAATAATTTACTTTTTTTTCCTAAGAAAAAGCACAAAAGTATATGCCGAATATTTGAATATATCTATTTCGAATAAATTTCAATTTTGAAATTATTTGAAAGTCAGCAAAAGGAATTGAATTTGCAACTTAGCGAAAATGCAAGTATTGCCATTGTGCGTTATTATTCAAAACAAGCATCCGCAGTGCTCTTAATACATATAGATTTATATACATAAGTATATATGTACATATCTCTGTACGAAATTGCGAAACAATGGAAAAAAGAGATAATAGACAAAATCAGCATGAATATATACATATGTATATATATATATATACATATATATATTTAAACATAGAAGAAGCGATAATTATGAATTTGAGCTCTCCGATGAGAAAGCCACCAACTGCGAAATAATGCTGATTCCATTAAATTGATCAAAGAGGAACTAGACTAGATGATAATGTATGCGATCGAAGATAGATATATATATATATATGTATATACTTGACACCAGATTGCTTACATTTTTTGGATATTTAATCTCATGATTCACATATTTGCCTGGAGATGAGGCATTCACAACATTTTCAGCATGCAACAGTTGAGCCGAGTTTGAGATATTGCCCCACGTGCTTGATACAGCATAGGCAGTTGCCACACAACTTGCCACAAGTAAAACATTCATCAGAAATCTATTATTGTAATCAGCCATTTTCAGCATCTATCAGCTATTACGGAGAAAACTCTTGAGATAAGTGTCACACACTATTTTTAGAATAATTTGAACTTGATGCTGATTTTCTATTAAGATGATGCCGCTCCTGCTCTGACTCCTCCTCTTCTTTTGGTTAGTTGTATTTATATTATCGCCACATGTGCAAGTTTGTAAAGTCACCGCTTATCAGTTGTGCGTAGTGTGCGACACATGTGTGTTGTTGTGATTTGATATATGTATTGTATATATATATATATATATATAAATATAAATATATATAACTGTATATATACGACGAGTTTTCTAATGTATTAAACTCTTAGAGAGTGCGCCGGTACCGCTTTTGTTAAGTACTGATCTGAAACTAATTCATGAAACCGAAGGCGAGATTTTTTCAACAAATGGTTGGTTGATTGGAATATTCTCATTTAGAATTATTTAAATGCTGAGTTAAACTTTCTCTTAGTCGCAATCAAGAGTTGGCTTATCAAACCAACCAGTCGACTGTTTGAGTGCCTTTGCCTCGGAATAAGAGCTGGCGAAATGCATTCAATAATTTTTAATACTCTTGCAAAAAGGGTATATTTATTTTGGTAAAAAGCATTGCCGACTATATATGAAGAATATATGTATGTATATTTTTTATCGACAAAACGAACTGATTAAGACATGACCCTTTATCTGTCTGCATCAAAATAATCTTTTCTGTGATTGTGAAGGCTTCGAAGGATCCTTAACTTAAATTGGCTATAATTCAATTTAATTTTAACCAATTCGCAAAAATAAAATCCGTGTTTTCCTTTAAGAGTACCATTTTTATTTGGTATAAAAAACTGATAGATTAAATTTTCGAACCAATCTTTGAAACGTATAGTTATGTAACCACTGTCAAAATTTTAAATTTGTTCGAATTTCAAGTTTTTGAAGTTCTATATTTAGACTTTATTACTTCGGGAACCAAAAATGACGTTGATTGGGAACTTTTAGAAACATAAAATTAACGAGCAAAGTTTTAAGAACACCTGTGAAACCTTCTAGAAAACCTCGACTTTAGAAGTCTGCTATTTATTTAAATCTTCGTCAAAATTGATAAACTAAGTCCTTATCTGCTTCTTAGAACCGCTATTTAAGTTGGTATTATAATCTAAAAAACAATTTGGAGTCAAAAAATGAACAGGACAAACCCGACTATTCATTATAAAAAAACATAATTCACTATGCTTAGTTCAGTATAATTTTGGCCGATTTAAAAAACTAGAACATTACTTGCTTCGCCAAATACTTTAATACTTTAATTTAACAATTGTTATAAACAATTTTGGCTGCTGGGAAATTCAATAATCTAGGCGATTTGACTCAAATCGATTGACTTTATAGGAAAGCTGAAGAAAATCACATTGTTGACTGCATAGTAATGTTGAGATTTGTATGCTCATAGTTAACTGTGGTAAAACAACTTTAACTAGAAAAAGAACAGTCCTTATAAGGTATTTCACAAATGAAAAGGGTATATGGACTTCGGTTTGACTAAAGTTAACTTAGCCTTGTAGTTTTTTGTTTTTAGTTTTTATTTAGTTTTTAATTTTTATTTGTAGTAATTTTTTAGTAAAAAAGTTACAGTTTAACCTAACGTAAATTTTAAAATGTTTTCAAAATATCTTATTATGAAAATATCAAAAATTAAATAATATGATCGGTCCATTTAGAACTGATCAGTCCATGTAGACACACTCAGAGTCTGTGTAAGTGGTTTTGCCCATAAGATCATATAGCTACCATACAAACTTCTAAAAAAAAGATTTCAATTGATGCTCCCAATCCGAATAAGTTGAACTACAACTTTCAAGTTAAGTATTTAATAAGTCAAACACATTAATCTATAAAATATGCTAGAAAGGGCTTTCAGCACCGACCTCGTTGAGATTCCATAAATTACACGAATCACTTTTACTTTTAGGAACGTATTCTGATAGTAAAAAGTTCAGAGCAAATATATTGAGTTGGTTAGTTACTCGTTTCTAATTACTGCTTGAATATATAGATATTAAGTATTTATATTCAGAAATTCAGAATACTTATCTAAAAAATGTTCTCATTAAAATGAAATAAAATGGAAATTCTGTAGGCAGCACCATTTGAGTCTTATGATTTATTTCATTAATTTCAAGGTATTACATATCTAATTCAAAATTAATTAATCACTTGTTACTTACATCCATGTCGGCACACCCTGTAATCCAGTTACGGCATCAACACCTGCTGTTAGGAGCAGGTAAAACATCCACAATGAAAAATGCTTCCTTTTAAGAAATTCCATTTTTTATAATTTGGAAGCAGAAATTCGTCGTCTTATTATTTTTTGTTAAATTAAATTTTTTACTTTTTTTATGTATTTAAAGTGATTTTGGATGGGTTTTGATTTCCACCAAGTTCAACCAGACTAATATAATCGGTTGTTTTCTTAACGATTTCTTCTTCTTGAGCACATTTTACATTTACTGTAATCAAAAAACACTTTTCCGTCAGATATATGGAAAAGTGATTCAATTGATGAATAAGTTGAATCTCTTTTATCAGCATTGAACAATCATCGAAAGATGAAAGCCTATTTATATTTATTTATATTATTAAACAATTGTTGGTTATTTTTGATGAATTTTCTGTTGAAAGAGAACACTGAAAACGAAAAAGAGAAAAATGATTAGAATTTTACATAAATTTTCAGTTAAGATGTTTGTAGGTTAAATGTGGCAAATTCTGGCTACCAGACTTTAACAATTTAAAAACGTTTTCAAAAGATAAAATATATTGAATTTGCAAATTTTTTTTTTATGTCCTACAATATGCTATATTTATCGAAATATTAATAAACATTTTGCTATTTCTACTAAATATAAAAAAAAAGAAAGTAAAGAGAATTTTCTCTTTTCCCACAAAGATTTAAACAAACATCCAATAAATCTAATCAAATAATTTCCTTATAAAGACGCATTGAGTGAAGCTGAATATAAAAGTAATTTAATTGTTAAATCAAGTCAACAATAAAGTTTTAAATTAAATGAATCCTTAGAATAATTTTGTTGTTTTTCCATAATTACGTTAAAAGATTCATTTTCTTGATAATATGGTAAATAAGTTTAGCCCAAAGAGTTAAATATACAGTTATTTTATTTTAAACTTTGATTTTAGTGAGTAAAGTAATCTAAGCATTAAAAACTTAATTGAAAACTTTACTTTTAAATTTTTTCGAAATTCATTTAACGGTGCATATTCACGCATATAGAAATGTGGCATCTTTTGGGCATATATCCCCAAATGCATGCAATAAAAACCAAAAATATGTAAATCGTGGGTAAAGTAAAAGGTTTTTCTCATCTGAGATCGGAGACCTGTTTTTTACCCAAACCATTACAAACTCTTTTTTCTGAATTTAATTTCACCTTTACTTTTCAAAGGGAGCGGCAAAGTTTTTCATAAACATTGTTAAATTACTACAAATGAATGTCTATCACAATGAAAAACCTTTTTATGAGCCAACTTTTACGTTCAATATGAAAAAGTTTAAAAGACTTGTTTGCTTCAATTTGTTATGTGAAATTTGGTAAAAACTTTTAAGGCATCATGGAAACTTTTGCTAATTGCAGTGAAAATTTAATGAAGAAATGATTTAACAACAAGTTCAATTCTGTAAACAAGAAATAATTAATTAATGTGTTTCATTTCATTCATTTTCATTCATTTTATGGCTGACATGGTTCTTAAACTTTTTAATTAGCAATCATATTTATGAGATTGCAAGACATTTAACGATTGAATTGTGGCTAATTTGATTAACTTTTCTATTAATAAAATTATTTCTGACACCATTTTTAATAAAAAAATGTATAAATTATGAAGATTTATATAAAAAAAATAAATTGGTATATATATACAATATGAAAAATCTGTACTAGATTAATGGCTAAAAATACATTTTTATATAGCTGAGTGAAAGAAGTTTCTTTTGTTTCAAAATTTTTTAAGGGCGATTGGATTAAATTTAAGCAGACATATTTTTAAATATAAATAAAATAAAGTGGTTTCTTTTATAAAAGGCTATACTTTAGGTAAATTTGTTTAACATATTTCTATTAAATGTTTTTCTGAACTGTTTCCTCAACAAATATGTGTAACGCATATTAAAAGCACTTCAATCAATACCCAAATACAATTTTGAGCGGCTTTTAAGCTTAGTTGGCATTTTTATATGGGAATATTTGTATCTACGTATGAGAAATTTATACATATGCTGTGCTATGTATTTATGTACATATTTACAAACATTTATATGTTTACAAAGTATTCTTTTATTGCCAACTCTTTGTTATAAAACACAACACAAATTGTATGTATATACGAATGATTTACTTTTAATTCCTGTAAAATCAATCGAAATGGAAAACTAAAATTCAAAACGAAACGTATTTTTATTGTATTTGCGTATTTTATGTAAAACTTGTTACTTGGATAAATAAATCATGTCTATAAACATTTAAACAAAGGTACAAGGTTGTTTGTACATTATTACATAGAGGTAGAACAAAGGAAATAGAGTTTTAAAATCAAATCTATCAAGTCGTATGCGAGATCAAAATAATCGGAATTTTAACCTTGGACTTCTGAGGGATAATCTCTGAACATCTTGAATTGATATAGTCTCTATATAAAACAGTAATTTTGTGAATATAGGGATTCAATTGTTAAATGTTTTCACATAGAACAAATAAGCAATAAATGTAACCATTCAACTATCGGAGAAGATGAAAAGAAGGATATTTTAATGATACCACAACGTACAACGTTCGGTAGACCAAAGCTACTTGTTTTTCCAAGAAGCAATTTTCCTAGACACAAGAGTGCTAGATAATTGCTTGGTAAACAGCTGTAGAGGGGAAGTTCATAAGATTACGCAGCACTTTATGTTGGCCTTGAAAGAACCATTGTTTTACCACGCGCATACATAAAGGAACCTGAATTTTTTCTTTTTTTGACCACAAACCGATCTTGGCTCTAAAAGGGACATGAACCCAAATCCCATGCAACGCCTATTGTATAGGCATAGTAATTACTAGGCCTCCTGCATTAAAAAGTCGTAACAGTTGGCTAACTGAAAAGAACACCATGAACGAACCCCTCTGATGACAAGGACTAATGCCAGCGGCTGACAGTTCTTTGATCTTCGGCAATAGTAAGGGTATTCAAAAGAATAGAGAAACAAAAACTAAAAATTTTTAGAAAATGGTTTTGATACCAGACACCTTTTTGATGACCATGATGAATTGAGCTAATAAACTTGTCTAAAAGGTTTTTCCCCCCACCCTGAACGTTAAACCAGTTTTTTTGTGTTCCGAGTGCAGGTACAGTTACTAGTTCTTGATTGGTTCAAAGGGCCTGCGGCTCTGGTTAGCCTAACCGATATTTAATATTTTTTTTTTTTGAAAGTCCACCACCAAATCAATGCATATGAACATAGAAACATCCATACATAAAGATATATATGAATGTACATGGACACATACATACATCTATGCAAATGTAGAGATTGTCATTTCGCCGTGAAGGATGTAAACAATGGAAAGGTAAAATGTTATAGAAATTAGTGTAAAATTTAATTTGTGTACATGTCTGGTTTTGATTTTGCCTGAATTTTACACCATTGTTATATTTCAGCATTGAACTCACCCCTTATTATTACGATGGTGAGCCAAATAGCACACATACATACATAGTAGACGACCACACACACACACCAAAAAAAAAAAATTACGTTTTGTTTCACTTTGGTTTTCCCGCTCATTCATGTAAACGCTACTGAAACTTTGTTCGCATCGTGCAACAAATCAGCGCCGCAACAAAATACAATTAATCCCGGTTACAAACACGCACACGCGCACTTACACACAGACAAACACACGTACACGGTATATATATATACATCATACATACAAACATATATACAAATGTATGTTCGTTGTAAATATGTATGCACTATGCGGAAAGCAACTCACGAAACCCTTTCAAATCGAATTGCTGGGTAACCTTTCGTCATGCGGATAAAATCCTTTGCGGCACACATGTGTATATATTAATATACAAACATACATACATACATATACATATAGTGCTTGTTATATTTTAGCTTTACTGAGGCGCACACAAAACTTGTCCCTTTGTGTACGTCCATACGTACATACATACACACATACATATGTGTGTTTTTGTTTTGAAACAAATCTCGTGCGTACATTTATAAAGGCACAACACACATACTTACATACGCACATATCTGTAATATGCGTAAGACATATAGATGTATGTATGCATGTAGATACACACACAGGTACATATTCATTCACACACAAATATATGCATTTAAAGATGTTTTTACATATATGTATGTATGTGCATACATATTTATGTAAATTTGAATTGGTTCGCATGTATGTATATATGTATGTAACTATGCATATATATTTACAACGTAGACACACACTGATTTTGACGATGCTACCGAATGATAATTAATGACGAGACGCGGGGGTGGTGAGTTAATTTGTTAGTATGCATCTGCATATATGTACATACATACTCACATACAGACATTTGTAAATATCTAAATGAAATAACATTTAAAGTCACAAAAAGAGTAAAATTTACTTTCATTTATAGACATTGGTACATATATACATACACAAGTCCTGAATTAATAACTTTGACTGTATATTTGTATGTACATATATGTGAACACACACAGACACACACGCATACGCATCTAAAACATAAGATGCATCAAATTCAAATCGGTTGCAAGTATTAACCACTTTTTACGTTTCTCACAGAACACTGGCACTCACGCACAATTTTTGCTGCACTATTGAGGCAGAGCATATTTAAATAATTTTACATACATTTACTGGTTTGTATGTTTAATTTTTGTTGTATTTCAACGATGCACACTATGTACACACAAACCTAAAAAACGAGAACTGGAATTGTATATATGTATGTATCTTAAAGATATGTATGATACTTAAAGACAGATCTGTTAGTTAACTGTTAACTCCAAACACTGCAGAGCGAGACTCTGTTGCCTCATATTGCGGCTGTTAGCTCACAGAGAGTGGTAGTGTTAGCTCACAGGAAACCCGTTATATGTTCGTCAAGATAGCAACGGTCTGTTAACGTCGGGTAAGTTCCGTTAAAAAATTTTTTTTTTTTAAATTTAAACTATCTTATTGTTATTTACTCTTTTAACCTACAAAACCTTTAATTGTTATTATTGCTTTTTGTCCGGTTGCGAGTACTCAGGTATTAAACAATATTATATTTTAATTGAATGATATAAAGCTTACATAAATTTGCGCAAATTTTTATAAAGTTTAGAAAACAAGCTTTTTGTGCGCTGTCATTAAAGACTTTTTTGGATAAGAAACGTAAGTAAATGACAGGATAATTCAAATTAAGCCACAGCTTGGACTGGACCGCCATTTTTAGCGGCTATAGCCGTTATAACACTGTGATGACTGAAAGACTGACAAATTTAAAAGTAGCAAAGCTTTCCTTCAAAGGCTTAGGAGTCCACAAAATAAAAAAAGGTCTTTGTAGATTACTTGTAGTTAAATGTTTTGAAATGGGCTTATATTTTATACAAAAGTGTTGGATTTTAGACATGAAGCCAGATTTGTGTCATTATATACTTACAATGGGTAATTACTTTTAAATTAAAGATCCCGTAACTCGTGAGCAGCAAAACAAAATAATCATTAATTTAAAAATAGTTTTAAATGTGTGTCTCTTTATTTTTGATCCAAATTTCAATTTTCCATATAAAAAAATTAACGTTAAAACCAGTTACTAAACCTAAATATAACAAAAAATTTTGACTTTTGATTTGTGTTTTCATTTTCAATATGCACCTTTAACGAAACAATCGTACACTTAAGAATATGTTAAACACTTTATATTTTTAACTAAAGCTTTTTCAAATGTGCTTTTTTGGAACGGAACTAATATTAATTTAAACTTAAATATAGATAATTATTAAATTCAATAATAATAGGCACCAATTACAACCCGAATTCGAACAGGTACGCATTCGGCTTTGCATCTTAGATAACAAAACGATGCACATGACTTGGATTGATGGACTGTTCACAATTAACTCCGGTATCATTATTTTGGGCACTGCTTACTGCATCACGCTTACTGGGATTCTCATTCGCATTCGGATTTGTCTTTACTGGATAAACTAATGATGGTACCGGATGGACGCGTCGTTGCACTCCTCGTTTACCCTGTGAATACAAATTGAATCGGCATTTAGCTATAATAATATGGTAAACAAATTTTAGTTAAACTCTACCATTCGGGCCTTATTAAATCGCGATTCCTTAATGAAATTATTCGGGACCAGAAAAAGACTCTCACCACGCGATATTAGCATGTTAGTCAAGCGACAGCATTGCGCAGCCATTTTCACTTGCTCCTCAATACTATTCTTATCCATCGGGTGTATATAGCGTGGTGGGAAGAATGATGGAGCAATAATGGTAGATACATTATGCAAATTCATCTTGTTAATGTCTTTTAAATCAATTATAAAGTTCAGAAATCGCAAAAGCGAACGCAATGTATTTCGATTTTCATGTGGCAGCATTTGACAAACAATCGATAAAGCGCGCGTTTGATCTGCAGCCGGGAGCGTGTGACATTGATAAAAAAGCTGTATTAGTTCATTCGTAAGCAATGGTTGGGGAAGTTCACGTAACCAGCGCTTAAGCAGTGCGCTTAATTCGTGAACTGTTGCAGTTGCGAGAAGATGCGCCAATTTCTCTGGCTTCTGATAAAAGCTTGATTCTAATTCGTTGTAAAGTATTTCAGTCTGTCAGCATAGGTAAAAAAAAATAAATTAATCGTAATTTAGAAAATAACACGCAGTGTTAATGCAATAGAAATAAATATACTCTCGTATAGGATCTAAGTTTACCTTTTGTTTGTGCCCAGCTACACGTAATATTCCCTCTTCCCTGGCACCTCGTTTCATCAATTCAGCAAGTAGCTCTTCAAGAAATCGTGGCACTAGCGTGGAATCTTTTCCAGTAACCTGCTGATCTCGACGTATGAGTGCATTTAGAGAAACCCCAAATAGACTACCTTCCTCTTTGCGACGACGTTTAAATGGTTTTCGTTTATCCAATGATACTTGATTGCGATCAAAGATTGTGGCTAGCTCTAGCCAGAAAATAGGCTGAAGACGCTTTAAATCTGTTTCGTTTATAGTATCAATGTCGGAGCAACACTGAGGCGACATGTCGCCACCATCCAGTGTGTCAACGCCATTCTGACTAGATGTCTCACGGCACATGCTTTCAAAGCTAACACCATCGCGTGACAATGGCGAATTCTGAAGACTCTGCGATTGAGAGTCTAGATGCATTTTGTTTAATATCTTTTCCGGCGAACCAGAGTTATGAGCTAAATTCGAAAGACATTCGTCACTAGAATCGCTTGACGATGTATTATTTTCACTTTGCGAGTCCTGCATCATCTGTCCACGAGCACGTCTACAAATGTAAAAGTAAAAATGTTAATTGAATACACAAAAAATGTAAGATATACTTAATCAACTAAAATATTACTGCTCTTCTAACTGTTTTTATCATAATGTATAGAAACAAATAGCAAAAAAAAGTTAATATCAGAATTTAAATAGACTATTATATTGGCTTAATAGGAAGTGTTAAAAGTCTACGCACCCAACAGAACATGATGGATCCGAACCGGATCGATTGCGTGGTGCATGTAAAGTACCAATTCGTGAAAATCCCAGCAGTTCTATCCCATCGGCTGAGTACATGGGTAAATCGCACCGCACATGGGAGCCACGAAATATGTCTGTTGATGTAGAACTTTTTAAAGGTGCGCTTGGAGTCCTTCGCAGTTTCTGTTTTAAATGCTTTCCAAGTGTAGTTTGAACAGCAGCATTATCATTGCCATTGTTATTATCAAAAATGCTAACAAAGCTCGGTCTAAAAAAAATAAAATAGATAAGTATACAATTTAATAACGGAAACATTTAACTTACATAGATGCATTGCCCCAAACTTCGTCACCATGTATGGAATCCAACGAATCTGGAGTGGCACTGCGCGAACGAGTACCTGTGCTTGATTCCTATGGAGACAAAAGAACTATAAATAAAACTCTTCCTTATGGTGAAGCCTTGTTGATTGTACATACATCAAAGTCTCGGAATACATCCCGTATATCTGGTTTACGTTTGAATCTGCTTTTTGTGCGTCCTCTTACGGTTTGGTTCAGTGCCCGAACGCGTTGTTTAATTACTTCAGCATGTGGCTTTGAGAGTGTGGCTAGGACAGGCTCTAAGTCAGTTGCGCGGAGCTCAAATCCCTGCAATGAAAAAGAAATTTTGATTAAAGTTTCAAAAAGTACTTAGCGGCTTTTTCGGGGTACAACACGTTTCATCTATACTTGACCCATAAGACCTATGAACAACTTTGACTTGCTTCTTGTATGTCGTTTTTGAGACGTCTATTCAGTACAACTTACACCATAAAGCACTCTTGAGCGTCAGAACCCTCGAAAGACATGCGATTCTATTGTGAAACTTAGCCCTATTTTTCTGTTTACAGCATTATGAGGAATTTGGGTTATTGATCCATTGAATTTCACCGAGCAAAATTTTTTTAATACCTATTGATTTCCACAGACCGATATTAATCCAAAACGACGAATTTACAAAAACCAGTGTTTCCCTAACTGCTTAACTTTGAACACAGCGATCTGACTGAACTTCTGTAAGACTACATAAACCAAATGACCTAAAGTAATAAACCTTAACCACTACACTCCCTGAAGGCCCATATTCAAGTGGAGATCGGCGCCATAAAAGCTTTGAAGTGTTTTGAAAAATGCTGAAAAACAAACCCAAATGTGCGTCACTGGAATTTGTGATCATCTTGTTGACATTGCTTTCGCTCATCTTATCTAATAAATTAAAACGAATTAAACAAAGTTGTAACTTTAACCGACGGGAATCCAAATTTATATATTTTACCAAGTTATTTTTAGTTTTCATCTGTCAGATATAGATGGAACACTTTGTTATCTTAAAGCGGGTAGCAATCGTCACACAGAAATTGCGTATTATTTAAGTTTCTACATTGCTCCTCTTTGTGGAGATATCATATGTGTTATCAATATTAACTTACTTGTTCAAAAGGCTTGGTTAATTCTGGGTATCCGGCAGCAACCAACCACTCGGCCTCCATCTCTCCATCTATATAAAAGATGAATTGAAAACAACAATAAATATATATACTTATATATAAAGTAGATTAACTAACCTTCGTAATGTATTTCCGGCTCATTGCATGGGGAATTCGTTTGCAGTAAATACTCGTTAAGGAATTCCGTGTAGTCTTGATCTGATGTATTATCCAGCGATGTATTGCTATTCATTTTGCTGCTGATCATTTTGCCGACTTATTTGGGTTATATGGCATACTGTTATTTGACAAGCTTTGGGAAACACAGCCTATCATCAAAAATAGAATGATAAACTATGGAAACAGTACTCTATAGCACTGCATGCCGCATGGCTGAAAATAAATTTAAAAAAAAAAAAGAATTAATGAAAAATGTCTGAAAGAATTCTTCATATTGATATGTTATCCAGTATACTAACTATATATGTAGACCAAAGTCTTTACATTGTTCGACAAGATTAAGAACAACGTTATTTAATCAAAGTGACATTTCAAAAATGAGTAATCAATCAGGCAAAAGGAAAATAATTGTGGAAGTGCTGCATATTGATTTGGTTGACAGTCTATAATCAAATGCATAAGCCGCTAAATAAGCCATATTGGCCAATAATGGGATTGGTCATTGTATGAGATTGTTATTGTTATTTTACAATCATAATATTTCGATAAAATTGCAATAAACTGATAAATACCACGTTTGGTTACCATTTATCAAGAATCTAATAAGATAACTATTCTTATTGAGGTTAGATATGTACATATACAAACATATGAATGTTTGTATACATACATATCCATACATATGTATATAGTCCATGCATTTATCAACATTATTTCAAAGAGAGGAACTTATCGGACCTTTGTCCCATTGATCGTTCCGCTCCTTTGGAAGCTATAAATATAAACGTCAAGCGGTTGACTCATATGTATATGGCTTGGGTTTTTTAATGATAATTTTAAACTGAGTAAACGATGTCCTTCTTTTCATTGAGAATATAGTGACTCGAATTCTTTGTGTACAAATAATGAGTAGCTTATTAACTAATATGTTTCTATATGTTATACATGTGTAGGTATGTACATAAGCACCTGTACAATATTTGATTAAGGGAGTGAGTAGGCAGTTAATGTGGGACAAGGCACAAAAATAATTTTTTTTTAAGATTACATCGATCGAGGTGTGATCGTGAACTTATTTCGTTTTCAATTTTATTGTGCATTCATAGACATATTTACGTAAATATGCAAATAATGCAATAGAAGTGTATATATCAATCAGCAAATAGTAGCAAACTGGTTGTTCTTTTACATACAGACGAATGCCTACATATATATGTATATATTAATATATATACATATGTGCATGTATATGTGCATATGTGTGCACATATTTGTGTAGATTTGTATGTATGCATAACCTGACAACTATTTATATATATGTATGTATGTTCATTTATTTATATTTATATATAAATGTACATATATATGTATTCAGAAATTACGACGTTTCTACAATTCCAACAAGAAGAAAAAGAAGAAAATACTTGTTATAATTATTCTTCTAATAATTTGTATGCTTTTTGCGTCTGTAAATTCACAAAATCAGCACACTTTCCTGAAATTAAAGTCAACACAGTATTCAAGGCGAGTGACTGTGACTCTGACTCGCCCCTGCACAATGTGCACTGTGGGCCACGGCCAACGCTTTTTGGCCAAAACTACAATATTAAACATTAAACGTATCATAAACAAGTTAAAGTATTACAATTTGTACATTTAAAGTATTCTTTACGATGACCATTTGTAATTTAATGAAAAATATGCCCTCTTTAACAATTCCAATTAAGAAATTTGGAAATTTAAAGTTTGGATTCAAGTGGGTAATTCTGGACCACAGTGCAATGGTATGGAAGTGAATTGATCAAGAAGAGAAGAGAGAGTCAGTCGGAGTCACATTGAACACAACACAACACAACCGTAAACATCAGATTGTACCACACATACAAACATGTGTATGTCCACATATACGCATATGAATGTATCCATGTATATGGATACCTCATATATACACACACACACTACTAAATGATCATATACACATATATACAATTGCTTAGTGTGACACTCTTAAGTGTCATACATACATACTTCTACACTGGCACAATATAGGTGTAACCCAGTATGTGTGTTACTTCAAATATATCTACAATTTAATGCGAGAAAAAGAAATTAATGAATTAATTGGAAGATCGCGATCTAAACACAAAAAATTTACATTTCCCAACACATACGCACACATAAACGCTTACATATGTATATGTATGCATACAATTTATATATCTATGTACACATATGTATGTATGTATACACATACATACATACAAATATGGATGATCATTTACACTTTTACTTCTTATGCACGTTTTAAGTCGGATTAGATTGCATCGCGAACATATACATACATACATACGTATATCTTCAATTATTAACATATTAGTACGTTTGCATACTTTTCTTTCTTAGAAAATCAGGGATTGCGTATGTATGCACGTATTTCCCTTTATATACATATATAACTTCAAAAAATACATACAAACTTTAAGAAATACATATACTAACCCACGATCGGAACGTCTCTAACATAACTTTTTGCACATTTTTAAAGTATATTTATATATATATATTTGTATATACTGATATTTATACAGGTAGAATCAGACAATACTCACCAATCTTGGTTTTCAACAGGTGTATTATCTTCACTTGCAATTTGTTAGTAATCCACATACACAGACACGCACACGTACACACACACGCATACGTACATACAACACCGTCGAACACTCCTTAAAAGTTATTTTAACCGTTTTTGATTTACTTCTAGTACGTAGTTACTGTTTTTTAGTTCCTTTAGTTTCGCTTATTTGGCGCCGCATTAAAGTATATTTTTACTGTTTTTCTTATTATATTTTGTTATTAACAATTTATTATATCCATGCGCAACACAATAACGCGTCGTCTTTTCTTCAGCTCAATTTTGAGACTGTTAAAATTTTCTTTAAAATTTTTTAACATTAAATGAAACTGTTAAGTCGCGTGCACTGGAAGAAATCGGATATAACTTTTGATTATTATAAATTATTCAACCATATATACCTATCCAATCATATTAAAAATTTCTGTTAAGGACAGAGAAACGTTACGTTAAGTTTGTTTTTTTTTTCTATGATATTTTACAGTGCCTCCCGTTGCTAAAGTACCTATACAACGGTTTACTTATTGATAAAGGGAGATAAGACCCGTTAAGATTTTTTCTTAAGGTGCAAATATGTGTTTAATAAAGATACCATCGTCATTTATTTATAAAATCTTTGTACGTAAGTACATA
The DNA here is from genome assembly GCA_018903615.1 of Drosophila neocordata. Lineage (NCBI taxonomy): Eukaryota > Metazoa > Arthropoda > Insecta > Diptera > Drosophilidae > Drosophila > Drosophila neocordata. The sequence goes on along the minus strand of JAEIGI010000025.1, from coordinate 408,700 downwards.
AAAGAAATATGTGTACTTATATTCCGTAAAAGAAAAAAGTATTAACAAGTAACGTTAAGCATTTGGTTTAATAATTTAGTTGCTGACGAAATCCCTATCAATTTGCTACCACACAACATTTGCCTAAACATTTTTGCGGTTTGGAATGATATCCAATCCTTTAATTTCTTAGCATGAAAAACATTAAGGAAACTATGTAGAATTTACAGCACCTTAGTAAGATAGTTTTTCCACTGAGTTAAATCAGCTTAAAGATATATCTTTATACAATAGGATTTTTTTTATAATATCATGTATTTCACCTTGTAACAACCCAATGGAAAGAATAATGTAAAGAATATTTCTAAAGACTTTATTAAAAATGCTGAAAAGTTTAAAGTTTTCAAGAAAAAAAAATATCAAGTGTTGGCCACTTATTAAAAAATTGCACAATAGGCGTCATTGAAAAAGAAAAGTATTATAGTTTTACAAGTTTTCAAAACCCCCCTTAGATCAGGTTTTAGAAATGTACAAAATAGAGAATTTGAATTATAAGCTGATTTACCGCTTACTTTTAAAAAAGTAACGGATATCAGACATAATTACAGTTCTTAAAAATTATTTTACAATTGTATAAATGTTCTATCTACTAGATCAAGCAGATATAATAAATGAAAAATTTTAAAATAACACTATATTATGCCAATAACAACATATATACATGAATGTGCATTAAAAAAGTATGCTTTATAAATCGGGTTTGCCTTATTAATACAAGTTTTCTTCATTAAAAATTTAGGCTACACTGAGCCTACCATAACATAAGGGGGGAACTTTATTGCAAGTACCAAAAATGTCAAGTGCTAGTGGGATCCTGGCAATATCTTTAAGGATTTTGATTTAACTGCATCGGACCGCGTTTTCGGTCATTAAAGCTTTGTGTAGCAGGCACTTTACTGCTACTATTGTTGATCATACTGCTGTTGAACTTTACTAAGCGTGGCTTTTCCTGGGAAGCTGCTGCTGCCGCTTGATTTTTCGGTCCAACCATAAAAAATGTTCGGACACGAGGCTTCTCATATTTCTTGGGTAGTTTCTCAAACAGCTTGTTGTCCGTTTCGTTGAGTGTACCCTCTGTCTGGTCGGTCTGTGTATATCTGGTCATATTTGGCTGATGCCATTTTGAAATATTTGATCGAAGCTGTGGTGGTATCATGTGAGACTTTAATTCCAGCTCCTTTGTATTAAATACCTCACAATCAACTTGCATCAGCATAATGTCACCATTGGGTGTGGGATCTCCCGTAGGGAGGAGCAGTGACATTTTTGGCCGTTTACCCTTATTATAGTTAGCGGCCGGTAGCATTATATGATCCATGTTAAATGATAGCACATAAAGTGTATCATCTTGACGCTTAATGACATTAAATAATGGAATGTTTTTGGTTTTATTATTGAATGTTGTGCTTCTATTCGTTTCCATTGTTCCTTTTTGCTTGTCCGTTTTCTCAATATCTGAAGAATAATCATCGTATTCCATATATCTCTTTCGTTTTCCATGATGTAGAGTTTGCCTATCAATTTCTGGCTTAAATTCCAGATAATCCCTTGATAATTTAAAACCGTGAGGATTATGGTTATCATGTTCATTGCCAAAATTTGAATTCATGCTCAAGTTAAAGTAATCATTTTCGTTAGCCCATTTTTGTAAATTGTCTGCGATTCGTGTATATTCCGTTTGATTTCCAATAGAGTTACAGTTGCCATTACATTTCGGTATAGTTGGATATACAAGAGGCGGCGGTTCGTTCATTTTATTATTCCTCAAATTGTTTTTAATGATGCTATTGTTTTTAGACCCTTCGTCATTTATGATATTACTACGTTTAGTTGGGTGCAGAAAATGAAGAGGTGGCACGACCAACTCATCTATTTGACGCTTGGTTCGGTTAAGATTTTCGTTGTACTCCTCTTCAGTTTTAACCCAAAGCAACCGGCGACCAATTGATGAGCTCTGATCTGATGTAATAGTATCCAGTACGGCACCATCTTCATCCATATTTTGCTTATTAAGATACGATTGAAAGTTACCCGCATTTAGAGTGACCATAAAGGCCATTGCAAATAGGACAGCTACATTCTTTTTTACTGTAGTTGCATTCATTCGATGGTTAGAGCATTTTTGCTTTGGTGCGATTCTTACATGATCCTGATCTTTAACGGCTGCATTTAATGAATTGAGCACAAATTCACTGGCATTTCCATGACGGCACTTACAAGTCTTTGCAAAAGCAACAAGTTGATTACGCAAAGTTCCGTTCTCCTAAAAAATTAAAAAAAAAAGAAACATTTATATAATTATGATTTTTCAAAATTACAGAAGGAATCAATTGATAAATTTTTAAGGTACTAATCTACAGATCTTAATTAACTTATTCTAAGATAGTATCTCACAGGTTCTATAGTTTCTTTGGATAATTTTTACTTACCCCTTTAAGCGTATAGTTCTCCTTTTCAAGCTTATTGATACGAGACTCCAAGGATACTACATATTCTTTTTTCTTTTTCCGGGATAGCGAGGCAGATTCTCGATTTTTAATCATACGCTGCTGTTTCTTGTACATTTTTTCATCTATTAAACCTCTAAAACTTTTATTGGAGTTATCGCTTGTTGATCCGGAAACAGAATTTAATTTCGCAATATTGGACACAGGGGCAGGTGATTCATGATTCTTGATTATCCGAGCAGTCTGATCAACTGAAGTACTGTGACCAAGTACCTTACCACGAAAATTCTTCATCACAATTTTGGGAACTTGCGAGTTGACACATCCATCAATTTTGGCCCCCTTGGCGCTATTTGAGTTCATCTTTTGCAAGAGAGCCTTGTAGTCCTGAGCCGACAGAAAAATGGTTTTGGGCTTACTGCTACTCAAAGATGAAGTATCAACTTTTATTTCCCTGGGACGGGGTGATTTTGGGGCTTTTAGTTCGGACTGTGGTTCCACTTTTACCGTGATACCAATTGGTGTAACAGGTTTTACTGGTGTCAGTTTGGGTGTCTTGGAAATCAAGCGTATGTTTTGCTGGGATTGTGTTGGTTGAGCGTTCAATTTAAACATTTTGGGTAAGATTTGAGCAGTTTCCGGCTTGATAGTTTTGCAATTGTCCTCGTTTATTAAAATGCTGGATTCTTGGTAATTTTGCTGCAGATAAAGAGCTGATTGTCTGAATTGGGTTTGATGTGTGGCCGATTCAATGTCTATATGATCAAGTGGTTTGTGCTGTGGCACATCGGAGATATCGCTGTGGACTCCACTTGTTGAACTGCCGGTTGAGCTGCCTGTCGAACTACTATAACTGCCAGTTGGAGATGGTGTATTTCTCTCTTGGGTGAAGTCCTCCAGCAAACTGTCGCATGCCAATTTGTCCATCTTTGTATCATCATTAAGAAAGTTAAGAAAATCGTCAAAATTCTCCGACCCATCTCCAGAAGATGTTGATGGTGTACGCTCAACGGTAGATGTGGGTGAGGAAAACGGAGATAGTCCGTCCAAACTAAAGTCCAGGTCATTACTTGCCGGGATCGATGCTTGGTACAAATCCGAAAAAACATGTTTATTTTGATGTACAGAAACCTGTGTTTGTGGTATAAATGTATTCAAGTCCAACGAAGAGTCTAAATTCGATACTGTGGAATCAATTATTTCATCCAGAGAATTGTTGGTTATTCCATAATCATTCGGTGAATCCACCAATAATGATAAATCATCTGTAAAATATGAATTAACATAATTTGTCAGATTTAAAGTTCTATTAATACTAAATAATCATATTAACATAAAAACAAGTGGTACTTTTTAAAGCAAAGATTTCGAAGAGAGAAACTAGATGATGACTCAGATATACATATATATATATATATATATATATAGGTACGTACTTTCATCATATTTCTTTATAAACATATACATACATATGCATAACATAAATAAACTGGATCTGACCAACCTATTTTAGAAAGGTTTGTTTGTTAAGGGAAATGTTGTTTTTATTTTAACTTCTTCGTTTGTGTGTTATCTATCTAGGTACATGCTGATAATAAACACGGAAAATATTTTTGTTAAATGAAAAGTTGTGTTACACTTCACTTATACATACAAATTTATACATGCGTATGTTCCAATTATTTATATGCTTAGGTGAAAGGATTACATACAAGTGCAATAAATGAATGCAACCTACATATATTGGTACACACAAACATACACACATATATAATTTAAAAAGGTTTGTCGATCGGCTTTTGTTACCATGAGGTTTGCCCTTCCTACTTAATTTACAAACCAATTTAGAAATGAAACATCATAATATACACATTATGGGTGGATGTATTTATGTATATAAAGGCTTATATACAAGGTACTTGAACACAGTCATTCATGGATGCGATTTTCAGAATGATACAGGTGCATACATATGCGTCTGAACATGTGTATATGTATATGATTTACAAAATACATATATAGAGACACATTAAGTTCCTTTCATGCAGTCCTATTCGATACTTACTATAAAAACAATCGTCTATGTCCATTTTATCGTTTTATTCATTATTTCCTTCGCAATTAAAAATATCCTAGCCCATTGTAGCGTATCATCCTATTTGTCGACGAAAGCAAAAAAACTAGTGATGAAATAACTGGTGTAACAAAACGATTAAATTAAACGATTAGTCGCGAAAATAAAGAGTGTGTTCCTTTGCACTGGTTACTTGCTGTCAACGACTAGTTACAACAACCAGATATTGCAAATTATGTGTGCCTGGTATAGACTCTTTTGATTAAGGCAAAATTTAATTTTATTAGTTAAAATAAATACAGTAACCCTATTAGACTTTCACTTAATTTTAACTAAGGTTATAGCAGAAACCTAAAGAGAGAAAAAGAGAAATAATATAACTACGTGGACATTAGTTAGTCCTGCTATGACTTTTTCATTAATAATAAGGGTTTATTTAATTTAATTTCATTTTTCTTTTAGGAACCACTGGAATGCAGTGCAAACCGCAAAGATGTAGGAAAAAAATCGATTTACTTGAAATCGATTCTATAATGAACTAGTTCGCTTAGAAGGTAAACAATAGTAGTTGTTATATTTGTTACTGTGCACATGTCTTTTACGAAGAACTTTCTGAAAAAAGTGTAAAAAGGAAAAATTTGTTTACGCAAATGTTGAACCAACTCAGCAAGTGTTGCATTGCTATCTCTAAGATTGGCTAAGGCAAACTGCTGCTTTTAGAGCAAATATACACACCGAACAGTAAGTCAAAATAAGATGTTCTACAGTTGGCAACATATTAAAATTTGCATGAACAAAGCCAGAAATCTGTTGATTGTGTACCCAAATATTTTTGGTTCTAAAAAGATAAAACAAATAAATATCAGAAATAATAAAATGCCAAATTAATAACTCTTAAGAATTACATGAAATTATTGATTAAAAGTAACCATCTCTAAACCAGTTTTAATACAGGTTCCTCAAATTAAAAAAAAAAATTATTCCAATAATTACTTTGATTCCCACAAAATGCAAGTGAGGGTGTAATAGATGCTACGTTGTAACCAGTTTCATGGATACTTTCTGATCTTACTACATTATTACTGTTTTCTATCAGATGGAATATTCAAACTTTTAGTGTCTGTTGTGCGCTTAATTCATATAAATTATATTTAAATACTTTAATATGATAAATTTAATTTGCAAAAATGCTAATAGGATAATTTCAATGCAAATTTAATTTGCAAACATGCTAATAGGATAATTTCAATGCACTAAGATTCATTTCAAAAACTTCAGTTTAAATTGTAAAACTATTTTTTTGTGTTAAAAAACAGTTTTACAATTTAAACTGAAGTACAAAATGTACTATCTTAAAAAATACAATAGATTCTCTATTTTATTTTAAGGTGTTCATGTTGGTTTAGAACAATTTAAGACGTATCAAACTAAAGTCAAAGTGAACTTCTAGTGTATTTCCTATTTGTTTTTTTTTCTGACCTCAAATAAAATGAAATAAAAAGCACGTGTCGATTTGAGAAATGCCAAATACAATAGTCATTCAAGTATATGAAATCCTAAATGCTATAGATAATAAAAAATGTTCATTAATCAAATCATTTTCATGAATTATGTATATACATATATTGCAGATACTAACCCGGTTTATTACCTAATACATAATACATATTATTTACGCATCTGAATTCATCATTGTGGTCCATTGACAAATTGTCTACAAAATTTACAAAAGAAACTTTTGAAAATAAATGGGAAACTGAAAGTGAAAACCTTGAGATTAATGAAAAAATAGCAAATTCTTTTTTTAAATTTATTCCACGGAATCAATCAAGTGAAACTGAAACTTTGATCCAGCAATGGTTGGAAGACCAAACAACATCAGCGCATCAATTAAATGTGATAGAAAGCAAATTAAAGAACGCCTGGAGCAGTTAGACAAAGAATCCAAGAGAATACTTTTTCAAAACTTACAAAACAAACGAAAGAAAGAGCTAAATTTGAATAGAGATACAAACATATATCTAACTTCTTCTAACAAGGATAAAAAATTAACAAATGATTCGGTCTATAGTACTGAAAGTGTTGCAATTTCTAGACCACAAAACATCAAACGCAGCCGGAAGTCTGAGCTAAACTTATCAAATACTAACAGTAGAGAACTTTTAAATTCAGAGTCTTCAATTAAGTCACTTATTTTACAATCTTTTGTTACTAAAACAAGACTCAAATATTTATATTGGATTAAGCAACATGTCCAAACTAATTATAAATGTCCTAGGTTACAATTTGGTCCAAAAACAACTCCGGCCGAAAGATATCCTTATAATTTTTTATCAGCAGTGCGACGGAAACTAAAAACTTTTATAAAATGTAATATGAATGAAAAATTTCTAGAAGATAAACAATTTTTACTAAATATTCCAGAACCAAAAACAACAAAATGTAAACTAAGTGAAAAGACCGAGCTGAATTCAGAAATCAACAACACAAGTCCGAGAAGTTCTCGAGAAGCTCATGAAATGCTGATTTCACAAAACACCATGCTTAGCCAAGGCAGTGAAGATGAGACGACAGTGTCCAGTTCCATTTTGAATGGCAATTGCTCTTGGCAACAGTCTTCCCTTCATAAAAGTGACCAGCAGCCAAATGCTGCACTTCTACATGGGAAGATTGAATCAAGTCTAGCCAAAATGGAATCACAAGCAAGCTTAGAAAAACTTCTTTTTGATTTCAATCAGCGTTTGCAAAACGCTATTGAAATCAATCAAAAGTTGAAATGCAAGAAACCTAGGGAGGATATCAACGTCAATAATGGCAACTATAGCAACAATTCAAGTTAGTATGATTCCCATAGTTTCGCAAGTGCAAATTAAATTTAAATATTTATACACATATTTCTTTTTCATTTAAAGGCTCGTCATATAAATCCAACGAATCAAAAAATGTTATATTAAAGAGGAAAGAAACTACCCAGAATTCAACAACAAGCCATAAATTTTCTAGTGATAAAAAGTCAAAATCGCCATCGGCAAAATATAATGAAGACTTACATAGAATTGAAAGAATAAGTAATCTAAAACCAACTCCACCGACATCTTCGAGATCAAATAAATCCACAAAATGTGATAATTTTGACTTGATTACTCAATCTAGTTTCGATTTGGTAAGTTTTAAAAAGAGTTTGTAACTTAATAAGAATATTACAATTATTTATGTGTATTTTTAGGGTGACAAATTAACAAATACTGATATAACTAAGGCGGATCAGTTAAAATTTCTTTTAAAAGTTCGTGAGAAATTATTGATAGATCGGGCAAAAAGCAAGATAGCATGGCTGGAACTTCAAAAAGAGCGGCTTAAATCAAAAGGTCTTAAACTTCAAGTATCAGCAACTAAGAAGAAACAACGAAGCATTTTACTTAAAATGGAAAAAGATCTTAAACAAATGAAAAAGTACGTTAATTTTCTGTTTTACTTAAGAGCATTTAATACCATTACTACTCCTTTTTTTGTGATTAGTAGAATGGTCAAGACTTCTCTCCCACGAAATCCGCAAATCTCTTAATATTTTTAATTTAATCATAGAAAACTGTATTATATAACTTTATATTTCTATATTTATAGATTATTTAAATATAACGAACAATCATCGGAAACTTCGTCTTTGCAGAGTCAAAGGGAAAATCAAAGTAGTTTTAACAATCGCAAGTCAGTGGAGGACAATAAGTCAGCCCCGTCTGAAATGTACTTAAATCCTTTAAAACTTTCCAAGATTACACAAGAACTATCCTTGCAAAGTCTGTCAACACATTTCCCAATGCCCCTGAATTTTCAGGAATTTCGAAGAAAACCTGAAAGAATGCACCACAGAATGCTGCGCCTCATAAAGTATATTGATAAAAGTTTAACCTTCTTAGCCGAAGATGAAAATTGTAATTGTGTGGAATATGTTTATACAACTGGAGCAAAGTTAAATAAGCTTTGGGAGCGTCTTACTCTGCAAAATGTTGAAAAGTTCAACACGAATAAGTGGTATAAACTATGCCGAAATGACTTTAAGAAAATTTATGAGGAAGCAAAACATTGGTTATCCTTTGCATTTACGGCCAGTCAACTTATAACTCAAAATGGCCAAATACATCCAGTACAGTCAGGTGGCTGTATCAATTTGAACGTCCTGCGGCAAGTTAACTCAGGAACAAAAACAAACAAACATGAACTTAAGCTAACCATTATAGAATCTAAGGAGAATCTCAATGACACAAATTGGTCTTCCATTAAAACATTATTACAACGCTTCCAAGAAGATCAACCATTTTTATGCGAAATGACTGAATATGTTGCAGCATCGATATCATTCAATACGCTGCACGCAGAATCTATATTGATTTTAAAGTATCTTAAATATAACGATAAGGAAATAAAGGATTTATGTATCCGGAATACACTCAATTTGTCAACGAATCTGCAAAGAACAGAGGGCACAAATGATTTTAAAATCCCAAATGGGAACGTATTGGAGAAGTTTATTATAAAAAACAATACAGCTAACAAAGTTTCTGTTGAAAGCCAACCACCTAAACTGTTTGAACCAAATTCAAAATCTAAACCCAATGGAGTTGATGAACCGTTAATACACAACCTTGTAAGGAATTCGGAGCAAGAAAAATTTCTACATTATACACAGACTGAGGTAATTTATTTTATATTCTTGTTAACCTATCTGTGATTTCAGATATTGTTCATATGATTTGTAGACTTTTCAATTAAATACCGATCCTTTGTTAAACGCTAGTGTTTATTATCCAGCGCTGAAATTATGGATATTGTTATCTATATGGCCTTTCAAAGAATGTGAAAAAGAAGCAGATTTAGAAATTTCATTAAATATTCAACGGCTCGTCTTATCACAAGTTATGTTATCGGTTGTTTGCGTAGATTAAAAAATCTAGAACCTGAACATTGGTATTTATTTAGACGAATCTAAGACGTAGGCAGATGAAGTTTGTTTAAAAACTTTTTATGCCATTTATAAACTGCATAAATAAATTTATTATCTATCAAATAAGTTATTAAAAGAATGTTATAAACTCAATTGTCATAAAAGGCGTTCGTTGGAATGAGTGAATGGCGATATTTATACCCTTGGAGTAACAATGTTTGTGGTGTATGTAAAGTAATTAGTGTATTTGTAATAACGGATCGTTTCTTTAGTAACTCCTCAAACTGGCTTAAATACAGAAATTCATTTTTATTAATACAGTTGTATTGATATTATCTTTTAATTATTTAAACAATTTCTAATTCATAATATTTTCTTTTTTTTAGAAAATACAGGAAAATGGTAATACCATACCTTCTTTGTACATCAGAGAAATACCAAACAAACCTCCACCCCCGTATGTGCCCCCCGCTCCTGGTAGTCCTATGACAACAATATTTCCATCGGAGGAACGTATCAGATGTCTGACCTACCGTCGTTCTCATGAACTATTTTGCAGACTTTCGAATACGGGTACGTATTCAATTAATTATCTTAAGCAAATATTTTTTTAAACAATATTTTTTTGTATTTTTATTAGATTATGTTAACGAAAAAGGAGACCCACTGCCGTCTGTTATGAATGAAAAAATTACAAATATTTACGAACGGATTGTTTTAGAAATATGCCAGGAATGGATAGATGAGCATAAGGATGTTTTGAATCAACGAGACCCTTGCAATTTTCATAGTTCTCTTGCCCTTTACAACCCACCAAACCGTCTTCGATCCATACAAAATTCCATATATAAAGAAGTACGTTATGCTCTAACCATGGAAAAGAAGTCTTCCAACCAATCACTACCGCACCTTATCTATGGCAAACGAGATCATATTGAAAAGATTATTTTACAAGAACTATTTGATGAAGATAAACAGTGGGATTCATTTCTCTGCAATGAAAATGAAGTTCTCAAGCTAATTATTGATGGCATGATAGAACAATATATAGAGGATATTGTTGAAGAGTCCTGGTCTGAGGCACAAGTGCAATAAGAATTAAGGGGGAAAAAAAAATAGAAACATTTTTTTCTGATGGTCGTTTAAGATAACTAGTTTACTAGTATCTTAAACTTTTGTTTTATAAAAGTATAAATAAAACATTTCAAAGCAATCAGCTTAAATAAAAATGACTGAATAATATAAAAATGATCTTGTGATATTATTTTGTCGATTATTAGACCGTTAATAAGTAATATGTTGCAGAATGCATTCCCTTTGTAAAATTTAAAAAATTGTTATATATAAGATAAATGGGATCTAGGTAGGATATTGGAACGTCCGTTTAAGCAACTAGCCGCAAATTGAAGACTTTAACCAAAACCATTTAAAAATATTTTTCCAAATTCCGATTCCATTTTCAGCTTATTTACAAAAATGAATGATTTATAGACTTTCCACCAAATCGCTAATTAAAAATTAAAAAATCGCAAGTTTAAGTGCTACAAACAGAAGTTAAAAGCATTCCATTTATTTACACATTAACAAATACTACCGAAATTAATTGTGTTGTGCAGGAAATTGGAAAGTCGCAAAATAATGGGCTCAATGAATTAAGTGAACATAAATTGTCAGATTTGTGGAAACGGCCCAGGTGCACACTCTTTCTAATGCGTTAAACACAATCAATTTCAGCATTTATCTATTTTACAGATTGGCTAGCACTAGGATAGTTTTTTTGAATTTTTTCGAATGTGATTTTTATGTACATATGTATGTAAAATGGAGTCTAATAACAGGGAAATTATCTGTCTATTAAATAATCTAAATAAACAATTAAACATAAGTTAATATGTGTAAACATAAGAAATTAATATTACAGTGTGATTTAATGCAAAAAAATTTACTATTGTTATGCAATAATGAAGGATGCTAATAACCTAGCGGAGCATCGATTCTCCCATTAACTAAACACGTTGATGGTTAGGCGACTGTCGCTACAGCCATAGACTGCGGTTGAGGCATCCGTGGGCGTATCATCATGGTGGCCTTTTTCAATGTGTAGTCCCAACCTCGCCAGCGAAACCATACAATTCCCTGTCGAGCGGTTAAGTCCTGTGGATCGTGAAGATATAGGCCGTTCAGACCACGACCACAGGATTTCCACCACCATCCGCCCTAAAAAAAGGAAAATTATGGCAATTATTAGTCAGTTGATCAGTTTCAGTCGAAAAATAGTCCTTTTCTTCACATTCCTACCGTGTTGAAAATTTAGTATTTCTAATAAAGCTTTCAAGTTTATACAAAAGATTTAATTTACCTTTAACATGCTTGCACAATTAAGTGAGCTCCTGTCATTATCCTTGTTGTATGTGGAAAATGGACTATTGTTTGAGCCATACCATGGATCATTTAATGAATCTCCTGCATTTCCTTCATATCCATCGATCTCGAGTTTGTAATAGTCTGACTCTGAATGAATTTTAAAATGTGAATACTGTGCATATCTGTAAGAAAAGGTAAACAAAACGAAATGGAGTTCAAAATCTGCTTACATTAATTTAAAAGAATTATTGTACTTATAACTTACCGTTTGTTTCCCTCAAAATCTTCCAGTTCTACTCTAAGAGCATATTCCTCATTATTTGTAAGCATGTAAATATTTTCGTTGCCCAACCAAAACTCTTTGCCTGGTTCACCAAATCCGTTTTTATAATCGGCCCAATCGCGATTAAAGTTTTCACGAGGTTCGCCAAAGTCGTCCCGCCTTTGTATAACCTGTAGTTATAAAATGGTTTAATATTGATTTTTGATTTATCATTTGGGACTTACCGTCCAGCCCCCGTCAGCTATTTCCTGCTCACAGTAAACCTTTAGGAACCAGTAAGTTGTTCCCCGAATTTGAAGGTAAAATACGCCAGAGTGCTTCATTCCAGCGTTTAACAAATCCACACAGGAGAATCCCTAAAAGTATTTAGGTTATAATTTATTTTAGTATAACCAGTAACGAACGACAATCGTTGCTACCAATCCGTTAAATTTACAATTTGAATTTCAGTCGACAGTTACAATTTAAAGTGAATCTTTCAATTTCGTTTGTTCCGCTACTGTTGAAAGATACAGTGCTAAGGCTCATTCTCTGGATTCTTAAGAACTAGTTCTAATCGATGCAACGATAGTACCTCGATGTTTTCTCCACCTCTATTACAATGCTGCTTACTTTGTTAATTTATTTAACAATATTCTTTAGGTTATTAGTTTGTGAAGTGCAAAATGTCGATGTCGGCAAGACACTTGTGTGGGGGCCAGGCCTCCAACCTGATGATATTGTTTTGCCAGCACGATATTTCTTTATACATGCTGTCGATACGACCGGCAAGAGGTGAATATAGTAAAAAATTGTATCTTCAATTTACTGATGGAAATAAATTTGTAATTATCATAAACAGATTGACGTCCGTGACATATAGAAACTTTAATGTGAAGATTACTGGAAAATCTCCCCATGGCAACTGTCGATCTAATGTAAATTATATTGATCGTGAGGATGGCTCCATTATAGTCAGATACACCATTGCCGATTGGTGTGATCGGATGGAAATACATGTGCAATACAATTCATCACATGTGGCCAAATCGCCCTATCAGGTGCCCAAAAGGGTATACTCGGAACGTTGTCACTGCCCACAGGAACTTGATCTGTGGCTCCTGAATAACAAATGTCCCAACTTTTCAGAGGATAAGCAGATATCATGGGATTTACACTCCTTTAAGCGTGTAAACTTTAGTGCAATTCGTGACAATCTTTTAAAGCGCTACAATGCACCAGAAAGCATTTCCCTCTGCCACTATGTGGTAAAAGAACAACAAGTTTTTAGAACCTGCTATGGAAAATACACAGGATTCAAGATGTTTATGGATGCAACACTCTCAGCCCTGCTTCGAGTTGTTTCTTTGCCAGATATGGAATTCTATATGAATCTAGGCGATTGGCCGCTATCCAAAAAGGGGGGCCAACAACGCACTTCTGGACCATATCCCATATTTTCATGGTGTGGAAGTGACGATAGTTATGATATTACATTACCCACATATGATATTACAGAGTCAACATTGGAAAATATGGGACGTGTAATGTTAGATATGCTATCGGTTCAACAAACTGACATTCCATGGGATGAGAAAGAGGAAAAGGGATTCTTTCGCGGTAGGGATTCACGTAGAGAGAGATTAAACCTAATTGATCTGGCTCGAAAGCATCCTGATTTCATCAACGCATCCATTACAAACTTTTTCTTTTTCCGCAATGAGGAACAGAAATATGGACCGAAAGTTCCACACATTTCATTCATGGAGTTTTTTAGGGTATGTCTATTAATATATTATATAATTAATAATATAATAATAATTTTCTTTATTTTACAGTATAAATACCAGCTAAATATTGATGGAGCTGTGGCAGCCTATCGTTTTCCCTATTTATTAGCGGGTGGTTCTTTAGTATTAAAACAGGAATCTCATTTTTATGAGCATTTTTATAGTAAATTGGAACCATATAAGCATTATGTTCCTATTAAGCGAGATCTCAGCGATTTAATTGAAAAGATAAAATGGGCAAGGGAACACGATGGACGAGCAAAAGAGATCGTTTCCAATGCACGTAAATTTGCTGAAAACCACCTTTTGCCACAACATATTTACTGCTATCATGTGGCATTGTTTAAAGAATGGAGCCAGCGTTTAATATCGCCAATTGAAGTGCTGGCAAATATGGAGAAACTTAATCCAAGTCACACATGCTCCTGCGAAAAGAATCTTATCAGGGATGAGCTGTAGACTTTTTAAAGTAAACTTTATATTATTCCATTTTAATTGCTTTTGTGATCTTGGTGTACAATCACTTATTATCTGAACTTTTTTTTGATCGACACCCTCACTTTATCAACCATATGTGTATTTACTCAGTTCTAGCAAAAATTCATTTCAAATGCAATATCATAAAGTAACAATCAATTTGTTCACACAAACATTTCACGAATCTCAAATTAGTTTACATACTGGAACACTATATAGTAGCTGACATATAATACGTAGCAACTAGAAACCGTCGATTATAACAAATTTTTATAAATGAAATTTGATAACAATATAATTTTTACAAAAGTGAAGCTTTTTAGCCCTGGCCGTTTAGAAAATAGTATTAACGTGATTTTTATGTATTGTATAATAAAAAGATAAGTGTAAAAAAAAACAAGTTCTAATAGTTGATTAGCTGTTAAATGGATTTAAAAAAAATACTATATAATACTATTTGTCAGACTATAGAAATTTGATTTTATATAGCAAAAGAATATGAAAAACTTTAAAGTACATCACAAAAATTACTGCAAAATCCGAACTCAAACTATTTTTAAAGGAAAAATATCTTTGGAAACAATATAACTAGAGTGTCATCTGGTAAGTGCTATAAGAAGCCTTTGATTTTTTTGGATAAAATTATAATTACTCACTTTGACATCCTTGAGAGTCAATATATCATTAGTGAATGTGTTGTTCACAACTGCGGGTTTATTTTTCACACTTGGAAAGATGATTCCGCCTTTACGTACGATGGATTTGGTTGGAACTGGATTAGCAGAGGGAACTGTTGTTGCCGATGGCAAAGTTATGTTTAACATGAATCCCAATATATTGCCAATATTCGTACCCGATGTAGTGTTCTGATTTTGACTTGGTGTTAAATCTTCGACGGCAGTAATATTTGTAATTGGAGCAGGCGATGTAGAAGGTGCAGCAAAGGTTTGTGCAGGTGGAAATGGTGGAGTTGCCTGAGTATTAACCTCGGTTAAAGTGTCTTCAAAAACGGAGTACCTATTATAAAAAAAAGAAATTCATATACGGTGTAGTAAACTTATAAGTTTAAAATAGAATGAAATTGATTACCTGTTGGGATCATATTCAACCAAACGATCAATTGTTGGATCCATTAAGAGTTCAGATTGCGCTGGTCTCTGTGCCAATATCTGTACATCATCTTCCTGTTTCTTCAGACGTCTTTCAACCATATCCAAATTGTTAATTATCAAATTTGTTTTCGCCTTCAAGTCTTGATGAATCTCGCCAATTGCACGTTCCTGTCGCTGAGTTTGTGAAAGAAGGGCATCCGATTTGGGTAAAAGATTGTCAACAGTTGACTTTGTGCCCACAACAACATCCCACACTTCATCCATTTTCTCCGATACTGAAACCATCGGACGCATTTGTTTGACAAGTGCATCAATTTTACTTGATTTGATTGGTGGTGGAACCGTAGTGGTTACATTAAATCCACTTATTTGCTCATGATGATCTACTACTGCATAATGTATGTCATGTATCATGCGTAGCATACGTCCAATATTTTCCGAAACAATATTTATATGAAATTGTAATTTTTTATCAATACTGTCTGTAGAATCGCGTAGTTCGTTTAATTCTGTTGTCACATGGGCCATTGCTTCGGTATTCATTGCCTTTGTAATCTCAATTACATTCATTGTAATTGGTTTCTTTTCGCTGGCTTCCACATTGAAATCATCTGCTTGTAGTAGATTATTGTCAATTTGAGTTTTAAGCACTTCTAGTTTTGAATCAATATCGCTGACTTTTTGATCCAATTGTATTAGTTGATTCTCAAGCATGTAACCAGAGGAATTTGGAGGATTTGGAGCATCGTTAGGCTTTTTACCCATATGGACGCTTGCTTCAGGCAAAGTACGGCCATCATTGGAAAGCCTTGTGTCTAAACTAAGTAGTTTTGATATAACCGCTTCGGTTTTAACCACATTGTCAGCCACACGATTATCCAATATTTCCATATGTCGCATTATAAGTTCCACTGATCTATCTAAATTATCAATGCGTTTTAATTTTCCCTCCAGTGTGGTGATAATTATTTCAAATATGTTTAGCAACTGTTGTTCCCTATAGAAAAAAATTTGTTTATCAATTAATTAATACTATGATATTTGTTATATGAAAAAGCAAAAGCTTTGTCTCCCAACTCTAATGAGCCAAACTATAAAATACATATTTTAAAATTTCTTTTGGACCATTGTTTTGGATCGTAAAATATCAGCATCATAAGCCTAGATCTGGCAGTCTTTATAAACAAAAGCCAACAGCAAGTTAACTTCTCTACATGGCAGGCGATTCAAGTTTTAGGAAAAAGTTTTAGAGAGTTTAACTATTTTGTTATAAAGTTGGCAATCGTTCGTATATGCTTTAAAATCTACTTTCAAATTGTGTATTGAGTAATCGGCAGCGCCCATGGGATTGTTGCCGCATTTCTTTAATAATAATGAATTCCAAATACTTATACGTGCCCGAGGTGATAGAGTGGAAAACTGTGTGGAGTTTTAGCAAATCAAAGAACTAGCTATATACCATATCGTATATATATATTTCTACTCTATATACTCCTACACAGCTGATATATAGACGCCATTGCTCTATGGTTGCTTGTTTACATAATTTTGGCACTAAAACGTTAAAAAAATTAAATTTAGTTTATATTTAATTTGTTGGTTTATTGCCTATTTCACGCTCAACTTCTTGCGTAATTAAAAAAAAAAAAGTTTTATTTCTTTTGATAATTGAAGGCACCTAAAAATGTTTACTAAAGAAAAGTAACTAAATTGTGAAGGGTATAATAATAGGAGCAAGATTAAAAATTCTAAAATCGAGTCAAGAATCTGTCAAGAAACCTTGGATTTTGAATAACCTTAATATATAGTAGACTGTTTGTTTGTGTGTGTATGTGTGTGTCTAAGTAAATGCATACATATATTATATACAAACTTATATTTATATAATAACAATAATATATATTATATATATGTATATATCTTATAGGCATAAATACAATATATATTATGTATAATACTAGCCCCACCATTGTGCACATATTTAATTATGTATTTGCATCACATTCACTTTCAACAAAGCTGCCATAGACAACGAAGTAAGGCTCGATTTGACCATTTCCCAGTAGACCGGTTTTCCACCAAACCAACGAGCCAGCCATCGACCCACTCTTAGTTTGTTAAATTTTTCTATTTTTGCTTCAAATTCACTTTTTCAATAACTTTGCTTCGACGTCGGCATACATACATACATATAAATGTATATAGTACGTATGGAATGAATATATGAATGCATATATGTACATACAAACATACATATATACATATTTATTCATATGTGGATGAATGTTTTGATATTGGAATGTATTTGATGCATACATATGTACATAAATACATATTTCATACCAATTTATTTATACATAAACAAATTTATATGAAATAATGAATCTCCCTATGTATGTATGTTTGTATATACATAGATACATCATATTTTCAAGGTATATAAGTTATATCTATATATATATATATTTGTATATACAAATCCTATATATCTCGTAGATACATTCAAACCTATGTACATCTGTATGTATCTATGTGTGTGTGTGTGTGAGTGTGGTTCACAAGATCGTTTGTGAGCGGTATACAGTTAGCCGCTGTGCAAAAAAAAAACCAGTTTGTCCGCGTAATCTTTTTCTTTGATCGACGGATTTTACACAAATGCATGTGTTTTAGTCACAATACAAATGCATATACAATGTATATACATACATATATAAATATATACATATATGTATATTTATACTATTTATATATGTACATACATATATATGTACATATGTAGCATGTGAACATATAATGCAAAATCACAAACCCTTACCTTGTGCGCAAGTTTCCATTGCGCGTTGCGTTTAATGTTTTGGCAGCAAGCTTGAAGGTGGTAGTGGCGCTACTGCCACTATTTAGTTGGCTGGCACTTGTTCGTGGCAAACGTGGATTTGTATTCCCATTTCCAGGACGTTGTGCTCCAGTAGCGCCATTACTTGCCGCCAGTGCCCCCGGCAGCACATCGGAATGCATGCTAATTCCGATGCATAGGAGCATTAGTATTAGGGTTACCCGACTACCAAAATTATGCTGTCTTCTATGGGCCAGAAGAACGGCCATGATTGCAAACAGAAAGCTTTTAATGTAACTGTTTCAGCGCTGTCGTGAACTGTAATGGAAAGTAAATAATAATATACATAGTAGTAATAGTAGTAGTAACCATTTCAGCTGGGAACAAGCACTTAAAATGGAATATACGGTTTTCCAATCTAGGTTTTTTTTTTCACTTAAAAAAAAAAGGTGGAAACGGCAATACATTGCAACATTATTCATGTTATTCCAAATTTGTAGTTTTCAATTTGTTGTTAGGACTATCGGAATTGCCCGATATGCTTTAGTTTTTGTAGTAAAGTACCAATTTAGTCGAGACGGATTGGTTGGGCTTTCATAAAGCAACATAAAAGCAGTGGCCATCAAAGTTGAGTGGAGAAAAACTGGGCCAATGCATATACAGACATATACATATATATATATATATATTATTGCAATATATATATATATATATATATATATATACCCATATATATGCAGATCAACTGAAACTGAACTGGACCGAGTCAAAAGGTGAACTCCAATTAAATATACTTCATCGATCCAACAAAAATTAGACAAGGTCCAAACAAAAACAATGTTTTAAGTCTTCAGTTTCGTTGAGCAGTCTCTCGCAGTTTCCAAACGAACATATATGGCAATATCTATAGTTGATATGGGATTTACTAACTTAGTAATTAGTCTATTTCTTTTTTTAAAACTAGGCTTTTCGACATGTATTTATAAAGTTTTTTCACAAGTCTGGGGCACTTTAATATATATTTCTTTATACATATACATATATTGGAATTTAAGATTGATGACACCAAACTAATAACGGATCATTGTCTGTCAGTTGTATTTATACGATTTTACTGATTTGGCAACTTTGTGTTAATTTTAATGGCTTAATTTATAAGCATATAAAAGTCAAAAATAAATGTCCAATAGATGAGCGTGGTAATTAAAGTTTACTTTAAAACAATCACCATGTCTTATTCATTTATATTATCGTCACTGAATTCACAATTACTTTAAAGTATATTATACTCGAATAGCATCATCGTATAGTCACTAGCCAAGCATCGCTGAAGCGAGAAGATTGCGATTTCTCTTTGCTCTTCACAATTCACAATTAATTACACTTCATAATTAGTATTTGGTAATTGGGGCTAGAATATATTTGTCTACGTGGACAGGATTTAAGTATCCATAAAAACTTTAAGATTTCTTTAAAATTTTTCTTAATTTTTATTTTTTCAAAAATTTTGGGACACAATTTCAAAACACACACACTGACAGTGACTGTCTCTGTAAAATTAATGTACTCTTTTCTTAATTATGTTTCGAGTATTAATTAACTAAACTGGGTAACGGGTGATGGGCAAGGTCAACGCATAGTCTTTTTAAATCACTCCGACCATATCAAATACAATATGTATTCGTTGCTGCTATGCAAATTGTGAGAACCGTAAATTTTGCGTTAGCAGTGGGAATAGTGTTTTGACCCGTTGGCGCGATCACGATAGTTTTAGGCCTGATAACTCGAAACATTATTCACAACTCGTTGAATATTCACGTTTACCACAGGGTTTATGCATTTTCTCAAGGCATTGTATGTTGTGTGATGTACAGTGTATGTACATATAAGTTTTTTGTGTTTTTATTCTCCTTGTCAGCAATATTTATTTATTTTTTATTTTTGTTGTTTATATATGTACATATATACATATATATAGATAATGTTTTTGGATCAATCAAAAAATACTAATATATATCCATATACACATAGATAATTGTACAGATACATACAGATATTGTTTGTTGCACATTATATGCATACATACATACAAAAAAAACTAGTTTTTGTTTATTTAATATTTAAAATACACCATAAAAATATATCCAAGCGGGTTTAAATGCGCAATTATCATGATAAATGTCATTTAATTTAATAACAATCAATTTATTTTCTTAAATTAGGATTGAAAAAGACGAATGTACATTTATATCGGGATGTAAATAGATGAATGTATGTACATACATTTGTACATTTATAACAGCGAAGTTAAACAATTTAATTCACAACCGATTAAAACCATGGGTGAAACTTTACTGTTATAGATCTCAGCTACAAATGCAGTGCAAAAGCTCAGCTTAACAATATACGCGGAACAACAACGGAGAGTAGCTTTACAACACGCTTGCAAACTCACCACGTCGAGAGCTATGATGGCAGAAAGTGAGAGTGGTTTAATTTAACAGTCTATGGCTTTGTAATATTGTACTATGCAGACAAGACCCAGACAATAAAGATGCATACAGACCTATACATAAATACATACGTATATATCTTAACTTAAATAGGCATACCTTAATACAAATATACTTAGTGATATATGCATACCATGAATCTAATTATTTGTAAACAAAACAATTTATGCCTATGCTGTGTTGTGCATCCCTTTTCCTATGCGAATCAAAATAATTAAAAGTAGTGCGGATATCTATTTCATGGCTTATTAATATACATCTACTATAACAAAATATAAATATGCATGTCTATATATTAACCATGGTTGTTTCATAACAATTTTCTCATCGGAAACGGATACTAAAGCTCGAAAAAGTAGTCTTACCATAGCAGAAAAGCCAATTGACAAATATTTTCAAAGTGGTCGATCTTCCGTTGCATCTTTTAAGGTAGAGTTTTTAATTAAGACATTATTCTTAAAAATAATCAAATAACCAGTTAAAATAAATATTTTGTATATTAAAATTAAAGGGTATAAAATGCACATTCGATTTTTGGAAAAATTTTGTATATATGTGAAAGTATGTTTCCCATATACAATATTGTGAGCTATTTGTTTGTTCTTATAGATTTATACATATATATATATATATATATATATATATATATATATATATATATATATATCACGATTATTTAAATGTGAATAACAAGATCAGGAAGTTTTTTTTAATAAACAGGTAGCCAATTTAACTAGGTAAAAAATTATTTTTATTGCCAATTTTTGTAGTTTTCGGGGGAAGTAAAACAAAAGAAACTTAATTAGCCATTTCTATTCAGATGGCTACTCTTCTACTAGTGTTCGGTCAAAAGGCAAGTTCTAAGTTCTAAAGTAGCCAAGTCACTGCACTGGAGCGGAAGCCATAACAAGCTTCAGCAGCGATGAAATGGGGCGGAAAGCTAAAGCCAAAAGAATAAAGATTTCCACCATTGTTTTTGGCCAACATTCTTCAAAGATTAAGTTTACCAAAAGAACGATGTAAGAGTTAGAATCAATAAAATAACAACATAAATCCTTTATGTTAAATCAAACTGGAAGGTTAAAATACACTGCATATAAAAGTCCCATTATTCATTAAAAACACTCTCCAAGTACATTAACAGAGTTCTCTTTTACTCTCTTTGATTCTCTTGCGTGTTTCAAGGATCTTTTTCCTGCTCTCCCTCTCTTTCCAATACTCACTCAACTCACCTTAACAAAAAATCTTACAATCCTAACAATTTTCATAAGAAAACCTTTGTTTTGAAATTTCCAAATAAACATAATTGTAATTGCTTTTCTTCTAATTAACTTCATATTGATCGCTCATTTTCTGTTTTCATATATATTTTCTTCGCGCAACTTATCCATCCCTCCATTTTAACAGGCTTCAGTTACATAAAACGGATGTATGTGTAAGTGAGCGCACAAAAATGCATTAGTGTGTGCGTGTATATTTCTGTATTTAGGACCATATGCATGCATATGTATGTATGTTTGTATTTTTACCTGTGTTGGTATATACATAGTTGCCCGCTATATTGGGCGCATATGTGTATGTGTACGCTTATGCTTGTGTGAGTTTTTGTTGCTTCGAAAACATCTGCCGCCGGCCAACGAAATGGAACGCGTCCTAACATTTTATTTGTGTACATGTATTCGAGATCGCCAGTTGTTGTTTCGGCAGTCGCAAAAATAAAAGATTCGGCATCAGAAAATCTTAAAATCGTTAAAAATGTCGCTTCTAATTATTAAAACACTTTGTGTCTTTATCATTTTATTTCGGGTCGGAAGTTCATATCCTCAAACCGATGCGACACACGCACACAGTCATCATCACAGCCATGCTCCAAGAGAGCACGATGTTGTGGACAAGCGTGGGTCGGTTCAGCATCAAAACTGGCAGCGTCAGGAAACGATGGACTCCAATGGACTATATTTGTTGCAATGGTGGGTCAATGGCAATGATATACACTTTAGGGTAACGGTCAACACACTGGGATTCATAGGACTTGGCTTTTCAAAATATGGCAATATGGCTAGTGCAGATATGGTGCTTCTATGGGTTGATGATCGTACGGGAGAGTTGAATGCATTGGTGAGTAAACATCATGTGAGCGTATGTGTGAGTATATGTAAGTGTATTTGTGTTTTATTCGCAATTTACGCTACAAACAATCTGTGATTTCACAATATGGTGGTGGAAAAAACGAAATTCTTTTTATTTTAACAAAAGTTTAAGTTTATAAACGCTTACAAATCGATCGATAGGGGTACATTGAATACATTGTATGTATAATAAAATGAGGAAAATAGTGCGTGCCAACAAAAATTACCCCTCGATCTGCTGAAAGAACACAAACACTTCAATACAAACATACATACAAACATGTAAAGATAATTTATACGCCAGTCCCCTAAAAATATCTTAACCCTACTTACCCTAACGAAAGTGGTTACCTACTTGAAACTAAATTATATTTCTTCATTAAAGGACTGTCATGGATCTATACATCAACCGCATAGTGCTCCGTTGCAAGATGATACACAAAATTATCATATTGTTTCCGGTTATCAAAATTCTACACACACGCATATGGAATTCACACGTCAAATTGAAACCTGCGATCCCTACGATATGCCTTTTACCGTAAGTAACGTTAGTTTTTAAGTAAGCAATTTTAGTGGATTAAACATATTTATATCTATTTCATTTTAGAGGGATACAATTAAAGTTCTTTGGTCTTTTGGTGACACCGATCCAATACATGGCAGCTTAAAGGGACATGGACAAAATCGTGGTGCAAAATCCCTGCATTTGTTGGGTCCTCTATTTCGAAAACATCCAATTCACACATCATCCCACACGTCTGCGACTCATTCAAGTGATGGAAATAAGTCAATAACAAAGAAATGGGATGTTACTGTCAATAATGTTACCATTGAACGATCGATGGATACACTTTATTGGTGTAAAATTGTACGGGCACCGAAGCTGGAAGAGAAACATCATATTATTGGCTATGAGGCACTTTTAACACGTACCGGGTACTTACCATTGAAATTTCTCATTTGTGTACATTTGATATAACTTTTTTGTTTTTAGAAATTCACACAAAAACCTTGTTCATCATATGACCCTGTTTGAATGCTCAATTAAATCCTTTCCTGGTTCCGATCCTGCATCATGGGATGTTTGGGTTAGAAGTTCTGGCACTGTCTGCAATAGTAATCTGTTAACGCCACGCGATTGGGATTCTTGCTCTACTCCAGTTGCCGTCTGGTCAATTGGATCGACTGGACAGTTTCTTCCTGCACATGCAGGCATACCCATAGGCGGATCGTCGGGTGCTACATATTACATGCTTGAAATTCATTATGATAATCCCAGTGATATACTTGGTAAGTAAAAATTACTAAGCTAAGACGAATTGCAAGAGAACTAAGTCTTGTTTTGTTTTTAGCCGTAGACCATTCTGGATTTCGTATACATTACACCCAACACTTGCGTCCAAATGATGCGGGAATCTTTATAAGTGGCGTTTCAATTTCCGACACGCAACTTATACCACCTCATCAGAAACTGTTCCGCAATGTTGGTATATGTGGTCCTTCATGCTCAAGTGTGGTAAGACAATACATGTGATATGATTCAAGTGTGATAGCCTATTAATAATACACAAATTGTTTATTATTTACAGATGTTTCCGGATGATGGTATTAAAATTGTATCTGTTACTTTACATTCGCATCGCGCTGGTCGCAAAATGAGCTTACGTCATGTTCGAAATGGACTCGAATTGGAACGCATTATTGAGGATGATAACTATGATTATAAATATCAGCAAGTCCATCAGCTGGCAAATGAGACTGTAGTCCTGCCTAACGACTATATTATAACAGATTGCGCTTATGAGACATTGAATCGGAATCGCCCCACCTTTGGTGGCTATTCGACTAAGCAAGAAATGTGCTTGTCCTTTATAACATATTATCCTAAAATTGATTTATCTGGTTGCTATAGTATGACACCGGTGCGGGAGTTTTTTGAAATGTTTGGCGTCTTTCAGTTCTATTCGCTGAACATGACAGATGTTGAGAATTTGTTTCTTTATAATGGCAATCTTTTGGATTATATACCTAATACAATATACGCAAAGACAAAGAAAAGCCATGCCAATATGAGCGCAGAGGACATACTATACGAAGAGTCATTGTTGAGTAAGTGGTTTGAAATAGAAATTATTATTCTTTATTATAACTACATTATATGTTTTTAGATAAACTGCTAATATCAGATCCAGTTGAGTTCCATGATCGCTCCTTTATGTCGCATTTGAACCAATTACCTTGGTCAGAACCTTTATTTACAAAACGTGTCGAACAGGCCATGATAACTGGAAAGCACATGACCTTTTGTCGCATTTCAAATGAATCTATATCAATCGTAAGTTCTTGTTGATAGAATTTTATATTCGAATTTTAATAATTTTCTCCTTCCAGCCGCCAGAGATTATACGTTATCCAAATTTTACAACATTTGTTAAACCACCGAGCACTTGTCCTTATCATGCATTTATTGATAGCGCTCAATTAAATTCCAGCAGTTCAAATATAGTAGTGAATTTGCCTTTTTGGCTGTTATTGATAGGTATAGGACTGAGAAATTCGTAACATCCTTATATCCTTAATGATATATAGCACATGGTGTTTTTTTGGTTTTTGAAAATTCTATTTGTAAAAAAGTAAACGCTTTGAAAATGAATAATTTTAAAAAAGTCTTAAACAAATCATAAATCAACCAAAAAATAATAAGTTACTATAGTTCCCTATTTTAATACTTTTTAAAACCGACCATTATTATATTTAAAAATAATAGTTTTTGAAAAACCAAGAACATATAACAAAATGAACTATAATGTAAGTATGTAAATAAGAGCATACATACATATATGGTCTGCCGAAGTCTTGGTTTAAACTAACGCTGCTTGAACTCCGTTTTATTTATAGTCAACGAAATAAAAAAGCAGGTGTTTTATTAAACAAACTAAACTAACTAACTTATACCCTCCAGTAAGAAGAGAAAGTCAAGTTGTTATCCTGAACACTTTCTTCGGGTCTCATTAGATTTAAGGCTGTTAAAACTGTACGAATTTAAAGACATACTCACACGCCTCTAAAAAACGTATACAAAAATGAAAAAAAAACGAAAAAAAAGCGATTAAATTTTTAATTAAAAGCGCAAAAGACTTAAATCTTTTAACCGGCATGAATTCAGTAAGAGCCATTTTTTGTAATTCCAAAGATTTAGAAAGCCACCGTATGAAATAAATTATTCTAATCATAATTATTTGATAAGCAAATATGTATAAAACAGCATATTTTATACCAACTGTAAAATTGTATTCTCAGAATAAAAGCTATTCATTTACATAACTTGTGTATTGTATAAATTGTGCAACTATTGAATCCTTTTTGTAGTAAAGCGAAGTGTGTCAGATACAATTTGCAAGTGAAATTTTTCTTCAACTTCTCTACTAGATTATGATTTTATCATATCATTTTTATAAATTGATCATTTTCTAATCAGAAAACGTAATAACCGATTAGAAGTCCACTTAATTCTATAAATATAAATCAGTTTTGGAAGACCTTTAAAAAATAATCTGGTCTAACATGGTAAAAAATATATCCATAATTAAAGCAATGTCAAATATAATCAGTTTACTAAACTAAAAACTTTTAGATGGTTTTACTCAAATTTTATTTCTCAGTCTATTTTAGCTTGGACACAGTAAACATACTTCTTGTTATCTTTGTATCACTATTGTTATTAACTGGTTCCAGATTTTTTTAAAAATTTTGAAATGTAAGATGCACAAGCTCAGCAAGCACTAAAGACTATCTGTATCGGCATAATTAACTATATTGTAGGTTTTATTTAAGCCGGACCAACTTATTTTAAGCCGAATTAAAAGAACTTCGCTTGGAACAACAGCTAAACAAGAATAGAAGGCCGGCACTAGCTTACTTTTTCACTGACAAAATGCAATTTTTGTTTACTAATGTTCAATAAATTTGCAGAAGCTCATCTAACCGATTCACTTTGTTCGAATACAAAGATTGGTGATGGCTATTGTTACCGGTATTCCACATATTGAAAACACTATATTTACAATGAATGCATTTTATTTTTATTAAAACTTAATTCAAGCCACCTCGACGACACGACCATCGAAATTCGACGATTAGTTGTTGAGCTGTTGCAATGCATTTACTTGACTTCTTTCACTTGCAGGCCTGGGGGCAAAGACTGTTTAATTTTGTCAGCCTTCTCCTTATCCTGCACAACCAATGTGTAGAGGAAGCGAGAGCAACGAATCTTAAACTTGGTGTTTGTTGGATTCTTCTTGATTTTCACGGCACGCGCATCGGACCGACGTGCTTTGTTGAGGAAGTCTTTAACTTCTTTAATTTCGCGTGGCATCTGTTTAAAAAAAAATAACAAGCATCAGTTTAATAAATGACAGTTTCACATATGTAACTCAAAAACTCACTTTGGGTTGATATTTATAAGCTTCAAAAACCCAAAATCTGCGTACTACACGTTCAGAAGTAGGGAAGAAAAGGAAATTTTATTTCCGGCTGTCAAACGTTGTCAAGCGCAGGGTTGCATTGAAATGTTATCGATTTTATTAAATAAATATTTTATGGTATGTCAACATAGCGTCGCTGTGTAGTTTTAATGATGAAATGGGCATTTTATTAAAACAACTTTTATTAAACATATGTATGTAGGTAAATGGTTTCATGGATTTACGCAAGGTTTTATCCCCGCTGATTAGCAGTATTAGTTTTAGAAGATGAAGTTTAAGTAGTGAGATTCTAATCAATACTTAATATATATCAAGTGTACTTGTATAAAACTTTTAAACGCAGAAAAACTGCGTTTAATTGGACAACATAGGGTGTTAGGCTAAATTATTCAAGATAACCAACGATAAAAACAGAAAATCTTGTTGGATAATTTATCAATATTTAAGTAATTTGACGTTCGATAAGTTTTCGGCAGTCTTTTTCGATTGTTGACAAATTTATCAACGAAGTCAGTAAACTAGTTCGCTCGTAACTGGTACTAATGCCACATGAATTCCTAATTAGTGTTAAAAAGAATAACAACTATTGTTGGCTGAGTAATTCAATTTGGAGGTGAATGATGCTTCATTAATTCCGACTTTATAATTCTTCATTATATATCCAAAAATATCATAAGAAGGTAAGTTCGCACGATACAGTGAGTGGAACTGAATACTTTGAAGTATTTAGGCTGGGCTTACGAATAGATGTACATACATATACATATATATGTTTAATTAAAAATGCAAGCATTTTCTCATACATGGACTCAAGTAAAACTATGCAAAACTAATGGATGTACAAATGTGTGTTTGTGTTGATAATAATTTAAATGTTTTCTAATGTAAAGGCGGCATCGCAGGTACAACTCCCGGTTAGTGTGAAAAATCGATAATCTGTTTTTATGTACATACACAGTCATGCAGGCATACATACATACGTACTCAACACTCGTCTTCGGCTCAGTGAAATTAATTTGAATAGTGAAGTTTCGCATACACAAATACATATGTATGTAATCATTTGTATGTATGTACACTTTGTGTGCGTATATATGTGTCATATTTAAATTTTTTTGTTTTATTTTAACGTAAACAAGTGAATATATATACATATACATAGGCGTATGTAGGCGAAATTGATATTCGTTTGTTATATGCATGTATACTTACATTGAAGGGGCGTGGTTTTGCTTGTGCATAGGTATGTTTGTATGTTTCAACATACATATTATGTACGTCTGTATGTATGCATAGATGTATGAAATCAAATTAGACTGAACTTGGACCTAACTCAAATTATCAAACATTTGCACTTGTCACCTAGCTTGTGTGTATGTATGTATATGTGTGTGTCTATTGAGTGCCCTGCCTGTCTTATATCAAATATAACTGCCATGTACATTGATGTACATAGAAATCTAACACAAATAAACATATTTTTTAATTACAAACAAACTTTTACCCTTTACGATAAGAGCTCCTACCTATTAATACCATTGCCAAGCACCTGTAAATGGAAACCGTTGCGTTCCAGTCCATTTGATGCACTCATATTGCTTATCGGCGAGCTCAACTTATCAAAATGAGAAAAAAAAAACAATTATATATTTTTAAAAAACTCACGTTCAGTGCAATGCACCCTCCCGTACGTTTTAAGAGTAGTCACATAGCGATCGTTGGCTCAATAATTTCCGTACTGATAACCTTTTACGAAAGATTTTCATCATAATGTCTTGTATGAAATATTTGATTAAATACAGCACACGATTTGTATACACAAGAGAAATAAGACCGGTTAAGGCTTTTAAGAGACACAAAGTATATAAAGTAAATATAGAATTCTTATTTCTTGATGAATATATCAAACAGTGTCGATATATCAATTCTTTAGAAATCTACAACTACAACTATACCTAAAAAAATAAACGATCTAACGGATAGAAAAACATTAATGAAAGACCCCGTCTTGACTTTTAAGGTGTATACTTTAGGGCACTATTTTTTTTTTTATTATTTATAAAACTAAAATTTGTTATTTCATCCAAATTTAACAATTATTTTTTATGTTTATAATATTCTAAACTTTTTATACCTTATGGTATTCGAATTATAAGTAATATATCAAAATAATTCAAATTTCAACATTTTCTTAATTTCTTTCAGCTTTCATCATGAATCCTGCACAAAATTTGAATATGGATCCATCTCTGGTACCGGAAGCTGGCCATATGCAAGCCCAATATACGACATTTCAAAATTTTGAACAATTTACTGCAGCTGGATATACAAATGCACCGATCTATATAACAAAGCCACCGGGAATTGGAGCCATATCACAAATGGGTCCACATTGTTCCATTATTGGTCAGCCGAACAAAATAGATGGCAATGCTCAAGAAGTTGCCATTCCGGGCATTGAGAATCATTCGATGGCACCAACTGTGCGATACATTCAAGCTGGACAATTTGATGAAGCACCAGATTATGGTGTATCCGGTATGCCTTGTGCCGTCGAATCGCATTATGCGGATGAATCGGTTGTACCGTATGGCTATACCTCAGATCCTAATTATGGATTATCGGGCGCTAGTACGAGTGTTAAACCATTTGCTGCCCGGCCTTTTGATGATAATTTAAATGGGTCCGATGTTGTAAGAGATGGCCAATGTAGACCTTTCGATGGACAAGTCGATTTTAAATTACCACAGTTTGCCATGGCATCGTTAAGTTCAGTGCCTCCCAGAATTGGCGAGAAGGATGATTTTATCGGCGGATCTGATAGTGACCTTTGCTCAACAATGCGGTGGCGCGATCCAAATCTGTCTGAAGTGATAAGCTTTCTAAGCAATCCCAATAATGCTATTAAAGCCAATGCGGCGGCATATTTGCAGCATTTATGTTATATGGATGATCCAAATAAACAACGTACAAGATCTTTGGGTGGTATACCACCATTAATTAGATTATTGTCCTATGACGCTCCAGAAATCCACAAGTAAGTTTGATAATCAATTGCTACAATTAAACCCAAAAGAAAGGAATCCCTATCCTCTGAGCAAATCCACTTATTCGATTGGAACATTTGTTTTAAACTAAATTTTTTATATTTTCAGAAATGCATGTGGTGCTTTACGCAATTTATCTTATGGTAGACAAAACGATGAAAATAAGCGTGGCATTAAAAACGCTGGTGGTATCGAAGCCTTAGTTCATCTCCTTTGCCGGTCCCAAGAGACTGAAGTTAAGGAATTAGTTACGGGAGTTCTATGGAATATGTCGTCCTGTGAAGATATTAAGCGGTCAATTATTGATGAAGCTCTAACTGCAATAGTGTGCAACATTATAAAACCACATTCCGGCTGGGATCCTGTTTGCTGCGGTGAGACATGTTTTTCGACCGTATTTCGTAATGCCTCCGGTGTCTTGAGGAATGTTAGTTCTGCTGGAGAGCATGCAAGAGGATGCCTACGCAATTGTGAGCATTTAGTGGAGTGTCTTCTCTATGTTGTACGAACAGCCATCGAAAAGAATAATATTGGAAACAAAACAGTTGAGAATTGTGTTTGTATATTACGCAATCTATCGTATAGATGTCAGGAAGTTGAAGATCCAAATTATGATAAACATCCTTTTATAACACACGAAAGGGTTATTCCATCTTCGTCAAAAGGTAATTGAAATCAACTCTCATTGTATTTCTAGCCATTAATAATGTGTACCTTAAATTTTAGGTGAAAATTTGGGCTGCTTTGGAACAAGTAAAAAGAAGAAGGAATTGGCATTAAGTGAAGCTCAACAGGATTGCAGTTTTTCGACAGAGTACTCAAAGAGTTCGGCCACCAATCAAGTTAAAAAGGGTTATGAACAGCTTTGGCAACCAGAAGTGGTACAATATTACCTTTCGTTGCTCCAAAGTTGTTCGAACCCAGAGACTCTTGAAGCAGCTGCTGGAGCTATACAAAATTTATCTGCATGCTATTGGCAGCCCAGCATTGATATTCGTGCCACTGTGCGTAAGGAGAAGGGTCTCCCAATTTTGGTTGAACTGTTACGAATGGAAGTAGATCGTGTTGTATGTGCAGTGGCAACTGCATTGCGCAATCTTGCCATTGATCAACGCAATAAGGAACTAATTGGAAAGTATGCAATGCGCGATTTGGTTCAAAAGCTTCCCTCCGGCAATGCACAACATGACCAAAACACCTCGGACGACACCATCACTGCTGTATTAGCCACAATTAATGAAGTTATTAAGAAAAATCCAGAATTCTCACGCTCGCTTTTAGATGCTGGCGGTGTGGATCGCCTTATGAATATAACGAGACGAAAAGAGAAATACACTTCATGCGTAATTAAGTTTGCTAGTCAAGTTCTGTACACCATGTGGCAGCATCACGAACTGCGCGATGTTTATAAAAAGAATGGGTGGAAGGAGCAGGATTTCGTTAACAAAAACTTTTGTGCCCACAGTACACCGCCAAGTTCTCCAAATAATGCGAATAACACTCTTAACAGACCAATGGCATCTCAGGGACGTACGCGGTATGAAGATAGAACCATTCAGCGTGGTGGTGGTGGTCCTAGTGCTTCTTATAGAAATAAAGAATCATCAGGAGGAGGAGGAGGAGGTGGCAGT
This sequence comes from Drosophila neocordata, assembly GCA_018903615.1. Classification (NCBI taxonomy): domain Eukaryota; kingdom Metazoa; phylum Arthropoda; class Insecta; order Diptera; family Drosophilidae; genus Drosophila; species Drosophila neocordata. The sequence continues at coordinate 376,553 of JAEIGI010000025.1, read as the reverse complement.
GGAGCAGTTATGTCCAATAACGAATCTGCATTGCTGTCTGAAATGGTTCGAAAACAATTATAAAGTGTATATTTGTTTGTTAATTATTTTATTAGATATAGACACCCACACACACACACACACAAAAAGTATTTAAATCTTAAATTATTCATACAATTAACAATATAGTTTCTTTTATTTTGCATAGGTTTATAGTATTATAATCATAATTAATTGTAACAGATTAAATTCCTTATAAATCAAATATGCGGATATGATTACTTAATAAATAAAATAAGATATATCCATGTATATCAACATGATTATACTTGATTCTTGTCAGAATTATAAGTGAATTGAAAGTCACAGTCCAATTTTTTACACGGGGCTTACAATCCAAAGACATTCCCTTTCCTAGTCCAAAGTTTGCCCATTGGCAATTGGAATCTATTTTTGTTCTCTTGCTTCCCATTGACATTGATTTTTGCAATCTTTGCGTTGCATTTTGAACTTGTTATTTATTTGTTTATAATAATACATGATGAATCTTAACTTTATACTTAAATCTATTTACAACCAAGGATGCCAAGCAGGATCCATTCGGCACAGGTTATCAATATTTGTTGCAGATTGTATTAACATTGACACTTTTTTCACCTCAATGCTATCAAAATATGAAATTTTGTTAAATCTCGTCATTATAATATCAACCGCTGCATTAACAACGTTAACTGTATGCTCCATGGAGTTATCTAAATAACGCTCCTCAGTCCCTTCCGATAATTTACACTCTCTAAAGCCCTTCTTTTGCAGCGTTATTATCTCATCTCGCAATATGGTTTGTAAAATTGAACTAAGTTTATAATTTGGCTGAATGAAGCAACGAGCTGTTGCCACAATTGCTGCCGACAAAGGGCCCGAAATCCCAATATTTGTAATAAACTCGCCAATATTTGGAGTCAAACGGAATGGCACTGGTCTGTGTTGATTGAGCTGACTCTTTTCATCATTAACATCGAATTTGAAATATGAGATATTCATCAAACCCGAATCCTGATGAAGGTACATCATGTCAGCATTAAGACGTGTCAAATTTAGGGCGTGTTCGCATAGATACGCCAAAGCCAATTGCAGCGTGAGCTAAAAAGTTGAAATAAGTTATAATATAGAATTATTATTTTAGTATTATATATTTTATATATATAAGAACTAACCATTTTTCTAAATTGCCAAAAGTCCGTGGCTGCAGCAAATGTTTTTAATGCCCATTGTTTAAGTAATGTCTTGGGCACCATAGTCCATTGGACTTCCGAGAATATCTCTCTTAAAATCGTATGTGAGGTTTGTGTTCCTCTTGCTTGGGCCTCGGAGAGGCGTTCGTAGTATTTAACAATTGGCATGTCATAGTCAATTTTATTCTTTTGGCAGCATTTTTTAAATATTTTTAGCAACGAAACACTGTTTGGATTGTCTTCAGCCAGACGCATCTGCGGAGAAATAGGCACGACTCGAGGTACTGTTATATTTAAAAAGCGTCGACTTGTTTCCTTTTGCTTTTCCAAATAGTAATTCAACATGCGCTTCAATTGTAGTACTCGTTCTTCACGGCGTGCATCACCGAGTCCAGAATCCAATACTACCAGGTAAGGATATATTTTACCATTTGTGCCTCTAATATACAATCGACGTGCAGCAGTATTGTTTTTCTGAACTATTTCGACACGTGGCATAAATCGAGCAATACGAACATAATAATGTGATGATGAAGGTATAAGCAATTCCCCGGGAAGTTCAACTTCAGCTGTTTTCTGACTAAAGTTTGATAGAAATCGACATTTGTCTTCTATCAGGAAAGATGTTGGCAACTTTTTCACTTTTGTTTCTAAAACCTTTATCCATGTTTTCAGTTTTGATATCAAGTTGTGTAATTTCATGGCTCCTGGTTTTGAAAAATCAAAATCACTTGTAAATTGTTCCTTCATTTTCTGGAATACTGGATCCTGGAAAGTAACTTGGGCACGACGTGCCAGAGACTCTGAAGCTGCGGAGTTCGATATGGACGATGTGACAGATCCAGGCACATTTTCAATTCCAATACCAAATGTAGATCCCAGCTTTTTGACAAAGTGTAATGTATGTGGAGTTATGGTCGCATTGACAACGGTGTTTCTATTCTCAAATGCAATGGCATAACATTTGATTAAACCTTGTCGAAGTTGCCGGAGTACCTCCTCTGTCCAGCTTTCCCTAAACCAAACCATTTGATCTACGATTCCTTCTAGTGAGCTGAGAATAGTGGGATGCACTTCACGCTGTAATTGCATAACTTTTGAGCATCTCCACATTGGAGGAGTTGCCTTGATTGGATTCACTGACTGGGCAGTCATTTGGTTATTTCTTCCGCAACTCGAAGACATATTTTCCAAATTCTTAAAATGGAAAACAATATATATTAACCAGATCTCAGTCGAAAGTTTCGAATACTTACCGAAGTTGAAAATTTGCCAGCAAATACCGCCTGTTCCGCCGACTTGTGTTTCTCCCGTTGCTCAATTTTCAGAGTCAAGTAGAGAGTACGAATAGGGAAATACACAGCCTGAGGATAAAGTCGGCCAATCTACGATTTCAAAATTTGGGTTTGATTAGAGATAAAAAAAAAAAATTTTGTTTAGTCAAAACTTACTTGGCTTAAGAGATTTAATATCACATCACCATCAAATTGCTCCAGACAACACAGCAATTGTGATATCCATGGCAACCAATAGGAAGGGGGAATACCAGACACATATTTCTCCAATGTGCTTATTAAAGTATTTGCTGAGTTGTCATATGACAAAAACCAAAGGACCTTAGCAATATATTTTCTGGTTTTGCTTTCGTTTTGATTACGACAGGCATGAAGATAACAGATGAGAGCATTAACTGCCAACGAGATTTGTTTTTCCTTTAAATAGATCTGTTCCATGTAATCACCCCACATGGCCCATGCCTTGGTAAGTCCATCGTGGAGCTGTGCTGCAGCACTAAATGATTTTCCTGCTTCTTCAGTGCGGCCAATTTGGGCCAACAGCAGTCCTTTCAATGCATAGAATTCTGCATTCATTTCACCAGTAAAATACTTTAAATTTGTTGACTCGATGACTTCAAGGGCTTCGTTAATTTCATTTCTACCCGATGTCGATGGCATTTGCAAATAACACTTTACTTGTTGCCGTATTTTCTGAGAATGAAACAAGATAAAAATCCATCAGCATTAAAACTCTAGAAACTATCTTTGAGCTCTTACCTGGAAACAATCGACAATGGGAACTGATGGAATGGTATAGATTCGGGATAGTGTCTCCTGACAAACTCCAGTGAGATTATGCTTTCTTGCAATTTTTCCAAAGGATATAATAGCTTGAGCCGAAGCATGAACTCCCAACATTGTACTTCCTTGATCAGATTGCTGCTCAAGATGCTGTGTTATAATTTGATAATGATGTTGTCTCCATGTAAATATATCACTCCAATGGGACAAATCATCTGAAATAATGGGTAAGCGATTGCGCCATGTCTTTACAATTGCCTTCATATCATGCAAAGATGAATTGCGAGTTTGTGTCAGACCCTGATGAATTTGACTAGCTTCGTGGAGTTCCATAATTTGCTGTGATGCTTGAAGGTATGGCAAATGTATATGCGACACAATGCTCGGTAGACGACGCCATTCTCTTATACATAAACTTGATGCAATCTCAACATAACGCTCCACACTGGCTGTTTGTCTCTCCTCTTGGTGTAGAATGGATAGGTATCCCTTGTAGAGATTTAATTTGAAACCATAATGCTTTGAATAGCATTGTTCAGTTTTGGCTAATGCATTTTTCATTAGGTTCCAGTCTGGGACACGCCATGAACTCTCAAGTATAAGGAACATATTTTTCTCCTTGTTTGTTTGAGCATAATCTAATAGGATATCCCATTGATTAAGTTCTTTGGCACATCGCATCCAATGTTTCTCCCACAACAACAGTTCACTATTGATATCTGTGTTAATTAAACCGCTGTTAAGATCTTGCTTGAATTTTGTCATGGCAAGATCGTATGCTCCTTGAGCCTCTTCAAAGAATCCCATTTGCTCATAAGAAACTGCAACATTTGTTTCCGGATAATGAGCAAATTTCAGCCATAGACCTGCCCATAGATCCTCTTCATGCATGGCCGAGTACATTTTTGATAGAGAATCATAAATGTTGTTCAATTGCTGTGAATCCATATCAGGTTGATTCGTTTCCATATCATCAACGTTAGTTTCGTTTCGGGTAGATTGAGCCATTGCCAAATCTTCCAAAACTAATATAGCCCTGTGCCAAAGATTATGCGATTTTCCCAAGTATGTAAGGAGATTTGGAGGAATATATATCGTTGGGGTACATTTGGTTAAGCTCTCAACGAACGTATTTAGGGTACTTGGAGAACAATCCTTTTGATTTACATTTGTGCCTGATGAAAGGAATGGTATTAGTTCCTTTGTTATATTATATCTTTGATCTTCCGAAAAGATATTCCATATGCGTGGAAAAATGGACAACCAAACGCTCTCCGCCAACTGCGTATCCACGTGACATAGTTGTGATGTCGCCACTAACATCTGATCAGTCCGTATATTTCGATTCGCTTCTAAGAATTCAGCCTGCTTACAAATCAATTCAATTAATGTGTCGCGTCTACTGGGTAATATGAGTTGACAATCCTCCTTTCGCACAGCTGTAAATTCCAGTTTCAAATCAATATCAAAAACATCGTCTTTATCATCAACGGTTTGAACGTTCTCAAACGACTCCGATTGCGATGATAGGAAAGACACAAATGTGTTTTCTTGAGAATCGGTCGAGTTGGTTGGTATCACTGAGGTTATACTTGGAATTTTAAAAGCTTCGTTCGAACATTGGATTTGAGTCATTGTATTTGCCGTCAAGATCAAAAGTTCTATGCATTGCTTTATCCAATAATGAGATCCAATTGTGTCCCAAGCCTGTGAGCATATTATATATAATAGTCTGTCATGAAGTCTGCGCCGCATCGATGCATCCAATATTTCAAAAAACTTAGCCCGTATATGGGGATTTTGAAAACGAAGACCATTAAGAAAAGCTCCTTCGAGTTTGCTAGTTAACTCTGTTTGTTTTAGAATTTCATCCCGATAAATGTAATTTATAATTTCCAAGAACTGAACATTCAGTTCAATCTCATCGGCAAACTTTTTCTCAACATTTTGCATGAGTTTCACAAGCAAAGCAGATTTCTCCCTTATGGATGGCACTTGGGTCATAATGTTTGGTTCCTTTGTTTTTACCCAATCATCCAACATTTTTATTATGCATTTTATTATTTTGACTTCAGAGCTCTTTTCAATCAAGCTAACCAATATTGTTCCAATGAAAAGTTTTCGAATTTCCACGCTCATTATGAATATACGATTCTTGATCAATTCCAATGATAATACCAAAAGCTCCAATGCCAAAGAGTTTGAATCGGCAGGTTGTGGATTTGTAGTGGTGTTTCCATTATTGTTTATATGATCTTTTGTCAAACGGTTAAGAACTCTGATAAACTGCACCAGTATACGATCGATATAACTGGGATTATTCGATGTGCAGGCTTTCAATATCATTAGTGTTCCAAATAGAGAAGAAGCATTTGGTTGTGGACTCTTCTCATAGAATGTAAGATTGTCGGTTATCATTTTACTAATGGCGCTATATAATACATCAAGATCATCGTGTTTATGCTGCGCGTCAGGTGGAAAGATTGTCATGAGTCTGGTTAAAAATATATGCATTAATCGAACAATTCGGGTATTCTGATGTATTATGCATAGCGATAAGCCACGTTGAACAGGTCGAACAATATTCACCAATTGCTCGGCATTCAAAATGGTTGTCAAGAATGTCAAAAAGTCAATTCCAGTGCATATATTGTTTAAATTATGATGAGGTGTTTCCACTGTGGTAAGCACTTTGTCTAGCCAATTCAGTTTAATATCAAATGGCTGGGGCCAAATCTCTGGACGCATGGCCATTTTCAACAGCATAACACATCTTAAATGAAGATGACAACGAATGCGATTAGAAAATGGATTCAGATTGCAAACTCTTAGAATATTAAACAATATTTTTGACGCTTACCTTCTTGACAAACTTTCTCCGGGTGAAATTATTCCCGGCTGGGGATCATTAACTTGGCAAGCTAAACGCACCAAAAAGTTAAGCACGGTGTCACAATAGGACTTATCTAAAGACCGAAGGACATCTTCAGACTTGGTAAATGGTCCAGTTCCTGTAGAGATATATATCAATGTTAATAGATGGATTACATTTCCTTTAAGAATTTTACTTGCCTGATGTTGAAGAAGTTTCTCCAGGTTTCTTTCGTATCTCTACTACATCATTTCCTGGTCGCTTAGTTGCTGTTTGTTGACTATCTCTAACCAATTCATCTTCAGGTACATCAATTTTTGATTCTCTCTCATCTTCCTTGATGCGATGCAATTCCCATTTAATAATTACTTCAGCCAAATCGACGGCTAATTTTTTGTGCTCAATCGATGCAGTTGGTGGGAATCCCAGGCGTTGCATATAATTAATTAAATGTTGGACCAATTGATGCCTTACGGGGAAGTAGACCTGAAATAATAGAAAGATTTAGAGTTAAAGAGATTATAGAAAGCTTTACAAAATGTTAATTACCTTATAGTGGCGTATTATAAGTTGCAAAATGTGGAATAACTGCTGCATTGCATGGCCTTCTTCAACAATAATTTTCTTTGTCCAATGTGTAAGCATGGTGTTGCCGTCTTCCATGCGTAGGGGCATAGCTGGAGTAAGTACATCCAATGCTTGCTTTACAATGGGTCTGGCTTCCAGGGCATGTCCTTTTAGCAAAGAGTGAAAGACTTGAAGAACGATTTTCTTATGAATCGCCAATCTAGCTATTATATGTGCCAACAATAAGTGACCATGATAACGCGCCGTAGGATCAACTGAGTTTTTACTAAGTAAACAAGGCCAAGCAAAGGTCATTAGACGCCTCAGTTTGTTGCCTTGTCGCTTATTATTAGCATCACCATCGTGAATATGTTGAGATGCACGCTCTACTAGTAAGCAAGCTAGTTGCAATAATGCAATTCGAACTGCATCATCATATTGTTTATCGGGATCGAAAACCTTATTGATAAACACGGAAACAATATTCTTCTCATCTTCTTGATATGGTGTTGGTGGTGCTCCAATCAATTTGTTTCCTTCGCCCTTGTCAAAGCTGACAGTAAAACATGGTATCAATACGGCTGTAATTATTTTGGCCTTCAATTCTTCAGAAATCGTGTTGTTATTGAAATTCTCAACAAAATGGAAAAATGCATTCCGTTTCCAGTTCACGGTAAAACTTTGGGCCACAGTATTTTGTAGAAAATCTCGAAGGAAATAAACTTCCGGTATAAAATGTGAACATAGAGCTTTCAATAATTGAAAGAGTAGATCAATGTCGTTTGTGTTATTTGAGAAATATAATAGCAATATCCGTCCAATTAAATGCCACAAATCGCATACCACATTCTCAATGCATGTTACATAGAGATTATTTTGCCACATTTGCTTTAAAGTATCTACGATATCTTGACGGGTTGGTATCCATTGATCATCCAATTCCATTAAGGTAAAAATCACAAGAACGGATTGATGCACTACTTCATATTTTTGCGGTTGATTGAGTTCAGTATTATTACTTAAATATGCCAATAGTTTTGTATATTTCTGATTCTTGACTGCCGCTCGAAATGATTGTCCATTTTCATGTTTTAAAATAAATATAAAAAATCGATTCCATTGTGCATCCATCATAATTGCCTCGATCATAAACAGATCAACAGTCTCTGATGGGAATCTTTGTAGAAACTTAAGCAATGCTTCCCGATATGGGCTTGAAGCTTCAATCATTAAATTATTCTCAGTTTGTAGAACAAGTTGGCAAAGCTTTTCAATATACTTTGGCGATGCTGATATATGATAAAACATCTCAATGAGAGTGACTATTTTCTGTTCGTAGTCGCCACCCTTCGATGAGGCAAAGAAATTCATGTTCTGATTTGTACATTTGCAATTACCAACAAATATTTCAATAATTTTTGCACAATGCTGCAAAATCTGTTCACTCAGTTTTTCATTGAACATTTGTGGAAATAGTTGAGTGAAATATGACAAGCGTTTTATAGTCGGAATTGATAAATTTCTGTGATCACCCAATTTTGAAAGAAGTGGTCTCATTGCCGACTGAATCTGAGAATAAAAAGGAATTTAAATGATTAAAATATCATTTAACATTTAGAATAGGATTAACTATGGCCATACCTTTTCCTTTTCAAGTGTTATACCGGTTATAAAGTGCTTCATACACATATAAGCAGTTTCTTGCAACTCTGGTTTATCGTTCTCCATCACTTTAAATATAATGTTTATTATTTTTTCTTTATAAGCGACATCGGTAATATAGTGACAAGCTGCTAGTGCACGCAATGCACTTGTTCTCAGTGGTATGAGATTGGAAACGTTTTTATAGCAATCTAATTTGGCCAGTGTGGCATCTTCAGCTTCACTTAAAGTAAGCAACTCGTGAAAGAATAATTTATGATAAGTATTTGATAAATCTGAAAAAATAATTAATAATTTAGCTATATATACAGGAATAGTATCAACTGACTTACCAATTGTAAATAGACGTGGTTCAAGAGTAGTGCAAAAGGTATTGCCATCCATTAAACCAATTTGAGCATTTGCTGGTTGATGGCGCAACAAGTGTTTTTTGGGTGGAATTATGTCGGCTAAAACATCTTTATGGGGATCCATTACCTCGGAAACCGATTTTGATTGTATTGAGCCAATATGTTTTAACAATATCATGGATTCCTCTCTGACTATACAATTCGGACTTGTGATATGTCGCACCAGTTCGTGAATAACTTCATAAGTGGCTTTTGTTTGCAAATCTTTAAGTTCATCATTGCGATAGTTAACACTGATGGGGCTTAAGCAAATCTCTAGCATTGTCTTCATGTAGCTTTTAGTTATATCAATGGCACCATTAGAAACATCACCTTCGAGATCCATCAACACAAACATGAATGCTTTTAGAAAATTGAAAAGATGCTGGTATAGAGCACGCAATGACATGTGCTTACACAGGAACTGGATGGCCTGACAACCGCCCACTTTTGAGTACCAAGGTCGGTCATAGCATAAGGCAGTCATTTTTTCAGCCAAATATTGGATTATTGGCAATTTGCATGCTCGCTCTTTGTTACCCATTATATTTGTGGCTGTATCCAAAATGATACCCATACAAGCAATACCCGGTTTACACAATTCCTTTTCCTCGTGTCCCATGCAAGCAGCCAAGGCGTCAATTAGCACCATGGGATCGATTCCATTTGAGGCATGGTAACCTTTTTGAGGAAACGGTCCAGCCTGTTGAGCTATAGCTACCATTGTATAATGTCTTACAACTGCTGCCATCACTGGGCATACAGAATCACGTAGATCTTTAGTTGCCGAAGCGACCAGCATACCAATCAGAGCTGTCTGATGAGTTCCTCGGACGCTGGCTTCTCCAATTTTATGTTGGAATATGGACCAATTCATAATGTTGCTCTCAACAAAGTCAGCATGAGTGAATAGTTTCAGCAGGATGTGTTTTTCATCATCCAAACTTATGAAAGCAGCTAGAAAGCAACGGATTACTTCCCAACTTTGTCTTCTGTAAAACTGATCGGTTGTATTAGAGCTTAATGCCCTAAAAGCCGACTCAATTGCTTCATCTACTGGAAATTCTATAGGTGATTCATATTCTTGGAAATATGTTACAATTGAGATTATTGGCTTTTCGTCTTGATCATAGTGTAATGTTTGAGGTTCCACCATCATTTTACGATTTCCACCACCAAATTTACCAAGAACGCGAAATGCGACCAATGCAGCATTATCTTGATTTCTCAAAGTCTTCCATAAAGCCTGCATTAATGCCGCCCTAACTGGCTGTATATGATCATACAAGAAATCTGGTTGTAAGTTATCCACACAGAGTTCCAATGTTCTAAGACCCTAAAAGAGTTACGAAGAGTTTATTAATATAATATTTTAAAATAAACTTCTTCTTTAAAACTTACTTGACTTATTAAAGTTGGTGAGCCATTTAATGCAGAAACTAATGGATCCATTAACATTGGAAGATATGGCAACAATGATGATAAACGCACTGGAACCGTTAAGCAAAGTTCCACAAAAAGATCTCGCATGTGTTGTTTATGAAATCCACTTTGTAAACGATTTAACCCTTCTAATAAATTGGGTAATAATGGCAGAAATTCTTGATATAATAGATCATGACTGCCGCCTCCGATTGAGCGAAATAGTGCCCGCAGTAACAGAAAGTAGTTGTACGGTTCATCCGAAATCAAAGCCAATTCCATTGAACGGATAACTATTTTGTGTAGATGAGGACGTAGCATTTGCTCATTTTCTACAGGAAATAGACTGACACTTCCAAACACAAGTTTGAATAGCCTTAGATATAAATTGGATCGTTCTACATTGGATCCCATTTCCTCCATTTTTCCTAATAGATACTCAACCAAAACAGTCGCAAAAAGAGGTGAAGTTGTTGGATTTGCCAAAAATGAATTTGCAACCACTTGAAGGGATTGATTTTTGTAAATCCTTTCAACTAAAAAGTCAATTGTTGTAGCAAATATTTCTTGGAAATTCTGAGAGTGCATCATGAGAAACTGCGAAAATAAAATATACATTAATATGCATCAATTCCGATAAAAATATATATACGGCACTTACTATTCCACTGAAATGCTCTAGTACTTCTTTTTCCTCCTTGCTACGGGATATTAAGCCAGATGTACGCTGTTGGTTAGGATTCACATTTATCGTATATATATCCAAAGCTTCCATTGCAAAATGAACCAACTCAATATAAGTGCATAAGATCTCGGGATTAAATAACTTTTCCTGTGCTTGCGGACTTGTATCAGAGATCTATATATTAAAAAAGTATATTACAATTAAGTGTAATGTACAGGATTTTGGGATATTTAGAACTTACCTTTGAATTAAAGAAACCCCATGTAATAGTTTTTACACCGCCCACAAGCGTTTTAACTAAACTTCGAAATTCTGCAACGTTTACTGAACAAACCCATTGAGCTCCCGCAGAAGGCGTTTTCGTCTGTTCACCTCCCAGTTGATCCTAAAAACAAATTACATAAAAAATAAACATTATTAAACATCATAACAAATAGTTCTAAAGTCAATACATACATCTTTTAATTCTGGAACATTCATTAGTGGTAAAGACATGGTTCCACTTAGATAACTTGATGATCCAGTTTGTGTTTGTCCTTTGCTGCATGTTAGAAAATTTATTAAAGAATTAGTTTTAATGATTTTTTGTAAGGAATTTATTCATTTCAATCTACTCACCATTTTTGTACGATTAATGGCAGCTGAATTTTTGCAATTGTCTCAAATTTTTTCACAAAAACTTTTAACAGTTTGGCCAAAATTTGTCTGGATCGCTGTGGCTCCAATTCACTGTGGTGACGTAAACAATCTACCAAATTTAGTAACAACTTACAGGACATTGTCTGTATGCCAACAGCAAGAGTTTCATCATGAACATTTTTAGAAAAGAGATTAACAGCTTTAATTAACACATCAAGGCTCAAACTTTGTCGAACATGATGCGCTAGATCTGCCAACGTTGAGTACGCCAACGGTCGAATGGAGTCCAATGTGACTCCTTTTCCAATTAGCAAGTCTTCGTCAAATAGTTTTTCGATAGACGGAATGAACTCTAGAAAATTATAAGTAAATATTAGTAGTCAAATTTACACCGATTTATAAAGGATAATGAAAGAAAAAAACCTTCGAATTGTTTACTTCTCAAATTGTTGCTTTTTTGGTGAGGTAATTTTGTAATTGTTTTGGAAAATAAAACTTACTTTGTCTCAAATCAGTTGCAAAAATATGACGTGCAGCTATTAACAATTCCTTCCGAAGGTGGGCAGCTTCCTTCGGGCAATTTGCCATTAAATTCAGCATTCCATTTGTTACGGACAACGAATTGGCTATCACAACATCCTATAATATAAAATGTTATCAAATTAGTTAGATATAAGTTGTAAATCTTTTTAATATAGTTTTGGTTACTCATTTAATTGATTTCTATAGCAAAAACATTTTAAATTAATTTGTAGCTTATCTTGCTTTTTAGAATTACCTGAAATATTCGCACAATATATGCTAAAAATGATAACGTTTTTATTTGAGCACCCATGAAGTCTACAAAGATTTCCTTTTGTGTGGAATTTCTATTAAAGAAAGTGTTAAATTTAAAGAATAAATCATTTTTAATAATAAAAAAAATACAACTTGCCTTTGCATGACTGTGGGTTGTAAATTAATTGTGGTTAGTATTAAAGGTATGAACTCGGACACTTCTTGGTGAACAGCATTCTTATATATCTGGTACATTAAAACCACTATTATTGGAAGCTCCTGTAGAACTTTTAATGATAATACACCTCGGGGCAGAAGGTTGTACTAAAAAGAAATCACAAGGACTCTATTAAAATTTGTCATGGTAAAACGCAACAAAATACCTACAATGATTTGCTGCGAATTTTGTTCCATTTGTTTATCCACATGTATTGTCTTCACAGAATAGGCTTCAGCCAATTGCATCTCTATGTTCAACTCCTTGAGATCTGTTATCCAAATGTCATTTGTTGTTTCAAAAATTGAAGAAAGATGATTGGGTAATTGTGTATATATATCCTTTACAAAGCCCAAAAATAGTTGAATCTATAAAATAACCATTTAAATAATTAATTAAATATATATTAATTATTAATATTGATAATGGAATCATACTAGAAAAACCTTTTTTATTATGAATAATATTTGAGAATACTTACTTCTGGGTTAAATGATGGTCGAAAGTGTTTGTGCAGTTCAATTATTATACGAAGACTCACAAGAACATTTTCTTCGTTGTCAGTTTTTAAGATTTTCAACATCATAGTTATAATACACTTAACATGTTGTCTTAAGTTCTCCGTAATTGGTAAACGATGAATCATTTCCAGTATTAATTTGCGGATCTGTGAAATATGAATAAGGATAGTGAAGTTTTGACTGAAGGGAAAGCTACAAATAAAGTCAACAAATTGGCGCTTTGTTGCATACTGTTTGCAAGTACATACATGCACACACACACACACACTACAAATATAGAGACACGCTTGCCAATTTGTGAGACTTTTGTGGGTAACTTACGTGTTGCATTGTATTCTCCTGTATAAATTGAGGGTCGCCTTCTTGCAGTATCCGCATAAATATCTTCAGGGCATTCTCCAAAAAAGATGGGTACGCAGGACTCTGCATGATCATTTCGAAGTGCTCACTCAATTCCTGCGTAGCCTTCAACTTGATTTCCTCCTTAGCGGAGGCATCATTTAGTATGTTTAAATAATTCCGGAACGTGTTAACCGGAATATTCTCCGTGTGGGCCATTTTATCTTATTTTCATTTGATCAATTTGCAAGAAATAAGAAAATTTCGCATGCCGGTGTAAACAATAGAGGCGGAGGCAACATCGATGACACTATTATTGCATCGATATTTTAGCACATTTGTAAATCGATGTTTGTTAACGACTATCGATGCATTCTTTTTACATCTTCTCCGTTACAAAAAACCAACAATTCCTTCGGTGGCCTAATTTGAAATTTTAGTCGTTATCCCTTTCAAAATGTTCAGTAGCCTTTTCATTTATAGATTGGACCACTTGTAAAACAATACTATTAAATCCTTTGCCAAGGGATTCGCCACACCAATTTCGTCCCTATGAGCAAGTAATCAGTCCTAATTGCATTTATCATGTAGATAACTTTTAACAAGTAGAAACTATTTTGTTTTCAGGTTTTACTTGGTTTCTGGAATGATGTGGTTTCCTCTTGCGTGCTCTTTGATTTCTTTCCAACTGACGAAATTCACCGGCTGATATCAAACTAGTTCATATTTAGTTAACAAAGTTAGTTCAAATTAGTTCCGTCCAGATGGCGCCCGCGGTAACAAGTGAATGCGATCAGAATTAAAGGATATTTAAAAGGAAAACAAGATGGAAAAATTGAATTGAATTGGGAAATGGGGAAGGACATACAAAAGGAAATTGCGAAAAATCAATTAAAAGCCAATTGGAGGATAAATTTTCAAAACAGATATAAATCGTTTATAAGAAAATGTGTGGGAATTCGGTATTTATTTTTAGACTTCGACTTTTTATTCGAATAAGTTTCTGCAAAAATTTACGATGCTTTTTGTAAAGTGCATATCTTTTAAAAAATTTCATGAATAATTTTTTATGATATGCTTAATTTGAATAGCAAAGTAGTTTTCACTATCTTGAAGCTCAATAAGTACATACATGCATACATACATGCATACTCTTGAACATACATACATACATATGTATAAGAATTGACTGATTATTGCATTTATTGCTATAAATGTTCAATTGAGCTTGTTAACCGAGCTTACTGAGTCACAGTCGCAGTCACATCACTTTATCGCATTGGCGTGTGAATGATTTTGCTATTCACCCACCAACACCCACACGCCAAGAAAGGAGCTGTTCTTGTGTAAAAAATACAATATACATACATATTATGTTTTGTTGACAGTAATGTACATGAGTGTGTGTATATGCCATAACTGTAGTTAAATAATTAATTGTAAAATATATACAAAAAAACAAACAACAAACAAACAGACATCTGTTTGGCAACTTTGTGCAATAGATCATAGGAAACGGAACGGAAGCCCTATACAGCCAGATTTACATACATATATGTATATCTATACCAAATACATACATACATATGTATGCGTGTATAAAACACAAAAATAGAATCGAATTCGCAAAAGAAGCAACAACAGAAACTTAAAAACTTGAAGAAATGGCGGATTTGGAAGCAGTATTAGCTGATGTCAGCTATCTAATGGCGATGGAAAAGTCGAAATGCACCCCAGCTGCACGGGCCAGCAAAAAATTAATTTTACCAGATCCCAGGTACTGAAATATGCATGTACCTGTATGTACGTACGTATGAGCGGATATACACATGTTTGTATGTACATGCATTCCAGTTGCTTGCATATGTATGTGTGTATATATGTTCATACATTTTATGTATGCTATTAATTAAGGATTTGTACATAAATATGAATGTGTGTACAAGCATACATACAAATTTAAATGTTGTATACACAGTTATCTAAAATCCTCATAAATAAATCGGCTTACATCTGATGTTTGTGAGTATGTATGTACATAAAAACAGAAAAAAGAGGAATGGGTGGAAAACCCAAACCACAAATTGATTGTTATTTATGTATGTATGTATGTATGTATGTATGAACATATCGCTGGATGTTTTTTATAGTTTAGTGTTTGCTAATACGGCCCTCAGGGACTTTTTAACATGTTTTTTTTTCTGCGCTTGCAAATCTTTCTCATAATATTACTATAAAAATTGTGACGCACAAAGAAAAAGAAAAGTGTTTCCTGACCCAATTAACTAAACTTGTGTGTGTATGTATGCATGTATAGGTGCAGGTGCAATGTACATAAATTCATATTTTCCAATGTTTTCTTATTTGGGATCAACAGCTGACTCGATCAAGGAAAGGGATTAGTGAATTACAAGTGTAAAATTAAGCAATTATACATATATAACAAAGCTAAATATTATTAATTTAATAAAAATATCAAATTATAAACAATTAACAAATAATTTTTAAACGAATGTGAGCCATATAAAAAAATTTTACTTAATCTAATCTTTTCCAAAATTTACATTAACTAAAAATTTAAAATAATAAAGTTTTTCTTCGATTGATTAATTGATTGTTTGAGCCGCTTTTGCAAACAGATTTAAGTTTTCCGTCGAAATACACAAAGATTAAAAAAATTTATAGATTACAAACAAAGAAAATGGAAAATTAGTTTCATTTTTTCAGTCCGATTTGCCATATGCCAAATGTATTAACGAAAACGACTGCATAATTTTTAAAATTATATATAAATTTATATTTGTTTAATTTAGGTACATTTATTATATTTTTAATAAACCTTTTTAATATGCGATTACACAAATCTTGTAAATTAATAAATTTACCTTGTTTTGTTTGAATTTTTTTGTTTTAGTGATTTTTAACACTGGTTTTTAACATTGGCTTTAAATTTGATAAATAACTTAAATTTTTAGAAATTGCTTTAATGGACAATGATTTAAATTTTCTGTTCCCTGACAATGTTTTCCGCCTTAATTAAAGTGTTGATGGTGCAATTAACGGTATATTTATATAACAGTCTTTAAATATTATTAAATACCAGCAGTTAGTATGTCTCAAACAATTAGATTAATTATTCCATTATTCTTTCAATTAAATAAATAATATTACTATATCCTTTACTCAATGTCATCTTGTTTGAAGTAGGACAGTTAAATTTTCTTTTTTTTGTCTTTTTTGTCAATTATAAAATATAAGTTTATATAAAGAAATACCTTAAAATTATTCTTCGAGTCACATTTACTTCTGACAAATTAGTTTATTGATAATCCCTAACCAATTAACCACTTTTATATAGGGAACTAACAATGTACTCAAATGATAATTAGATAACTAAAATTAATTAATAATTTTGGCATTTTTTCCTAAAAAGCCAACTTTCATTTTGACATAAATCTTTCTCACTTTAAAAAAATAGTATTGAAATTGTGTGTTATATAATTCCCATAACTATTTCTGAAAAACATTAATTTTTACTATAACTCAATAAATTTGTAACTATTTCTCTTTATAGTGTCAGAAGCGTTATGTACAAGTATTTGGAAAAGGAAAATGAACTTAACTTTCATAAGATCTTTAATGAAGTTTTAGGTATGCATAAACATATTTATATAATTTTTAGTTTACATATATAATAAAACTATCTTTATTCTTAAAGGTTACTTGCTATTCAAAGACTTTTGTGAAAACGATTCCGATGAGCCAATACAACAGTTGAAGTTTTATGAACAGGTATGAAAAATAATTTGCTTTCTTGATTTTAATAAAATTAAGATATTGCGACATTTAATTTCAGATAAAAAGCTTTGAAAAAACAGAGTGCTATGAAGAACGAAAAAAATTGGCCAGAGAAATTTATGATAATTTCATAATGGAAGAAATGCTCTCTCACACATATGTAAGAATTCATATTATAAAAATTATATACAAGATGCTTTGGCATCGGAATGAAAAATTTTCCTCCAAAGAAAATGCAATTCATTAATATTGATTGGCAAAAAATAATTAGAAAATTAGCCTTAAAGTTAGTTGGTCCCAACATGAGATTATATGTGTATATACTATGCCAGCATAAGTATTTTGGGTATTTCGAGAAGTATTTTGATTTTTTATTTAGGATTTGGGGTAATTTTGACAAGGGAAATGGATAAGTATTTCCAAATTATGTGTTTTGTTAGAGCCTTGAATTAAATATGAAATTCTGTTTATAAAAATACTGATTATATAAATTCTCTTCTCTTTTTTAGGAATACTCTAAAGATGCTGTTGCTAGTGTCCAAAAATACTTGTTGAAAAATGAAGTTCCAATGGATTTGTTTGAGGTAAGTTTAGCATCTAACTTAAATAATTATTATAGATAGCTTTACGATTCTGTACACAATTATATGGTTTATATATATTTTGTGCTGCTATTCAATTTATATAATATACATTTCTTAGGGAACAAACTCAGTTGTACCATAAATGATCCATAAATATTGAATTGCTAATTGTCTTTTTCTTTTTAATATTGTCATTTCCTTACTGCAGCCATATATGGAAGAGATATTTACTCAACTAAAGGGCAGGCCGTTTAAAAAGTTTTTAGAAAGGTAAAGAATATTAACAACAATCAGTGTAACAACAAATATGGGCCCATCTAACATGATAATTAAACGCGACTTTATAATCTTAATGGTAAAAATAAAATGGGTCAGCGCAGTACTATTATATAAGTAAAATTTAATAGAAATAATTCCTTAATTAATAAAATGTATCCATCATTTTATTTCAGTGACAAATTTACCAGGTTTTGCCAATGGAAAAATTTGGAGCTTAATATTCAAGTAAGTATTATTAAAGCTTATCATATACATAGCTGGAATTCAAGGCAAAATTAATATTTAAAATTTTTGCAATTGTCTTTTATTCAGCTTACCATGAACGATTTTAGCGTGCATAGAATAATTGGGCGTGGTGGTTTTGGAGAGGTTTATGGATGCCGAAAAGCGGATACCGGAAAAATGTACGCCATGAAATGTCTGGATAAAAAACGTATTAAAATGAAGCAAGGCGAAATGCTTGCTTTAAATGAGCGTAATATGCTGCAGGCTGTCAGCACCGGTGTAAGTATTTAATTTGACAACTTGATTCTAAATTTATATTTACTTTAACTTACTTTTACTTACCTCTTTTAGATTGATTGTCCTTTTATTGTCTGTATGACTTATGCATTTCACACACCCGATAAATTGTGCTTCATATTAGATTTAATGAATGGCGGAGATTTGCATTATCATCTATCACAGCATGGCGTTTTTAGCGAAGATGAAATGAAATTCTATGCAGCTGAAGTGAGTATTATTATTAGCTCCATTGCAACTGAGATTTTAACAATAATATTTTAAATAAAAATTTAGGTAATTTTGGGCTTGGAGCATATGCATAAGCGATGCATTGTCTATCGCGATTTAAAACCTGCCAATATATTGCTGGATGAGAACGGTCATATTCGAATATCTGATTTAGGCTTGGCCTGTGACTATTCAAGAAAAAAACCCCATGCTTCTGTGGGAACTCACGGATATATGGCACCTGAAGTATTGTCAAAAGGAACATCATACGATTCATGCGCAGACTGGTTTAGCTTTGGATGTATGTTGTATAAATTGCTAAAAGGACATTCACCATTTCGGCAACATAAAACGAAAGATAAACATGAGATTGATAGAATGACATTGACTATGGTAAGTTGATGAATAATTTTCCAAATTTTGTTTTTAGTAAAGAAACTCAGATTAATAACAAAATTTGTAAAGAAAGTTGAGAAAAATCCTCAATGCTTACTTGAAAATAATTGGAATTAAATAGTTTTTAAGCAAGGACAGCCTATTATGTAGTCTTTTTATTCTTTTTTTAACGATAAATCTTTATGCATTTACAATTGATAGAATGTCGAACTTCCGGATTCATTTTCGGCGGAATTAAGGAATTTGCTGGAAATGTTGCTCCAAAGAGACGTACCCAAGCGTCTTGGCTGCATGGGAAATGGGTAAGTATATTTGTTCAGCAGGTCGCTATAAATTAAAGCATTTTGTCGATTGTTATAACAATTAATGGTTTTAATTACTTTTATTTAAAGGGCTGATGAAGTGAAAATGCATAACTTTTTCTGCGGTATCGATTGGCATCAAGTTTACATTCAAAAATATACTCCCCCACTTGTCCCACCCCGGGGGGAAGTTAATGCCGCAGATGCCTTCGACATTGGATCTTTCGATGAAGAAGATACAAAGGGCATTAAGTTGAATGATACAGACCAAGATCTATATAAACACTTCTCGTTGACTATATCAGAAAGGTAAGCTACTAGTCTGGATAATTTTTTTCAAATAAAACTTAATTATATTTCATTTAAATATAGATGGCAACAGGAAGTTTCCGAAACAGTATTCGAAACAATAAATCTGGAGACAGATAAAATCGAACAAAAGAAAAAGTCTAAGCAGAAATTGCATTTTGATACAGATGAAAAAGAATCGGATTGTATTCTCCATGGATACATTAAAAAGCTGGGAGGATCATTTGCCTCACTATGGCAAACTAAATATGCCAAATTGTATCCAAATCGGTATGCTATAATTGATATAAACTAAATCATTGTTTTCTTTCATTAACATTTGTATAATTTATCATTTAAGATTGGAACTTCATTCAGAGAGTGGAAATAATAAACCAGAACTTATATTTATGGACCAAGTAGAGGATATTTCGTCTGATTTCATTCTTCATAAAAATGAGAACTGTATTCAAATTCGTATTAATGATGGCAGCAGAGATGGCAGAATTATTTTAACAAATTCTGTACGTATAGTAAATTATATAGTACATACTATTTTTAAACATATGCATTTTTGTTTAATGCAGGACGAAATTGGATTAAAAGAATGGGCCTCATCATTAAGATCGGCCCACAAGATGTCCCAAGATCTGCTAGGCTCTATGGCAAAGAAAGCTGGCAAAATTTATGGCAGCGAACGAGATGCGAACAAATCTATGTACATACTGGGGGGTAGCAGTTCAACGAAATCGTCAAATGGGTCTAATTAAACACTCAATAAAAATGAATCAACTAAATTTAACCTACATTAAGATTCCTGCTTTGTAAAACCTCAGTAGGAATGTAATCAAGAAAAATGATTCCTAATAAATCCACTCTTGTAAAATCGTGATGCTATAACAGATTTTTATTTAAACGAGACCATTTTTAACTGTGGCCTAAGGAAAATGGAGTTTCACTGTTCGAAAGTATACATTTATTTTGGTCAGAAGTCTGCGATGAAGCGCTTAGGAAAAGCATCTTAAGAATCATTTATAGAAAGTATTGATATTTGAGCTGAGTTTATGTAGTCATGTTCGTCTGTCTTAATTAAGTGTAAACTTATATCTTAGATTGACCTTAGCTGACCGATATATTATATATCTTTCAAACACATATGTGATGGTTCCAAATAAAAATTTTTAGTGGGATAAACCGTTTTCTTCTTAACATATTTTCACAGTCTTGATATCATCGTTTCTGAATACTTTAAAATGATTTTAAAAATTCAGTTGAGTCAACCTTTGTATATAAAAATATATATGGGAATTTAAATGCATTAATTGCGTTTTTTAAACTACTTAATAAAAGATATTTATTTGCATTATATTGCGGTTTCATTGAGAGAATCGCCATTTATTTAATTTCATTACATCATACATACATAAATATTTAATTTGTTTTAATTTAGAATTAGTTGTTTTTGTTATTTTTTTTAACAAAATTATGAAACTTGATTAGTTTAATGAAATAATACATTTTGTTCAATTTAAAACCAACCACACCCCATTACGCATCCCGCAAATAACGAACGAAAACTCCCAATCAATTAGCAATCAATAAAACAATCGTTCATATACAACAAAAATGCGCAAGCAGCAATAACTTGTATATGTAGGATCCTATTACACAACTGAAAATGCATTTGATCTTACAGTATCTTTGAGAGCTTATGCTTAACAATGGACAATGAGAAAGAAAGCCATGTGTTGAATTTATTTACATTGTTATTGTGGCGTCCAGTCATTCATAGGATAAGTACCTCCTAGGTATGATTGTTGCCTAATTGGCTCAGTTGATGCGGGCGTACTTGCCACCGTGCTCCAATGCTGTCTAGGAAAAGTATTCGAATTTACATAGGATGAGGGACTTGCACTATATCCAGGTGTTGAATGCAAGTTGGAATGATACGGTGCAAAATTTAAATTTCCATAGGAAGCATAATTATTGAGATGGTAGCTTGATGTCGGCGCTGCGGGTTTGTGCTTATTGTCGTAATAATCATAATATTGTGGGGGATACGTGTGCTGGAAATGTTTACTTTGAAAATATGCATTTTCGGTTAAATCCGCATTGGGTACAAGCGGATTCGATAGTGGCACATTAACACTATTATAGGCAGCCTCGCTTATATTAGGAGGTAATTGAGATTGATGTTTATAGGGTTGCTGCTGCTGTTGCTGCTGCTGCGAGTAATCTAAGTTACAAGGTAACTGGTGCTGATTCTGGGATATATTAAATTGCGGCGCAGTTGTTGATGTACTCTGCGGCGTGTGATGTTTAACTTGTTGAATATTCTCTGATAAACGGTTTTCTTTTGAGGAAACCTGATCGTTGTTTGTTGCAGTTGTTGCATGTTCACTTTGTTTGTTTTCCAATTTTGTTAGCTTATCATTAACGGCTTTTTCTCCTGCAAACACATAATAAATAAATATATATGTATATATCTGACGTATTTGTTGTACATACCATCTTCTGGAGATTGCGACTTTGGTACATCTGTGTCACAATCAGATGTTATATCAATTATATCTTCCTTTGCAGGTTTTTCACCATCTGAAGTTTTAGTTGTTGTTCTAATTGCTATAATTTTTCCACTATCTAATTGCATATAGATCCCTTTTGTAGACTTTAATACCATAACTCGTTGTCCAGCCTTTAAAATAATATTTGCTTTATCGGAAGAGTTTGTAGGGATCACAACATCTGAAAACATAAAATATTCTTCGTATAATTAAAAAGAAAGGCAATGTAGAAATTTGTTAATTACCAAGGGGTAAAGTCATTTCCTGGGCAGTCATTCCTTGTCTTTGCCATACATCAGCTGGAATCCATCGAGTTGTGCGTCCTCCACTACAGACTGATGTGCTTTTCTTTGTCTGCATTGGTCTTATCTAAAAACATTTAATGAAAAATATTTAAAACATAGAACAAAATAGCATAAAAGCATATGACATATATTTTGCAAAGCCAAAAGTAAAAACTTTAAAGTTTTGGGACACTTACCGATGCTACAGGTCGACTTATTATAGTCCCATCGTTGTTAACAATTTTATAATTCATTTTGTTGGGAGTACATATGAATTTTTGATTAACAGAGGCTTTCTTTTCTTGTTCATAGCTTCGATGAGCTTGTCTTTTTTCTGCCTGTGACAGCTTTCTATCTTTTTGATCAACTAGTAAGCTGTCATGGAAAAACGGCTCCTTAGTTATATGGTTTCTATGAAGTTTAATAATGCTGTTAATTATAGCATCCTCGTGGTTTTGGCTAAATTCTGCCTCTTCTTTGGGGGCTTTGGGTACAACCACCGGAGCCTCCAATTTCTTATTTTCTTCTTCAGTTGCATCTGTTTTTATTTCTGGTTTAATGTCTGTTTTCTCTGTTTCATCTGTTTTAACATCTGTGTTATTTTCATCTAATTTCTCAGCTTCGGTTTCATCTGTTTTTTTATCTATTTTGTCATCTTCCTTTTCATCAGCCTTTTTATCTGCATTTTCATCTGTTTTTCCATCTTCTTTTCCATCTAATGAATCTTCTTTTTTTATTTCTGCTTTCACATCTGCTGCCACCTTTGGAGTTTCATTCAAATTCTCATCATCTGAATTATCATCGTGACATAAGTTAGTTATATCTTTCATGGACAGATGTGCTTCTGGATTACATTCATCAACAATTCTATCAGACATTCCCTGCTTCTTTATTTGCCTATCATAAATTTTCTTTTCCAGGCATTTATCCATGACAATTCTATATACATAGCAAGGTTTTGTTTGTCCATATCTGAAAAAAAAATGTGTTTATATGAATAATCTACTTGATGCACGTTGGTAGTGATAGATACAAACAAATATTATTTAGAAGTTGTGTTATATAATAGCAATCTATTAATCAAAATTTACACAACAACATATTAGTTTGTCATTTTTTGTGTTGCTGTAGTTAACTCACCTATATATTCTATAAACAGCTTGCGTATCATGGCAAGGATTCCAACTGGCATCAAATATTATAACGCGATTTGCTCCAGTTAAATTTATTCCCAGGGAACCAGCGCGTGTTGATATTAAAAAAAGTTTAACATTACTATTTGAGTTGAATTCATTAACTAGCCTTTCCCTTTCTTGCGAAGAAGTCGAACCATCTAGGCCTGAAAGATTTTAAGATATTTTTTCAATAAATTGTAAGTTCACGGAAATATATATATATACTGAGGTTAACTAGTCATTATCTTGTTTTAAATATATATACTTACGAAAGTATGAATGATTTCGTGTCCAAAGCTCATGACTTCCGGGCACGTGACTTGCTTTCAGAAATCCTTCAATCAAATTTAACGTTAAAAGACTTTGGCTAAATAATAAAATTCGATCCCCCAGATCTATGCTTTCTTTCATTATGGTGAAGAATATTTCCATCTTGGGAGAATTTGATATTTGATCTGATATATAGTTTTTCATTAGGTCAACAGCCCAGCCACATGAGAATTCATCATTTCTCTTTAACCTAATTACTTTTTTGGTCGTCTCAGGAATAATACTGGTCATTTGCTTCATTCTTGAAATGTTATTTCCGACAGAGGAATTTGCCAAATAATCAGTAGAAGAATGTTGAATACTGGTTTCGACTGTTTTGATTTCGTTTGTATCTAAATCAACTATTTCGGATGATCCGGAAATGTTTTCTAAATCCTTAGTCATAATTGAATCATTTTGTTTAATAGCTTCAACACATGCTGGCTTGGAAAGGATACTTGATTCAAGCCAATAGTTACTCTTTGCTTCACAGTTGTAGCCACCATAACTAAGTTGATCTCGATTATCCTCATAGTAGTTGGAACTGTAACGACAAATAAACAAATTAGTTTAGTAAAAAAAAAATTTATCGAAGTTTGAATGAAATTACCTTGGATTCGGATACTTTTCAGTACTTCGATCAGTTGCTGTTGCTGCTGGAGGTATTTGAAATGAATTTGTATTCGGCTTAACTGGTAGTTGTTCAAAAGTCGCATCAGGATTTTTCTCTGAGATAGTGGACACTGTATTGACGGTGTTATTAGGATTGGATTCCACAGCTGGAGTTGCAGCGCTCTTGGTAAGTTCCTCGTCGATTTCTAAATCTAAATCAGTCTCACATTTTTTTAGAAAATTATACAAAACGTCTGGGTGATTCCAAATTTTACAACAGACAGCAAAGGCTTTTAAGGGATTTGGGAAAGCTTTTTTCCTTACAACATCAGTCATAAATGTTTCGTATAATTTACGTTGAAACGATGTCATCTTCACAAATATAACATACTCTAACTTTTTAGGTAAAGTACTTTGCAATACAGTATGCGATCGTCGTTGAACGAATCCCAGTAACAATGAATGCAGGACATGAGCTCTATATCTCATTAGTTTTATATCATCGGGTGTCGAGTCCACACATTGCCCGTTTTGAATTGGTCTTTCAAACATGTTACAGAACTCCGTTCGTGTGCCCAGATAATTTGGACGTACGAAATCTACCATACACCAATATTCCAGTAAATTATTTTGCAAAGGATATCCTGTGAGGACAATTCTTCGACGGGTGCGTATTTGCTTTAGAGCAACAGATATGCCAGCATGTGAGTTTTTAATTCTGTGCCCTTCGTCGCAAATGACCAGATCTGGACCAGGTTTGACTAATGCTTCAAAAACCATATTCATAAGATTACTACTCGAGTCATAACCATCAATTCGATGTGGATTTTTGTTGGCTTTTCGTTTACGCGTTGTGGCCAGTTTTAGGGCCAAAAGGCGAAAGAGCTCATAGCCAATTAAAAGGACACCACCTTCGTGTACCCAATTTAAAATGACTTTAGCTCGAGCCGTTAAGGTTTTCTGTTGGTCATTCAAAACGAAAATATCGAAATTACGTGGACGAATGTTTTGATCGGCTGACTGTCGGGGTACCCACATATTGAATTCACTTAACCAATTTTGCAACGTATTTATAGGCATAACACATAATACCGTCTTTGCTGATGTATGTCTTAAAAAAATATCACAGAAGGAAACTACTTGCAAGGTTTTGCCTAACCCCATGGAATGAGCAAGTATACAGCCAAAGCCGCTTGATTTGCTAAATCTCCTTGTGGATTCAATTATATTATCGTACAAAAATCGTACACCGCCGATTTGATGTGGTTTTATTACTTTGGATATTTGTGGAGCCAAATATATTGTCTCCTCGCCATCGGGATGGGCCATATTGACAACAACTCGTCCATCCTCATCAGGAATATTATATGCGTCTTTCACATGCATGCCACTGTTTGTGGCGTCATCCGATTCATTTAAGTCTTCATCCTCCTCTTCTTCCTCTTCCGAAAGCAATATACAATCATCATCGGAGCTGTCATCAATAGTGACTACTTCACTTGATTCATCGGGATGGACTTCCTTATGCAGCACATCATCAATACTGCAACTTAAGCTACTGTTTGTCTCATCTAATGTCTCGGATGCCAACTCATCCTCATGCAGATCAATAGGAGTTTCATTAATATGATTGTTCAGAGAACATTTGTTAAGATCTTCACTTTCGTCCAGTTGCAATATGCGAAAGAATTGCTTGTGTACAACTTGCTTTTGAATTTCTCGCATTGACTTCTGTTGATCGGCAACGCGAGCTAGACGCTCAGCTTCTTCCTTTTGCGCTGCAAGTGTTGTGGTATCCAAATTGGTCTCATCCATAACATCCCTGATATTTTTTCTAAGCTGATTGTTCTTCTTCTCCTCAGCAGGGGTCGGTAAAGCGACTCTTTTGCTAGTAGACTGATCCGAAAATAATGCATTTCTTCGCTTCTGTCCTGATGTGAAATTGTTCATATCAATTTTGGCTTGTTCTGCTAACATTTTCATCTTTTCTGGAGAGTGTTCAAGAGAGGAAGAAGACATCATACCAGATTCTGGCATAGCAGATATCATATAAGCACCATTTGCTGGATTCACCATCGGATGGTTAATTAAATTTAGAGAATCATTAGGTAACATTGTTGGTGGTAATGGTGGTGCTTCATATCTATACATATTGGGTACAACATCCAATCTCTCCAAACGCTGCATGTCACCATTTGCACTGTGATCTTCCATTTTGTTTTGCTGAAAATTACAAATAATGAACTTTATTATTCAGTTTCCTTTATTATATATATATATTTAAATGTATCTTTAAACAAAAAATTTAAGCTCAGACTTGAGGTATTTTTTGGATTGACGTATTGGCATTATGTGACGCATCTTATTCACGCTCTGTTACTGATAGTCACTCAGCATTCAGAAAACTATTAAATGTCACAGTTTAAAAATATACATTTTTTATATAGTTATATGTATACAGAATTGCTTGGGTTTTTCAAATAAATCCTTAATGCAAATATTGTTCAAATAAATATACATATATATCAGATAGCTTTTACTATAATATATTTTATGTAGCATACTATTATTATGTATATAAAATTCTAGATATACGACTGTCCGGGATCGGTTTCTTATTACTTTCGAACTATTAAATAGTTACCGGAATACAAAATTAATATATTTTTAACATAAAACAAATAAAAATTTTTGCATATATTTATGTAAGTATATATATATTGTTACATATACAGAAATATATTTCACAATTATTATCCTTTGGGGATTTGGGGACGTACATACATACATATTTATTTACAGCTGATTGGTCCAATCTTAAAACTTGCAGTTGTTTGTGTGTATGTTACATACATAACAAATAAATTTAGATTTACGTATAACACACATACGTAGTACATAAAAACAGGGAGTTGAAATGTATGTATGTACATACATATGTACGTAGATACCAATAGACGAAAGGGAGCTCGGCTAAGGCTGATCAAAAATGTATGTACATAAATACATATGTAGAATTTACTAGTACATCCCTATACATACAGACAATATATAGTTACAATAGATACATATGCGCACATATACATATAAATATATGTAAGTTTTATTGTCGAAAATTCTTCATTTCATTTATGCATATATATTACACATATGTACATATTTATGTATGTATGCACATTCATATGTGAACGCTCTTACACATTTTTCACAGTCATTAAGAAAAAAAAAATAGTCTTACACAAATTTGCATACAAAAGTATTTTGTGGAATCATGTACATACAAACATACTTGCACCTGCATTAATGTCATATGGGTCACATACGTACATCTATTAGTATTTTCCTTAACAAGTGAATTTATGCAGCCGGCGAGCAAGATCTTAAGATGCCATTATTAATGTTTATATTCACAATTATCAAATAGTTTTGTCACGCAGTTTGCAGCTTCACTTTGTTATTACACTCACAAATTCACGTATTCTCTACACATATTAATGTATACTTGCGCATACAAGTGTGCAAATATTGTTATTATTTAAGAATGTCATTTCAATTTCAGATTTTCTTTTAATTTGTTGTATGTATGTACATAAATGTACATAAAAAGTACATACACAAGTACGTTTAAAATGTATCCACTCTCAGTCTTTGTTAGAGATGAGCCACAAATTGAGTACTTGCAACAACAGTTACTCGTCACAGGTACTTATTTAAAAGCAACGACTCCCAGTCCTAACGTTTTACAGAATCATGAGTTTTCTCGTACCTGGTCACACTCAAAGTATATTTACGCGGACTCAGTCAAAAACTCAAAAAATGAATATATAAAGGGGGGAAATCTGTTAAACTGACAGGTGTCAAGTAGACTTGTAAATCAAATCTCTTTTAAAACAGATATGTTAATCAGATTCTAATTATATCGGACTTACAGCGTTTACGAGTATAGTTGTTTTAATTAAAAATATAGTTTAACACTATTTTACAAGGATTTTATTTTTGCTAGATTTCTGATTCTTATAACGTGCGAAAATTTCATTTTTGAAACCTTCAAATTTCTTCCGGTTTAGATTATTTTGCTGTTCTCTCCAAGCAGGTCTTGTTTGCTTTCTTTGAAGTCCCCAGTGGCAGGTGAATACCGGAGATAATACATAAAATTGAAATCCAGCAATATGCATCTCGTAAACCTAAAAAAATTTAATAAGTTTAGAAAGTGGGTTACAATAATAAGGTTAATTTTCAAAACTTACTTGAGAGTTTCGGGTAAATCCGTAACCTGTAAACCTTTCGTCATGTGCAGGAACATTATCCATTGCTATATAAAATGGTTCATATAAGAACTCAAAGTTTGTTACAGGATGGCTAATACTGACTTCAGTCTCATTTAGATTTGTAGATAGCCATCTAAAGCGTTGGAAAAATATATAGAATAAGCAATTTAAATTTTTTGTCCTGATTCAATTGCATTTCTGTTATACTCACTTTGAAAAATTTGTAGCATATTGATTATAAATGAATACCTTTTCATGAAAAGGTCTTGCCAAGCCTTTTTTAATCAATCTTAGAAGGTTTATCTTTGTTTGTGGAAATGGTGCTCGAACATCTATTTCAAAAGTTGGAATGACATAAGCACAGTTCTTAGTACATCGTTCGCTTTTAAAAAAATCGTTGAGTTGACCAACGATATTTCTGCTGGGGATAATGTCAATATCAGTAAGAAACACGTACTTCGATTGACATCCTTTTCGCGCCAAATTTCTCATATGGTTTTGGGGATAAGTATTTCTCTGTCGCCATTGAAGCGTTTTTAATGTACGAAATTTTAATAAGACCTTCAGAATTTTCTCAGGATATCGACAGTCAAATTTGCCCTTTGATATAAATGGCATTGACATTACTTTGGGCAACTTTTCGTAGTCACTCGGAACTAGGATATGAAACGAAGCATTAGCTCTGATGTTAGGAAAACAAAGGCGCATGTATGTAATAAAATATTGCAAGATAAGGAATTCCTCATTACTCGCAGAGAAAAGAGCAACTGAGATTGGTCCGTGCCAATTAGTTGACACCTGTGCTAGGGAATTCAAGCGTTCTACAGAACTCTGAGTTGCCAAACATATCAAAGTGTTTTCAGATGATTCTGTATACTGATCTCCAACAATTGCGAAATCTTTCATTTTATACGCATGCTGATTGTCCCAGCGACCATAGCTTAGGTCCACATCGTCGAATGCCAATGATGTGGTTTTGTTTTCATTAAATAAATTTTCTAATCTTGTTAATGGCTGCACAAATGGCAAATCAACTTCCGAATTCTTGGAGCATTTTGTGTCTATTGCGGGTCGTGACATTGGTACTGTATTAGCTTGTGTATCGCATGATCCGGATTCTTGTCCTGATGGTGGATAAACTTTCAACAGCCAAAATATATTCACTGATAATACAATTAATAAGATTTTTATTGAATTGCATTTTGATATGTCGTGCTGGAAAAATTAAATTGAAAAAATTATTAATACTTCAAATTTAAACATACATAAGTATATATAAGTTATTTAATACTAACACATACAGAGTAAAGTTGTGAAGAAGTCAGTTAAGATTTAAAAATATTATAACTGGCTGTCGTTTTTTAAATCAAAACTTAACAAAAATCTTAAGGGAAATCAGTGTTTCATCAGCAGGGAAAATTTAGGTAGTAATTCAATATAATATGCATTTTTATAACTACATTTTTTCCGAATACAACTTAAAATATTTTATTTAATTTAGACACAACTCCTTTAAATTCAAGGACAACAACATTAAAAATTACACACGAACTCAGCGAATGCTGACCTAGTTGTATGAAAAAATAACAAATGGATTTTTTGCAAATTCTGTGTATAATTCATAAGCATCAGCTGCTACATGGATGTTTGTACATATGTATGAACGTACATATAACTTCGTATCATTAAAAAACACTAATAATAATAGGTTGTAGTTGTTGAAGTTAACATTCTAACCAACATTTATTTTAGTTTTATACAAAATTTACCATTTTTCGATTTATAAACAAAAGCCGATTGTATTTAAATAGCAAAACATTTGTTCCATTTTTGCCAACTTCTTTTCCGTTTTACTTTTTGGTTCTGTTTTGCTTAACATTTTCAGTTAACATACTGTATGTATTAACATGAAAGTTAACAGTTATCCTTAATCGATTACAGTGAAAAAAACTAAACAATCGAAAGAAAAGGCGGGCTGGCTTTTTGAATAGTTTGAATACCCTCTCTCATTTATGATTTTTCCTTCATTTTCTATATTTACATACTATACTATATTTAAATTTCAAAAACATTAAAAAGAACCTCTTTGATTACATTAAGAATTAATGAGAGTTACTTGGTATTGTTATATAGTGAAAACTTGTTCGCTTTTTAATTAGTGCTAGTGTATTGCTGATTTTAATTGCAATTCAAATTAACTTTCTAATTGAAGATATCGCAGCTGTTGTATCGCACAATTCTGAGTTTAGAGCTTCCATATTTCCCCTGAATGTTAGTTTCTTTCTTTATTTAAACTCAATAATATTGTGAGCCAGCGGAATTGACTCATCGCTGGCAATTAAGTTCCCTAATTGAATTCTAAAGTTTTAAGCGCAATAAACAAGTGAGCAACATTTTAATTGATTTATATGGAACTATTACACAGTTAACAATAAATAAGTATACAGATTACCTTAAAAATAATAATCTGTTAAACTAGGGCGGTACAACTACTTATCTACTAAGCATCCTTCAACAGGACTTTAATTGAATTACGTAAAGTGCAACGGAAGGCTTACACATTTAAAATGGACGCTTTTTATATTAAAACTGCGCTCGCCCAAACTAAACTGATTACATATATTACAAGTATGTATGTATGTCTATATGGCTGTAAATAAGTATAGGCCAACAGCTGTTTGTGTTTATAAAACTGAAATGTAAAGTTATCGAAAATACAGTTTTTGAATTTCAAAACACAAATCGAGTACAATTTCGATATCTTCTGGTTGATGTAAAAAGTCCAATAGAAAAACCAATACATGTATAAAATTTTAAAAAATAATAAGTGTAAAATACTTGGGAAACAATGTGGGTATTTCCTATATATAATTTGAGTACAAAGCCTGTTTGTTTGTCAATTAGTTGTATATTGTGCCGTTGGTTATGTACAAACAATAGATGTATAATAGTATATATTCGCTTCTTATTTTTTATCGTTCCTTTCTGCACTTAGTATACATTGCTCAAACAATTACAAATTACGTACAAATAAATACTTCTACATGTAACTGTATATATATATAATATATCTTTACAAGAGTATATTGAAAATTCATCTAAAATATTGTATACGAATTATCGTAGTTGCGGTCCCAATAGCCTCCACTATAAAACCAATCATCGTTCTTTGTATGGGGACTTTCCACATTCTTAAACCATCTAAAAATAAATATTATTTGTTATATATTTCATTGCTACATTAATAATTAAATATGGCTCTTACCTTGGAGACCATTCTTTTTCGTTTGTATGTTTTCTATGTTTCCTTGTGTCTCTTTGTTTTTCCTCTAATCGTGTCTTTTCCTTTGAAGCGCCGTCTATATCGCCATTCTCCAGACACACAATATCAGGTCGCAATCGCGAATCGGTAGGGCAAAGTGTTTTAGGTGGTATCATATTTTTATTCAAAGCATTAAGTTGCATAGCGAAATGCGTAAATTCATAATACTGCAAACAAAATAAAATGAGTTTAATTGGCAAAACATATTAACGCAAAAGGATATCAAATACCTCGCTAGCATTGGCGGGTCGTGGTTTGCAACTCCACAATAGAATAGAATCCGGTATATCCAATGAGTATGCTGACTCACTTTTGGGTATATCACCCTCTATTTCCGGAGGTGGGAGGTTGTCACTCTGCCATAATAAAAAAATTATAATATTTATTTTCTTGAATAATAATTGATAATTACTTACATCCTGTATCGATAGGCTACGGAATGAGTTTAACTTAAAACTGTTCAACTTGGAAAACATCCGTTTTGGAGTACCATCGGGTGAATTAGAATCTTTATCGTCATTCTTTTTGGTTCCTTGTTTCAAATACTGATTATAATTTTCGGCTGGACAGCATTTTATAAATTCAGTCCATTTCCCATACAGAAAGAATAAATTCTTTTTACTAAAATAAAAGTATTAACAAATAAGTTTAACATATTGGATTGGAAAAAAAATTCAATTGTCATACTTCTCATCCTTTACAAAACCCTCAACTCTGTGTAAGTTTTTGGCTGCTGATCCCGATGATTTAAAGATTAGGTTTGCAACATGGCCAGTGGAGTGGTTTCGGATTTCCATGTTACCATACTGTTCAATCCATAGTTTTCCAACAATAATGTTGTGAACGCAGCAGTTGACATTACTCCATGTGTAGGTTTCATTCCATCTATTGTTATCAATTAAGGATTAGTATTAAATGTTAAACGGAGTAGTGGTGTGGCCAAAACTATATATTAAATCGATTTTCATGACTTTAATATGTACATATGTATTTGTATATACATCGGGGCGAATGTACTATGATATTTTGGCCACTCCACTTAAATAACTTATGACATCTAGACATACTTAGGAAGCTCAATGGAAACTACTCCTTTTGGATTAACCTCGACACTCTTGCCCCATAATTTAAGTTTTGGATTAATTGAGCCATGAAATTTAAAATCAACGGATTCTGCGTGAAATGCGGATACTGGAGGATGATGGGAAACCTGCTCACAAACGATTCGATAATCTTCCCTCTGAAGCTCGTATGTCTCTCCAAGAAGAGGGTTAAACGGTTTACCCAATCGATCCCAGTTTGAAGCTAAGGCAGATACCGCAAAGGCTAAAAGAATTTTAAATTATAAGACGCAAATACACAATTATAATTGTTTGATAAAAATCTATAATTAAAAGTATGTGAAAAAAGTACGACAATTATGTAGTGTATATCGATATTTTGTCGTGTTTATTTTAATATTAACTGTTAGTTCTGTCGATATACATGTATGGTGATATTTTGAATAGTTCTCAGTAAAATATATTTCATTGTCTTTTGGCTAGAAGGTTTTGCCTTGTCTTTACCTCTTAATAACCTCTAACTATGGAAATATCTAAAATTAATATCCTTTTCTTATGGTGTTTTTCCTTACTTTGGTGATATTGAAAGACTATTGAACGCATGCAACATATCTACAAAAGTTAACATAACTTGATGAATGAATGAAAATGAAGAACTATCTATTTATAGGATTTATTTTATTTTGTTAGGAATACACTAAGCAATGTTCAAAAAATATTTAGGTTCTATGCCAGAGGGAAAAATTGGGTAACACATAACATCAATGAAACAAATTAAACGGCTTCCCAACATTCACAACGATGTCTAAATGATCTACACTAAACTAAATGATGGAAGTGAGAGTTGAACTTACCTGCAACATATTTCATTCGATCGGCCGGTGTTTCTTGCTGAGCTGCTTCGGTTAATAAATGTGCGTATTCCATATATTCGCATAATCTTTGCAGGAAGCTCAATGGTTCATTAAGCATAACTGGCATTGTGATTTTACTTAAGTCCTTGCCAATACAATTCTTTAAAATAGCCCAAATACTGACTTCTTTTCGCGAAATCATTGGGGCTGGCAGTTCGGTTCTACAAAGAAAGATAAAGAAAAATAGTGAAAAAAAAAGATATCATAACATATCAGAAAATCCATATTAGGAAATTAAATTATTAATATGGTGGTTTGCTTAACTTACCTTTCCAGACATTTTGTATTTTCGGCTTCTGCCATGTTCAATATATAATAAATGCGTTCACGAGTAGGAAGAAATTGACTTTTAATTGTAAGGTCTAAAAAATGAATGATAAATTTTTAATTATAAAGATTATGACAAATGATTTTATAATTTTTACTCTCAATAAATTATTTCTTGGTTATTATTTCTACTTGGGAATTACTTTAAGGCAGAGTATATATATTAAATTTATGGCTTAATCTGATTATCTTTGTAAAGGCGACTCATTGTATTAAATATTTATGCTGACTAAGAAAACACTGAAAGACCCTTATGACAAGCGCTTTATATATAATATATATGAAGTACAGTGAACTTTTGAGTTTTTCCGTTGTTGAAATTATTGGTTTAGGCAAAAACAAAAACTCTTATCAAAAACCTTTACTGGCTATCGCATTTACGGCTACCTATTTTATTGTACATTTGTATGCATAATAAAAATAATTGTATTTTCACATACATAGTTATTTCTTTTATGTCTGAATAGTTGGAAAGGTTATTTATAAAGTATTATGATTTGACATTGTGACTAAGTCTGGGTGACTATGTATGCACGTATGTATATAGGTGTCTTATGAATGCTGGTTTGTATGTACACATACGTATAACTTTGAACGTATTTTAATTAACGAATACACGACTTGTACAAAAATCAGAGCATTAGCTAAAAGTCTCGAAATGCTATTAAGTAATTACTAAATAAAATTAAGTAGAATTCACTTTTGAGTTGTTCACATGTGATCCTTTAACTTACACTTACTTACACTAACTGAAATTTTCACCTTTCTTTTGAGGCGACTTATTATTTTGGGCAGTTTTAATCAATATAACGTGATAAGAAAGCTTTTCGAGAACGCTTTTCTGCTTGAACTTGTCGGAAAAGCTTTCTAACGATGCAGCAAACTTTTCCACAGAGATGCCCCATCTCATTAGAATAAAATACTCATTTAACGTAACTGGTGAGCAGCACTAAACTTTTTTCAAGCGATAGCCGGCAACATTGATATTCTGGTTTAGCCGTTTTAAAATTGGATTTATTTAATCTTTCTTTTTTTATATTTTTTATAATTTTAAGGTAAAATATTATCATGACTTTATTTATATGATGAAATATATATGTTTGGTATGAGAATGTAAGGTTCTTTTAGAACTTTCGTGACTTATTTCTCATATAACATTTTGTTTATTTAGTTCAACCAAATTCATATATACAAGAAATAAAAACAACATTTTTCACTATCTACTTCCAAGTTATTAAACTAAAATGTTGTGAGCAATTCTTCTTGAATGCTATTCGATCGAAGTAGTTGAGTAGGTGTGGGTCCACCTCCAACCGAATTAAGAACCTTGGATGATGTGGCAGTTGCATTCTTCTGATCATGATATTCATCGCTAAAGGGCTGTTAATAATTAATAAAAAGAATTTAAATATTAAAGATAATAAAAACATTATATTATATTATTCATTACCTTCAAACGGCTTCCAAGAAATACGGCACGCTCACGTTTCCTAACCATATAGTCGGAGGACATGAGCCACCTATGCTCTAAGCAATCTTCTGTGTATGGTCGTTTTCTAAAATTGTGGATAAATATTAATTAGATATGCATTATGTATGTCTTTTTATTTTTTTGATACTTACGTAGGATGACGCTTAAATAATAGCATAATGAATCGTGTGGCTTCTGGGGTTACTTCCTTAAAAAGATTTTCAAATCTGTAACGAGCGAATGAAATATTTTGCTTTGTTTCATATTCGTCTGCGCCGCGGAATGGGCTGACTCCAGACAAAAGCAAATATGTAAGCACACCCAGTGACCAAATGTCACTTTGTGGGAATATTGGCTCATCGTTAATCATCTCTGGGGGCTGGAAGTCAAGTAGACCACAAGGATTCACCTTTACGCCTAACTTATTAACCTTCTTTGCTGCACCATAATCAACCAATTTAACTTGGATTGATCGGACTGAAGCCATAACAACATTATCTGGCTGTATGTTGAGGTGACAATATCCACGCCAGTGAAGGTATTGTAGTGCATCCAATAGTTGTGTTATAACCGATGCAACCATTTGCTCAGAGTACTCATGACGACTGCTAAAGTACGTAAGAACATCAGCTCCCTGAAGTTTTTCCATTATAAATATAGCAATTGGGACATTCAAGGGTTTATAGGCTGCAAAAAGCGCAGGGATGCGTTCATGACGCAAGGTTTTGAAGTTGTCGAATTCGGCTACTACAGCGTCTTCATTTTCATCGGTTACCTCAAGAATCTTGGCAACAACAACAGTGTCCGTAGATTTTTGAATTCCTTTTACAATTGTGCTAAATTCACCACGTGCAATTTCAGAAATGAAACTGTACTTATCGCTAACGGAGGAGTCGGTTACCCAATTTGGTGGTTCGCGCTCGCAATGGTAATCAGTATGAACGCGTTCTTCTTCGGGAACAACTTCTTGGCCATTCTCTGTAAGCTGTTGTAAATGCTTCATAGCTTTTGTGATGTGAATTTTGGGAGAGTCGCCACCAGTTGTTGACGCGCTTACAGGAATTCCCATTTCACTCCAACCAATGCGATTCCTAGATGCAAGTCTAAAGTGGTAGTTTGTATTTGGTTGCAAGTCATGCAATAGGTAGAATTCATGATCGATATTATCGGCAACTGTTGTCCATGCATCACAATTGACCATTTTGTATTGGAGACTGTAACACAAAACTGTAGAATGACCATCATCCCTGGGTTGTTTCCATCTAAGTAGAATTTCAGTTCCACTATTTGCAGATATTTCAGGGGAATCTGGAGCATCCGGAAGAGTAGCAACTACTATACGGCATCTAGTCACAGTTTGTCCAACCTTATTTCTGGCCACAGCTTTGTAGACACCAACATCAAAGTGCACGGCTGGCTCGAATCTCAATATAGAGCGACCATCCTCATCGTATGTTATTTTGATTCTCTTACTTTCAGAGAGCACCATGTCATTCTTAAACCATTGCACACATGGTTTAGGATCGCCAACTGCAAAGCAATGAATATGGGCCGGTTGGTTTTCGGTTATAGCAATAGTTTGTGGCTTCTCTCGGAAGAATGGTGGGTAACCATCCCGTTGACTTTCAATCATAGCATCTGCTTCTGTGTATTCATCCAATCGTGGACCAAGTTCTGTACGCAAACGTCTAATGGAGTACGAATCGTTGGCTGCATACATGCTAATGCGGCTACGAGTCCGCTCGTCATCAATTTCTTCATCCATAATGTCAGTAAAACGACGTCTTTCCCGAATAACTGGTAACTGTAAACAATGACTTTTGATAACAAAAAACTCCAGAGGCAAATTGCAAATTTAAATGAAGACTACACTTACCGACCAATCGACAGAATCGTTAAGTGCAAAGGAAGGAGATCGCCTGTGGGCTACCTTCATGTATTCGCGCAATCTGACTGGGAAATTAACATCTCGCAGTTGTAGCAAGTATGTATCGGGTCCATACTGGTAGCTATATAGAAGATAAAAACCGAAAATTAATTCGAGTTTTTAGGGGCATTTCTATCATACTTACTGACTTTCCGATTGAATGAGACCCAACTCATAGTCAGGATGCAAAAATTTAGATACAACCTCTTCACGTTTTGCACGTTTTCTTGGTTCTGGCAAGGGTTCGGGAGTTGCCTCAGGTGTATAAATGTGTCCAGGAGGATATACCATTTTGGATGGATGCTGGAAGCAACCACTAAGACGACGTCGGCGGAAATAGTTCTTGCAGGAGGCATTGGCATACCAATCCCTAAAGTGATCATAGTAGTGTCTCAAACGATCGGTTCCAATTTGGTAGTCGGTATCAGTTACTGTACGATCCAGCATGAAGAACCAGGGATGTTTCAATGCTGTCTTAACATCCATACGCTCTTCTGGGCTATAAAGAAGTAGACGGCTAATGAAGTCACGACCATCGTCAGAGATATGAGTCCATAGTTCATCCTTAAAGTCCCATCGACCTTCGCGAATCTTTGTCAACGTTTCCCTATCGTCAGCTCCTTGGAAAGGATTGTGGCCACTAAGCAGTACGTATGTGATCAAACCAAGAGACCACATATCATGAGAGAAGTTAACACCCTCCTTGTTAACAACTTCGGGCGAAACGAATTCAGGCATTCCATAATCCAATGTAGACAAATTATGCTTATTTATTTTCCTTGATAGGCCAAAGTCCGATACCTTGATGTGATCTCCTCCGACAATTGAGATAAGCAAGTCCTTAATCTGAAAGTATTAAAAAATACTTTTAAAAAATTTGTAAACTAAATGTTGACGTAAATCCTTACTGTTAATCCCATATGACCCACTCCCATTTCATGCATGTGCTCGAGACCCCATAATGTTTGTTGGATATAGCCAGCAATATCTCGCTCTGTGTAATAATCGCGTCTCAACAAATTATCTTTAACCAGTTCTCCTCCAGCTGCTAGTTCCATAATGAGAGTAACACTACGATCTGTATCATATGCATCGTAGGGGCGAATAAGATGCTTGTGATTGAATGTATTCATCATTTCCAATTCATTCAACATAAATGGTCTCAGCTCTGGTCGTCCATACATGATCTTAGCGGCATAGTTGTCACCTGTAGCGCGTTCCACAGCATGATAGGTAATGCCCTGTGTACCGCGTCCTAGTTCATCTCCAATATCGTATTTATCCTCGTAACGCAGTTGTTTTGGTCTTACATAGGGATGTCTTCCGTATGTCTTGTAGATGTATTGATCTTCATTTTCTTCAATGTGTACAGTTACCGAAGTGCTAATAGAACCCGCAATATTTCTTGCACTGATTGAATATAATCCACCATCCTTGATTATTGAATCATGAATAGAGAGAATGTATACATCGGGATCGAAGGAGTTGATCTAAAGGAATAGATAACAAGAACAAGTCATAATTGTAAGATTTATCTACGAAGACCTTCATAGATAAGTTTACCTTAATGCGGGTGGAGTCAGCCAATGGCTTCCAATCTTTGTACCACTGAACTTCCGGCAAAGGAATGCCAGTAATTCTCGCTTCAATTCGTCCATTCTTGCGAGACATAATGTAGGTTTCATCTGGTCGCTTAAGGAATCGTGGATGTTCGGCTATTTCCAGTCTTACACGTTGTCTGGCTTCACCATGCTCATTGGTAGCAACTGCCTCATACCAACCAACATCACGATCAAGCATGCTATAAATAAAATTTTAAATAAATTTTGTTTTATTTTGAGCGCATTTCAAAATTACCTATTAACGAATAATGTAGCTTGTCCATTTCTAGTGTAGCTATGGTCAAATCTTCCTCCGGATTCGATTTGCATGTCGTTGAAATAATAAGTCATTTTTGGTTTTGGATAACCGTAGACAAACCACATTAGCTCTGCATTGTGTCCTTTTACACCATAACTAAGTTCATTTTCACGTAGTAAGAATCTATGGAAAATTATTTTTTAAATTAACCAATTTATCTTAGTCATGTACTTATTAAATTTATTTACTGAGGTGCTTGAGCCAAACCATCATGTGGTGGACGTTCGATATCAAAGTCCTTGGGGAAATAGGGCGATGTTTCTGGTCTAAAGTCTGTACCAGGAGGCAGATAGGTATATGTTTTCGGTGGATCTGGTACCAGTTTTTGCCTAAAATTGTAAAGTTTTAATTATTTAAAAGGCCTTTAATTTAATTTTATTGATTTATGTGATCACCTGTAGGTTTGTGTATATGGACTAGGATCACTGACACCAAATTTATTTTCTACTCGAACTCTAAATCTGTAGTCTCTAAACGGTTCCAAGTTTCTCATGTCACATGCACAGCTGCGTATACCAGTTCTAATGGTACGCCACTCTCCATCGGGTAAATCCATCATTTCAAGCTGTTTTTAAGGATTCAAACACTTTCATAGCACACAATCAATAAAAAAAAGGGAGATTTTGAACATACTTGATAAGTGATAGGATAGCGTGGAGTCAATGGCACTGATGGCTTCCAAGACAAGCGCAAGCGGCGGTCTGTCATACGGGATATAATAGGGCCTTCTGATAATGGTGGAGGAGCACCCGACTTTTTGTATTTTTTGAAGTCTGTGTACTGATCTCCAAGGGGTCGTTGCTGACTATCTAAAGCTATGAGAGGAAAAGCATACAAATTGCAGACAGCCTACCTCTAAAAAAAATCCTTCATACTTACTATCATAAAATAGCTCAGCGTGGCATATATCGTCTCCATAGGGATTATAGATGCGGCAGGAATAACGTCCTACATCATATTCGGTCACATTTTTAATGGTTAAACGCAAGAGACCATTGGGTTCAATATCAATAAGGAATCTATCGGATGGGAAGAGTTTTTGGTCGTTCTTAAACCACTCCACTTCTGGTTCTGGGTAGCCTGTTGCACAGGCAGTGAACTTGGCAGCCATGCCTTCATAGACATCGCAATCTCCAATCTTCTTTAGGAACACTGGCGGTTCGGAACGTGAGTGCTTTTTACTGAAACAAATAAAAAATTTTAAATCAGTAAAGCTAGATATTTTGCAATATATTAACTTACATTTCGTTCACAATATCCAATTTGCCTTGAGTTATATCTTTACCCTCCTTGTTACTGGCAATGCATTTATATACACCTTGATCATCCTTATCGCAGTTGTTAACTATAAGCAAATGATGATCGCCATCGTTTTTGAACTCATACTTCTGAGATGCGGCAATTGGTTTATCCTGGAAGTACCAAGTTAGTTCTGGATAAGGAACACCAGAAACTGTAACTGGGATCTTGGCGTTATTTCCGAAAACTTGCTGTTGATCTGATATCTTTTGTGTAAATACTGGCGGCTTGTACACTTTTCTGACATTGGCATTGCACGCCGATGTATCCTCTCCAAGAGGATTAGCCAATAGACATGTATAGTGTCCAGAATCGGCTGTTTCAGCGGGTTTTATATTCAAGCCGATGTGTTTGCCATCACAAGTCATTAATAAACGATCGCTCGGGGTTAGTGGTACTCCATCCTTGGACCAAATTACCTCAGGCATTGGATTGGCAATGAAAGGAGCTGAAAGAACCAACTCTTGACCTTCATCAGCATTTACATCCCTTAAAGCTGAAACAAACTGAGGGGCTTCTTCTGCAGATGCTTCATCTGCTTTAGGAGCAACATAAAGTTTGGCTTTAGATGCCGTTGTTCCTTCGGAATTTTGTGCTATAACTTCATACAATCCAGAATCGCCTGGAACAGTTTTTTCTATAATAAGACTTGTACTCTTATCAGGATTTTCAACAATAGCAAAATGTTGGGCTTCTGGTAAAATTTCATGCCCATTATGGAACCATTGAAGTTTTGGTTTTGGATGTCCATCGACCTTAATATCCAATTTAACAGGGAAGCCTTCCACACTGGATGCGTCCTGTAGTTCAGCTATAAATGCTGGCTTCGACTCTTTTGGCACAACTTGTACTTTGGATGTACCTTCTACCTCACCTCCCTTGTTTGCAATAACGCATTTATAAAGACCAGCATCTTGAGGTTGAGCCGCATCAATGCTACAAAATTTAACGACATTATTAAATTCAATAGTTATATCCAAGAAGCTTACCTCAATCCAATTTGGCCATTGGGATTGTTAATGAAGTTCAGTTCTGGACTTGGACGAAGAAGCATACCATCCTTATACCACTTAATCTCAGGTGCTGGAAAGCCAGTAACCTGAGCCTCGATTTTCAATGGCTGTCCAATGGTGACAAGTACATTCTCGATGGGCTTAATAAATGTCGGTTGCAGTTCCTCAGCTACAAATATACAAAAAAATATTAAATAAATACTATTTGATTATTTAAAAAGAAATAACAATATATGACTTACGTTTAACGGCGACTGCGCATAGGGCAACCTTTTCGCCATGAGGATTTGAAATGACCAATTTATAGGCACCAGAATCGTTGGGCTGGCAATTATTAATCTCCAGCTTAACAAGTCCTTCTGGAGTTGCGGATGTCTTGATACTGCGATATGTCAAATTAAAAAAAAAAGGTTAAATGTTTTCTACAATTCATTTTTCTGGTTATAAATACCTCTCACTAGGTTTAACCTCATCGCCGTCCTTGAACCATTGAATTGTTGGCAAAGGACTACCATCAACAGTGCATTCCAATACAAGCGGCTCGCCTTGAAGAACATCAAGAGCATTGTCCAATTTTTTGACAAAGCTCGGTGCAAGCGATTGCAAACCCAACTTGAATGATTCCTTTGTCGTTCCAATTTCATTTTTGGCCACACAAGTATACTAATTATATGGAAATCGTGATTAATAAAGTATAGAATTATAAAATAAAAAGATTACCCACCGTTCCAACATCAGTTTCCCTGAATGCCTTTATTTCAAATTGAGCTTCAACTTGGTCGGTCGAAACATTTTTGGATTCCGTGCTATACAATTTCTGCTTTGAGGGCTTAATAACAGTATCGTAATTAATTGGCTTGTCGTCCCTAAGCCATTCA
This sequence comes from Drosophila neocordata, assembly GCA_018903615.1. NCBI lineage: Eukaryota > Metazoa > Arthropoda > Insecta > Diptera > Drosophilidae > Drosophila > Drosophila neocordata. The sequence continues at coordinate 333,451 of JAEIGI010000025.1, read as the reverse complement.
ATGGTGGGCAATGGGACTCCATGGACTAGGACCTTTGTAGTAACAGGTTTATAATCATGAATACTTTGATCCTCTGGATGAACTATAAATGTCGGCTTTTCCACTAGAGTAATAACAATGAATCAATAAGTTTTATAGTCTTCTAAACAAAGATATATTAAGATACCTACCAAGTACATTTAGATGGAAATCTACAGTAGATCTGCCTTCGCTGTTCACAGCAGTAATTGTATATTTGCCATCTTCAGTTGGCGATACTGACTGAAAGACAAGTCTGTATTTATCGCCGTCCACATCAGCAATGACCTCACAGTTCTCATTATTGCAAAGGTTTTCATTTCCTCTGGTCCAGGACACCTTTGGTTTAGGGTTCGCAAGTACCAAAGCTTCAAAGCAAACCGAGTCACCAGGAAGACATTTGCGATCCTCGAGACCAGATATTTCTGGTTTGGACAAAACATCAATCCAACCGTTTGAGGTAAGTTCTCCATATTTGTTTTTCGCTTTAATTTCATAGCGACCGGAATCCTTAATATCAGCTAGTTTTCACAAAAATGCAAACAATATTAAAACACATTTTAAAAGAACTATTTTGTTAGGGAGTACAATACCTTTCGGTATATTTAATGTACAAGCGTACTGCTTCAAGCCGTGCTCCAGATCTTTCACTTCTATCTTCAATTTGGCGGCATCACTTTCCTTAACTGGCTGTCCATCTTTAAGGAGAACAATTTCAGGTGCGGGATCTGCTGTTAGTGTTACTGGTTCAGAAACCTTATCTCCCTTGTTCACTTTAATATCCTTTAAGCCAGATCCTGAAGTTAGTAGCGGTTTCCTGTACTCCGCAACACCTGCATTGGGAAAATATAATGATTATAGAACTGATTATTAAAATTGACGTTTTCTTATACCCAAGAGATCCAGCTCTCCTTGGTGAGACTTTTCTCCGCACTTGTTTTGAAGCACTACTTTGTATTCGCCAGCATCTACCATATCCAAAGATTCCACTTCTAGTTTGTAATGATCCTAAAGAGTACAACTATCACATTATTTGATTCTAAAAGATAAAAAGAATTCATATACAAACCCCATCCACAGTAATCGCAGTATGCTTATCGGGTTTAATTGGTTTACCATCGTGATACCAAATGGCTTCTGGTTTTGGAATGCCCTTTGCGATAACTTCATATTTGAGTGGCAGGCTCTCAAAACTATGTTGTTGGAAAACATCAACATGGACAATTTCCGGCACAGCTAAAAAGAGTAATCTATTAGTATTCAACATATATACATATATTTAATGGTTCACATATTAAACAGAGGCGTCTTCAGAAAAATTCATTTCTTTTCAGGAAACCTCTAATTTAGTTGATTCTTTAAATTTCACATCCAATGCTGCGTATTTACATTTGCATAGTATTGGCACATTCAAATAAGGATGCACAAGATGCTCCACATAATCCACTTCATTACATCAAAAAAATGCCGATATGTTGTATCCGTTTGTTTTAACACACGATATTTGAGAAATTTGTTAGTTTGTTTTTATTCTTTCACAATATTTACTATATTGATTTTGCGCAGAAGCAACGTGCAAAAAGAATCGTCTCAGTAAAAAAGAAAATTGAGGAAAACGTTTAACTATTTCTGACCACTTAAAAGTTTATTTGTATAGTTATAAATTATTATATCGTTAGACGATAGATTTGAAACAATTACCCTTTCCGCATTCAGAAGACAAATGTCTGTGATGTGATTTAATGTTAAAATTCTTTAATATTTCACTTGTTCTTAATAGGTTTTTATGTAAGAAATTTTGAAACATTAAAAATCAGCTACGATCGATCACTTTGCTGACAGTACTTCGGGAAACACTTATTCAAGTCATAATAAAGAAAATATTAAGTGCCCGAAATTTAGAGATAAGTGTTATTTTAAAGATTCTCTCCCTTCCCATACTTTATTTATTTATGACAAATTGTTAATATCATTCTCTAGATTGATTCTTTTTCAAATAAATTATAATATCCCTGTTTTGCATACACTCGCTTTTTAGCGGGTTAGCGTTAAGCACTGTTCATGCAAGTGCTTGAAGTCGGTTTAAATATATATTTACTATATATTTACACGATTTTTATATACATTAAGGTAGATTTGTTACCCCCTGCTCATATCACAATATTTAGTTAGTTATCTTACTTTACTAATGTTAGATTTGCGATTGCCATTCATTTTTACAGATTCCGTTTAAATTGGGGAAAATTATTCCGACTAGTAAATGGATATAATTAATTCCATAATAATTGAATAATTTTATAAAGTCGGGACAAAACCTCAAATTGATAATTCCTTTACATGCAAAAATACTTCAGAAGTATTGGTATTAACTGGTTAAACGTGTGTTATTGATCGAGTTCAAGTTATTGAAAATAGATTTGTTTTACCCCCTTCTTCGGGTTGTTCTGTGGTCGCAATCAATGTTTTTGTAACGGTTTGTTCCAGAGATAAAGAGTCGCTTGCTATATTAAAATTTCATATTCGAATAAATTTTTTGATTTTGTTGATTTAATATAAGTATATTAAAGAAATATTACAGCTGGTGCTGCGCAATAACCACAACCCACAAAAAAAGTAAAAGCCAAAAAAAAAACTGAATTTATGTCTTAAATAGATATAAGCTTAAAGGCTTTCAAATTTAAAAGTGTTTGTTTTAACCACTTTCGTAAAAGTCGAGTGAATATAAATTACCCATTAAAAGAGAATATTAAAAACAATGTTGTGGTAAATAAAAAATAGAAATATGTGTTGACAGTAAATATATAATAGTTATTATTAGATGACATATACTTACTTAGAACAACAACTTTGCAAGTTGATGTAGTCTCTCCAATGAAGTTGGCAGCCTTAACCTCATAAGTACCAGCGTCTTCAGTCTTAGCCAGATTTAAAGTTAAATAGTAATTCTCAATACGTTGAGAATCACGAGAGATTTTAATGCGAGCATCTTCGTAGATTTCATGGCCATCTTTGAACCTTTATTTAAAAAAAGGAAACAAAATAGTTTTTAAGAACCATAAGAAAACAGTTATTTTGTATTACCATTTGATCTTGGCTTCTGGTTCGCTGTAAACTTCGACTTCCAATGTAAATTGACTGCCTTCCTTAACTTCCACATTCTTAAGACCTCGTCTTATTTTGGGCTTACCTATGATAAAGAAGATATTATTATACATTACTAATAAGCGATTAAATACCATACGTACAGTTGACTGTTACAACGCAGTTATCCTCCAGTTTGCCGTAATCATTCATTATCTTGCAAGAGTAGTTTCCTTGCATATTGGTTGCCACTTCATTCAATATCAACTTGAAGTCATTACCTTCCTCAACACGTCTAAAATCATTGCGTTTTTCATCAATTTCAATACCATCGATATACCATTTGGCATGAGGACGTGGATAAGCATCGACACCCACAACAAGCTCAACATTGCAATCACCTTCCGCAACGGTTATATTTTTAAGCTTCTTTGTAAACTCAGGTGTACACTTAATTAGCACTTGTGTTTCACTGGTTGCGGAACCGTGTTCGTTCTTAGCTTTTACGGAGTATTTACCCGCATCCACACGAGTAGCACCAGTGATCTTCAATGTATAGGCGTTACCATCGGAAGTGACACTATATTTAGAGTCGGTTAACTTAATTTCAGTTTCATCATGATACCATGCCAGGGTTGCCTCTGGGAATGAATCTATCCGTACAGTAATCTGAACATTTTCCTTCTCGCCGTGAATATATTCACTCTCAAAATGCTTAACAATAATTGGTTTAGATTTGACTGTACAATTCCAATATTCGGATGTTTGGCTTAGATCATTTGTAGCACGGATTGAGTAATTTCCTGCTTGCGAAAGTTGAATTTTCGAAATTTCAACAACCACTTTTTCAACACTTTTTCCAATTGAGCTGGATTCAATTTTAATATTGCTTTCTTTTGTCACATCTTTTCCATCTCTTGTGACATTCACTGATGGTTGAGGATAACCCTCTACTTCAATTTCTATTTTCACTGTCTCCTCTGCCATGCAAACTATATCCTTAATCTTCTTGATTTTGGGCGGAGCTACAAATTGTTTTAAAAGTCATTAATGAAACCAAAAGTGGGAACATAATGTAAATAGTTTAAAATTACCTTGAACTACCAAGTTTATCGTAGATTCATCCTGTCCCAACTCATTTACAGCTTCAATAGTGTAAGCTCCGGCATCCTCAGTTTTGACGTTCTTAATGACAAGCGACATGCTCTCCTCATCTTCGTACATAAACTTATGACGATCATCGACCTGAATGACTTCTCCATCATGCTTAACAAGAACAGCTGGCTTGGGGAAACCTTTGCACTGAAGTTCCAAAATAGCTGATCCGCCAATACTGGCATTTGCCTCACGATGTTCAATAATTAAAGTAGGCTTTTCTGGCTCCCGATTCAATGTTTGAATAGCACCCTGAACTGAAAGTTCTGCACTACATGAAATATTTCCGGTGGAAGTCTGCGCCACACATGTGTAAATTCCAGCGTCTTCGGGCTTGACATGTTGGAAAACCAGAGCCAGGGAATCTTCATCCTCTCCAAAAAGAACTTTGAAACGTTCCTCTGGATCAAATTCTTCTCCATTTCGCTTCCACGAGAAGACAGGTTTCTCGCCAGCTGGCAAAATTTGACCACTTAAGGCACCGAAAGGATTTTTATCCTCTATTAAGTTATAAAAAAAGGATTAAAAAGTTTGTTATCATTACAAGAAACTTTTAAATGGTAGATCATTTATTAAATATTACTTACCGACAGTTGTTGCTACAGCCTCACAACTAGCTTCGCCATGCTTGTTGGTGGCTTTACAGGAGTAGGTACCACTATCATCCTTGTGGACCTCTGCGATTACCAACTCATAGAATCCCAAATAATCCTTATCTCTGATAATTTGAATCCGGTCGTTAGTTTCAAGAATTTCCTTTTCATCTTTGTAGCTATTAAAATAATAAAAAAATTGATTCGTTTTAATAACATTTAGAAGGTTTTATATTTAATATTTCATGCCTAATTTTGGTACTTACAACTTCACTCTGGGCTTTGGGTCGCCTGTGATCTTGATCATGAAACGGAAGAGAGTATTTTCGATCATTTCCGCATTTTTCAAGCTAACCAAAAATGCTGGCTCAACGTTTGTTTTAGATTCATCATAGCCCGAAGCTAAAATACAAAAAATTTAACGTTTATGATGAATATAATTTTAAATGACTTCGAAAATAATAATACCTTGTCCAACAGCCAATTGTGCCGACAAAGTTGTAGTTTCATTAGCGGACTGGGCACGTACAGTATATGTTCCGGCATCGCTTTCACTGTTAAAAGTAAATATAAAGTTTCAAATAGTATTTCAAATTGCGATAACTTTATCCTTGAAGGCAGACTTACGTGCAATTTTTAATATCCAATCGATACGAATTCATTGGCGCAGTAGTTTGGGTGATTCGATCAGCCAAACGGTCGTCCAAAGGCTTGTTATCTTTTAACCAAGTAACTAAGCCAGGTTTCTCCTTAAATTGAATTTCAAAATGAGCCGCCTCTCCAGCTGTAACCGTTTAAAAAGTGTTGGTAAACCTATTAATGTGACAAATATATAATTTTTCAAAACTTACGTTCGACTTGGGAACTCTTCATCATTTTGACGACAACTGGCTTGTCTACGGAACGCAAAGGTTGATCCTCAAGGAGACGGGAAGATGAACGAATACCAGCACGTGATTCGGCAGCTGAATAATGAGAGGCACGGCTTTCAGCTCGGCTTTCGGCACGACTCTCGGTACGCCCGGTAGCTAGAAGAGATGAACGGGCCTCGATTCTATCTACTGCACTACGTTCACGTCTAGAACTAGTTCCATATTGCCTTTCTACAGTGCTGTCGTAGGAGGTTCCCCTATCATAGTCCCTGGTTCGGGAACTTGCTTTACGGCGTAGAAATTAAGTTTAAATAAAATTTAATGGTTAATTTGATGTTTAAACTAAAGCGTCCACAAAATAATTAAATTTTACATAATTTCGTCACATTAGATGCTAAATTTGATCCAATTGTATAAATATAAACACACATCTAATGGAAACAAGTTGGAGATACGAATTGGAAGTTAATGAACAAGCTTAATGTGTATATGGAGGATATGTATCTGAATATTAAAAACATTGGATTTGAAAGAAACAAGTTTATTTTTGTACGTGTGCATTTCTTATTTGTCAAAACTGTATACGATTGTCTGATTGACTGAAAGGTTTATTTACATACATACAAGTGCGCACATAAGGGAATATATGTATATGTATTTAAAATTGTTCTGTAAAAAATTACTTCAGTACGCTTTGGTTTTAATATACATTTAACAAAATATAGACCCATCAACGACTTGAACAAACAATGGCATCGGACGATGATGACGGAAAGACACTTCTTTAGCAAATTTGTTAGATCAGTTAACCTGGAACTTACTTTCATAACGCCGTTTTGAATAGCCGGAATAGCCGGAATAGTAATCATCCATAACGCCAACGCTTTGGCCACGGACTTCGATATCTGCACTTGGCTCTCTGAAATCGTCAGCAATAGACTCAGTATAATCACCTTCAAGCTCATAAATGTTTATTGGCTCCTCAACAATTTCGTAAATAGGCCTTTTCTTTTTAATGGGTGGGGTAAAAATATGTAGGAAATCGCGAGCTTTGGCTTTTTGTACAGTATCTTGCGCATATTTTGTTGAGTCCGTCGATTTCAAAACCGTATTTTTAATGCTGCGAATTTTTTGCTTTGCATTGCGAAGTGACGTATCAGAACTGGACACATCATAGATGCCTTCAAAAAAATTTTGTGTTTTTTGTTCTAGACTCTCAGTATGGACTAGAACGCGTTTTATTGTTGGTGGCGGTGGAGGTGGTGGTGAGGGTGGGCGAGCCTTGACTACTAGAATTTCTATGGTGGTTTCATACGATATGAGCGGAAGCGGTTGAAAGAAGCCAGGCATTCGCACAAAATGTGGGGGCAAAGGTGGAGGTGGTGGCCCTTGCCCCGGTGCATAAAAGGATCCACCATTTCTGTTATATGCGATATTTGCAAGCGTATTATTCCAATGAGTTAATGAAGCAGAATCAGTTATATTAGTAGCAAATCCCTGTTGAGTTTGGGACTTTTTGTTATGTTCGTTATCACTGTCGTTTAAAGATTCATTATAGCCAACAATATCGGTAAGCTTTATCGGTTTATGTTTGGTTATGATGAGTTCGTTATTGTTATCGTTTTCTACTGGGCGGTGTATTTCAATTTTCGGAATCGTCGTATTAATTTTTAAGTCGTCAGCGTTCTTACCGGCTGATTCTGTTTCTGTCCCTAAATCGAGTTGATGACTTTCCTCTATTGAAGTAACTTCTTTTATATTAACAGAATCGGTTTCACTTGGTTTTATAGCTGATGCTGGTTCCCCTAAATCTTGAGTGGAAGATTCAGGTGGCGTCACTGCACTTACAATGGGAACGATCACTGGTTCAACTTGCTGTAAATCTTGGACTTTTGGGATAACTTGCTGTAAATCTTCGACCTTTTGAATATTTGAGTCTGATTTTAAAGTAGATTTTGAAATATTCTGAGCAACAGTAGTTGATTCAATTTCGCCCTTAGGTTTTTCAACGATCGCTGGTGGAACTTGGATTAAAGCTTCAGTCTTTTCGACAATTGTCTCTGATTTTAGCGTTGATTTTGAAATACTTTGAGCTACATTAACCGATTCAACTACGGTCGCTGATTGCTTTACCTCTGTTATATTTGAAAACGATTCTGTGGTCTTTTCTTCAGTTTTACTTTGAACTTCCGAAATGGATTTAGCTTGCGAAGTGGATATTTTTTCAGCTTTTGTAGCTATCGTTGAAACAGATGTTGAAGTATCTTTTTGGTTTTGCTGTTTTTTGTAAAGTTCTATAGATTCTTGCTCAAATTTAAGTAATTCCTGGTGCTCTTGCTGGAGACGTTCTTTAGTTTCCTTACTCAAAAAGTAATTTTCAGCCACATCGGAGGGTCGTATGCTTGAGCTTGAATCGTGAGCTTCAGCTTTCTGAGGAAGGTGTAGAATAAGTTCGCTCTCTGTAGCAACTTGAGTAGAATCGACTTTTAGATCATCTGCATTATGTTCTTGTAATGTGACGTCTTGACCAATATGAGAACAGATTTCTCTGTACCAAACGAGATGAGCTTCCTCGCCGTGCGGTCTAATATCACAGGGCAAAAATGAGCTTTCGTCTACTGTTTTCAACGTTATATGTATTTGTTTACTATCTAATCTCTCCTCAATGTTACAGAGAGGAAGCTTGATAATATTTTGTAATATAAATACCGATCTACTTTCAGATATTTTGCGAACTTTAGTTATTAATATTCTCGATTTAAATAAGAAGCAATAGCGATCGTGTGATTTTCCGTCCTTATCAATAACTGTGCACCACTCATGCAGCAATAATCGCCCCAATTTGTAGATATTACCTCGAAATCCCTCAATGCTAGAAATAAATCTGTTGTCGTATGCTCTGCATGGCACACTAAGCATTAATTCTAAAGCCTTTTCCAAATCTCTAACGTTTTCTTTCAAGCTCTGTGAGTATTTTATAAAATCCTGCGAAGTAAAATTATTTAAAATATTTTAGCAATATAGTTGATCTATTAATGTATGTTGAATTTTCGTATTTTCGTATGTGAGATTACGTGTTGAATATTGTATATGAAGTTCGTGTTATGATAAAACCGCAAGTCATTGCTAAGCAGTGTATTAATCAGAATGCTCTTCTCCTATATATTTTAACACAAATATGAAATGACTATCCAAACCTTAAACAAAAGTTGATAATCGTTTATTCTTTGGATCGGAAGTTTCAAATGTTCAGCAAGTGATTTATCGTCTCCAAGATTTTTGGAAAGTTCCTGAAACAAAAAATACAAATAATTTGTTATATTGATATTATATATTACCTAAGATTTAAAACAAGTAGAATACTTTCTTAGTTGAGATTTTACTTTATTGTTTACTTATACACAAAAAGAAGTAAATAGATTCAATGTTTTTAAGGTCAACAATTGTTTATTCTGACTCACTTGACCATGAACTTTACAAGAAAAAAGAAAAACAATTAAAAAAGAGAATATTTTGGGAGTCTTGGTCTGCTCAACAAAACGAATTCAGGAGAAGTCAGAGTAAAATTTTCAAATGTTCAAGCAAATATAAATATAATTTTGAACTGCAATTATATTATTTATATATATATATATATATACTATATTCATATTCAATTAGCTTATTTATTAAGGTCGAATCCTCTTCAATTCGCACTATGTACTACTATGTACTACTCCTACACTGTATATTAATATGTATAGCCGCAGCCAAAACATTCTCTATTTCTCTCTTCAGTTAGGTTATTTTTGGAACTATGTTTGAAAAATTTATCACTTGTTGCAAATATGCATATGTGTGTGTCCGTATTCAAAGAGAATTTTCGTATTTGTGTGGGCCCATATAGATATTTTCGTATGTACACGGAATACTTATATGTTTGGATATATGCATATATATATTCATCTTGGTCGTGCAATTTTCAAATGTAGTTTAACTAAATAAAGACTCAGATATACATGAATATAACTATAGCATTTTTCATTTCATTAAATTTACCAATTGCATGTAAGTACCCCAAGCAATTATATATAGTAGAATTTTTATGAAAATAATATTTGGGACCTTATAGTTTTTTACAGTCTATTTTTAACTGATAGTTGTACATATATAAATTGTATATTTAAGTTTGCACTTGTGATTTAGTAAATTAAAACGGGAAGTTCATTTTGGTAAACATCAATCAGTAATAGTTTTCCATACATATATAGATATCTATATATACATATATATATAAATATATATATAATATGATTGCTGAGGTCAAACATCTATACATATACACTAATGAAAAAGTTTTCACACATACATATACATACTTATATGTATATATATTTAAATACATATGTATTAAAGAATCTTTAAAAATATCACAGAACACAGTAAAATTTTTTGAATAAATAATGTTGCATAACTGGAAAATCGCTCAAATTGTCGAAAACCCCAATTTCCGTTGAGTAAATCTGAATAATCCGAAACTTGATCATTTATAGCATTTGACTAAAGTCAATCTAACTGCTTAACAGTATTTTAATTATAAAAAAATATTTTATATTTCCATTAACAATCTTTGGGGTTTTGTTTCAAAGTAACTGGTATTCCGGTTAAGTTCTCATATGGGGTTATATACATATGTAGGTCCAGGACCCCATTTATGAAGTAAGCAAGTACCTAAATTGAAGGAAACTCGGCCACGTAGGAAACAATTAGCACGACACGACCGCCAACACTACTCGCAAGAAACTGAAAAAGTACAAAAGCTTTAAAACCAAAAAGCGTCTAGCTTTAAAAATAAACGGAAATACTCGCACGCATAATATTCGTAAACGATTTAAACAATTGCACTGCAAAAAATTATTCTCTTCAGTCAAATTCCAATTTAGATGTTTCTATTGCTTGGTTTCCAGTAAAGTGCAGATTTTAGTAAAAATATGTAATATTTAATGTTGTATGAGAATAGTTATAATATCGATGTGTGAAATGTGAAAAATATATTTATGTTGCAACCTTGAATACGGAAATCAACATGTCGCCAACAAGCATGTATGTATGTAATTAGCAGAAGAAAACATTTCCGCCCCCTCAGTGTGTATATGTTCTGAATCACCAAGACATGGCGAATCACCGTTATAGGATGGAGAACATGAAAGCTAACTCTGGAAAATTTGGTGTGGTTCAGCTTAAAACTTCAAACAAATTGTTAAAATATGCAAAAATTTGACTAAGTTGAAGACTTGCGGCTTAAGTTGGCCGATTTCAAAAAGTTCTACATTAATTGATTTGCTACATTTCGCAGTAACTCTATTTGAAATAAAAAATTGTGTCAAAAATTAGTTTTCCAGATTTTTATCCCAGTTAAAAGTTGCGATTCTAGCTAATTACCAAAGAAGAGCATTATGTCTTTTCGATGGTTTTCATTTGTTCTAAAAATTTTCATATTTAGCGCAAAATAAAAACTATGTCAAATGAAAATATAATTTGTTGTGTTTATACACTGCACCTACAGGGTAAAAAAAGTATATTACAGTAGGCAAAATGTATGTAACAAATATAATTAAATAATTTGGTTAAAATTATCTTCCTCAGAATCAACAATCGAGTTGATTTAGACCTACCAAATTTTCTTTTGTAATATGTATGCAGATTAAATTAATTTTAAATTTCGAATACTTTCTACGTAATATATAAAAAATGAACTAATTTTGTAATTCTTAATTGGTGATAAATATTTTAAAGTTTTATTCATAAATGCTCAATGCCACATTGTCTTATATAAACGACATAGGGTATACGCAAGTCGTTAAAAATTATTTGAAAATTTAATTTTGCCGCATTTAAGTTTACACAAAAGGGAAGGCAAGAGATCACTTCATTTCCGTTCAAATTTAATAAACAATTTATATTATTAATGTATAGGCGACGATTGTGTAAACAAAATGAAAACTATATTGTATGACTAATTATAGATGATTAATTTTGTATAAATGTCTGCTGCAACCATTAAGAACCGAATTCAGTTGGATAGTTTCACAAGCAATGTACCTTTAAAAACTAAAATGTTTACTTAGATCATATACATACTTACTTTAAAATATGATTCCGATTCCGTATTAGAATTAAGAAACTCCTGAGCCAATGGCTCATTCTGACAATATTTCACATGTTTATCAAAGTCCCGTTCCAGCCGAAGAAATGTTTTAGCAACCATATTCGGTTGATTACTATAACATTTAAGGCCTTCCTTCAGAACCCTAAAATATTAAATGTCATTGTAGCAGATGTTTTAATTAATGTCTTTATATTTTTCGTACATATTGTGAAATTCCGCTATTTGTAGAAAGTTGCAAAATATGACATCCTTGTTATCCCTTATAGATCTTGGTACAATCGGCTTATCCACTGCTTTTATGTAATTGTCCACTACATATTGCAAGTCCCTTGAGAATTCCTCTTCTGTTTCAACTAATTCCCTTAGGATTGTTCTGAAAAATAAACAAATTATTAAAAAAGATGTTATTGCTTTTAAGATTCTTTCACCGTGGCCTATGCTGGACTTAAATAGAACTTAAGACGTAGGGTCGCCGTGTTCTAAGAATTTCGTGGTCAAACATGTTTTGATTAAAAAAAATGAGGTTACCAATTTATAAATAAATTTTAAAATTTGTGATGAATGATAAAGATCTTTGGCGTCTTTTCCTCAAAATATTCAAGGTGATAAATGCGTGAACTTGCGTTGTTCCCAATTAAGTTTTATATATCTCTTTACCTCTTGCTTTCTCTTTTATGTGCTCTTTATGTCTTGGTCTTTTATTCTTAACACAGCTTTTTCTCTGTGTAACTCTATTTTCTCCTTTATTGATATCAGAAAGTCAATTTTATTGAACTACATTTTAAAAAACTCTAGTACTTTTTTCCTTTATTATATTTATATAGGAATTTTACCTTTTTCTGAATTCTGCATCACCATTTTCTTTACCATTTAGAGCGTGAGAGGTTGGACTAAACTCTAATATTTCTGTCGGTACCCATCCCTCCTTGGGGACTTCTCCGCTGTCAAACATTCGAATAAAGCATCTGAAAAGTCCACAGAAGAACAATGGTTAATTAGCACATCCATTGTTTAAAATTCTATATTGTTTAACAGTATCTTTAACAATTACGGTCTTTACAAGGTACATTTATAGATAATTTTTTCCAAATAAAAAAATTATTTATAGATTTTTACGCACCTCGGTTTTCCAGTGGTTTTCGTACTTATGAGTTCAACCAAATCTCCTCGGGATACACTTATTTCGTCAGATTCAGTTATTTCAGCTTTATAGTCTTGACTCACGAAGACTATATCTAAAACCTGCAAAAAAAATTTTATATTTTTATAAATATTAAATTTTCTAAAAGTGGAATTCAGTTAATGGGTGGGCAAAAATTAATTACTAAATTAATGTACCAAAAAATCCCATCTCCTACAATAAATCTGAGATAATAATGTACAGACATACATAATAAACGTACGCTATTCTAACAATTGCGTCTATTTTTGAAACTATAGAACCGAAATTTTACACGGAACGATTTGCTTTTTTTTTTCTATTTTGACGAAATAAACCAGATGGTTATTTAGTGGGAATGAAGTCTTTGATGACCTGCTAATTCTAAGATTTATTTTGATCTAATTTTGCATTTGACGTTGTTGTCTTTGCTTTTTCGTAAAACTTCATTGGATAATAGATTAATAAAACTCCATGGGAATATTTTTTCTGTTAAAATTATGTTAGGTATTTTACTGTGTGTAATAAAAATATATCCAGTCACTGAAACTCAGAAATTACCTACTTTTAGTACAACAGAAAAACAAAAATAAAAAGGATTCTAGAAAGTATTTCAAGTTCAATTGCCTTTATTAAGTATTATACCTCTGGGGAATGCTTATTAAATCAATTACAAACTGTTCATAATTCTTCTTTTTAAACTTTCACCATATTCATATACTTGTTAAATAAAAAGACTATATAAAAACCACTCTACCCAAATTTCGATTTCAAAAAATGTAGTATATATATACAAATGGATAAGCATTACAAAAAAAAGTGATTATAGACCTGTCCACTTGTCTATCATCACAAACTAGAACCTGCTGACATTTTGCGCACGGCCTTCTTATTTGTTTTAGTGATGTATATAGTAAGTCAACTTGATTTGGATCAGATCACTATATCATCAATTAGAAGCAAAGGAGTTTATTGAAACGCACGATCAAACTATGGTTTCACTTATGTATGTCTGTTTAGTTATTCTACAATTCTGTTTTTATTGAACTTTTTAAGTTATTGCCTCTCTAATATTCCCCTAAGGACAATATTAATGATCGGTCAGCGTTTCGACACAGTTTACGAAGAATACGCCGGCCATAATCTGATTAGTATGTCACTATTTAAGCTAAATTGTATGGGTAGCAATAAAATTAAAATCGGGAAAATAATGTAAAGAAAGAAAGGGAGGGCATTAACATTAGGACAACTGATAAAAGAATGGGAAAAAGAAAGCAAAGAAAATAAAAAGATTTGATGTGAGAACTTTGCATAAAATGGTAAATAAACTTGTATGTACATATGTAGTACATACAATCTATATATAAATATTGATGTGTCTGTTTACTAGTATAGGTGTCGCATGTATGTATATATATATATATATATAAACCATATAATGAATACACTTACTTATATACCTACATAAATACTTAGACTTACTTTATCCATTCTTTTGACAATAATCAAAGATTAGTTTTCATTCACAATGAGTAGTATTTATTCCATATGTGTGATAAATATTATGTACCATATACTAGTATATAGGGCACCAAGTAACACTAATCACCGTACTTATATATGGGTGTATTTATATGCACAGCATTGCATAACGTATTACTTTTGCCGATTCAAAAGGTTTTTTAAATTTTTACTATTATGTATGCCGCGACACCATCACGATACACTATAAATTTATTTTTATGTATGGATTTCAAAAGCATTTATAAATATTTTCGAGCTGTTGGTTACAATTGAAATAAGGTTTTCCTTTTTCATGAACGGCTGTCGTTAAGGAACCGCAAGCGTACGCACGTTCCGCCTATTTTGACTGCATCCCGCCAACTGTTCAACTGAACAAAGTGTACTGATCGATATTTCTTGATCACAACAAAAGCTTCCCTCGAAAAGTCGTTGCACATTTTAAAAATAATGCAATGCATCTAGTATCTATACTTATACTGTACGTTGTTCTATAGACAAACGTTTATACATAAATACATCCATTCTAAAAATTCATAGTCACCACTGCGTATGAGAAATGTATTTATGTAGGTATGTGTGTATGTATGTTTCTTAATTCTTTGCTGATATAAAATATTTGGCATATATATTATATTTACATAGGTTCAAAGATACAACCATTTGGCAAAGCAGAAGTCTTAGTAAAGATGTGCTAACAATACTTTTTTACATGATTAATACAAAATGTCGGGATAAGTTTTTTTTAAATGACGATATAACAATTATCATCAATTTTTTTGCTTTTACTTTCTTTACTTTTATTTATATATTCTTCATTAACTGTGAATAATACATGAAGTATATATTTGTGTATTTTTATGCACGTGTTCAAAAGAAGTATAAATTATATGTAATATATAACTGAAATAGCAACAAACATTGAAAAGATACTTCCCAAGGGCAATACGTTTTCCCAAGAAAACATAATTTAAGAAAAAACAATATTATATTATACTGAATCATTTTTCATAGATTCTGTCTTAGTTGTTTAATTACTATTGTTCAACAAAGTATTCTTTTAATAAAGACGGTTTTCTAACAGATATGGAATACACAGTATTTAGTAAAGTACCTGATTTATACCAATGTATGAAGACAAATTTTTTAATTAGGTAAATATAGCTTTTTACGTTTAAAGTTACAGTTATTACTAATCAAAATTGAATTTCAAGTTTAGCTGTTTTGTTTTATTGCTATTATCTGTCGACTAATCAATTTTAAAAGTAACGTATTTTTCGTGACCCACGATATCGATTGTTTTGTTATCGATTGCCTTGGTATCATGAAAAAATCGATATTTTCGATTTTGCCTTTAATAACCTTGAGACTTTGTCTATCACTAGTTTGTTATCAGAAGTATATTAGGAAGAGTTATGAATTTAATTTAAATTTAAGCGCAACAATTTTTAATTTTATAACAGTAATACATACAAATGTACAATGGCACCGACCGCAGCAGTTCCTGTAGAGCGATATGAATCGAAAAACATTGGAATTAACGCCATTCTTTTGGGGCCGCCCGGTTCAGGAAAGGGAACGCAGGTGGGTTTAATAAGTATTACATAAGTCAATCAAATTAACTACATATACATGCATAAAAGATATATACACATGGCTGATCCCTTATGCAATATTTATAGAGTTTAAGTAAGCATGCTAATTTACAGAAATAGGATAAACACGTATGTATATACATCCGCGCATTAACAGCCACGCTATTAGTTTCATGATCTGTGTGTGTATGTACATTATACAAATGTGTGTGTGTGTATATACAACATACATATATGAACACAAGCATTACCATTAAGACGGTTGTGATCGATTACTAAAGATTCTAGGTTAGAGGTTATATTATTTAAGATACAAGTTATTAAAACACTACTTAATGTACTGTGTATGTATTTATCATAAAATCTTTTTTTCCACCTTCAGGCGCCTTTGCTAAAAGAAAAGTTCTGCGTCTGCCACCTGTCGACAGGCGATATGCTTCGGGCTGAAATTTCATCCGGTTCCAAGCTGGGCTCTGAACTTAAAAAAGTTATGGATGAGGGAAAATTGGTATCTGATGATCTAGTTGTCGATATGATTGATTCGAATTTGGATAAACCAGAGTGCAAAAATGGTTTTCTCCTGGACGGATTTCCTAGGACCGTTGTTCAAGCTGAAAAGGTAATTTTTATAACACTAAATTTTACACATTACTAAAATATAAATATAAAAAATTGTTACATTTTGGTTCATTGGTTTTACAATAGCTTGACACATTATTGGACAAAAGGAAAACTAGTTTGGATGCTGTTGTTGAATTTGCCATTGATGACAACTTGTTAGTAAGGCGAATTACCGGACGCCTTATTCATCAAGCAAGTGGAAGGTCTTATCATGAAGAATTTGCACCACCTAAGCAGGCAATGAAAGATGATGTAAGTTTTTGAAAGTATACACGCATACGTCCATATAAAATAACAATACGTTTGTTTAGATTACTGGTGAACCTTTGATCCGACGTAGCGACGACAACGCTGAGGCTTTGAAAAAACGACTTGAGTCATACCACAGGCAAACTAAACCATTAGTTGACTACTATGGATTGCGGGGATTACATTTCAAAGTCGATGCTGCCAGAAAATCCAGTGATGTATTTTCGAAAATCGATTCAATATTCCAACATCAACGTTCCGCAAAGATTCAGCTATAATTCGTATCATGGTAAACACTGAACTGGATACTACTGCCGATTAACAATATTGTTTAATAATTGTATGATATTTAAGCCTAAAGTTAATAATGCAGTTATCTATCGTCCATTGACAACAACAATATTCTATAAAAAAAAGTCTACAGCTTATTTCTTTGTACAGTTTTCTTAAATAAATAAGGGTTTGTTTACTATTAAACATTTCATGACAAATACATATATAACAATGTTTCTAAATCTTGCAATATTTTTAATTTAAACTTTCTCTTTTAAAAAGACTTTGAAAATAGGCAAGTTGGCATACTCACTACATATTCAGTTCTGAAGCGCCAATGAATTCAAAATAATCTCAGCTTGCAAATCCAAAAAAAGGAACTCCCAGCTTTCTGGAGCAAGTTATTTGATTTCGATTTTTTAAGACAAAATTATCTATTTATTTAAGCTTTTACAGAATTGTTAAAATTTCTTATAAGAATTTTTTAAATTACAATAAGTTAACCAGCGTTGCCATCTTTTAATTCGCTGACAGATCGTAAGTGTGTATAGGTATGTGTGGAATAGTCATTGCCTTTTGATGAAGTTATGAGAAATTTAGACTCAATACATACATACATATGTATATGGTTGCGTATGTATTTGTGTGCCTGTGTTAGTGTTGTTTATAAATGTGTTTACATTTTAACTGCAGTGGGAAAAAGAAAGTTCTGATTAAAATATTTTAAAAAGGTTAATAAATAAATCTTTTAAAAAATATGAAAGCATGCGAATAATGACGTAAACCGTTAATAAGTGTTGTCAATTTGCTGTTTCTGGTAACAGCAATCATCTATTTGCAATTTTGTTTTTCATGAGAGCTTACAAGAGGTTTAAAATTTTGTTTAAACGCGTATATAAACATATTTGGTCTAAGAAGAACATCTGACGGAACCGTTAAACCTTAAGAAAATAAAACAAACTGCATTTAATCAAATTTGCAATCTAATGTTGAATATATGTACGTATGTACATCTGCGTGCTATGTATGTATGTATGTTCATTCATGTTCATACAAATATTTATATATGTATGTACATATATGAATGCACTTAGTAATGCAGGGAGAAATTTGTGGGTTACAAAAGTTGGCAAAAAGAAACTAGAGAACCAAAAGTGTGCAACAGTTGTTTTAGACAAATTTTTAGGGGCTCTGACAGACAGTAACAGCAGCTTTAAAATTAAATTATTTAAAATTTTTCTGATAGTCTCTGGAATTGCAGATTAGATCAAATCATGCATCATATAACAAATGAGACTATTGGTCCTTCAGCACATTATTCTCAGAGGGATCTGTTAGATTCCTCATCAAATTTGGAACTAAAAACTGTTGCAATAAATCCAGATGGTAAGTCTATAATCCAGATCCTGTAATCCGAAAACAATGTATATTTTATGATATGTTTATATACCTATATATATATACATAGATGCTTATACAGTACAACAAGCAATCAATATATTTGGATTTGGATGGTTTCATGTAAAGCTATCTCTCATGGTTGGACTTTGCTGGATGTCAGACTCAATGGAAATGACTATATTGAGCATTATTGGACCGGCTTTATTCTGCGAATGGCATATTACAAAGTTTCAGCAGGCATCAGTTACCACTTTTGTATTTTTGGGAATGATGCTAAGCTCAAGTTTTTGGTCACAATTAAGCAATAGATATGGTCGCAAATCAGTAGGATCATTTTCCATTACACGTCCGTAGATACTAAATCATTTGGTATTTCTTTTTTTTTTTTTTTTAGGCTTTGTCACTATTTGGAGTATTATTAGTCCTATATAGCATTTTAAGTTCTGTAGCGCCGAGTTATGCTTGGCTGTTAACACTCAGAGGACTCGTAGGGTTTGCGATTGGTTGCGTGCCGCAATCGTAAGTATTTTTAATAATATGATTTTGTATAATATAGATTTTTATTATATTCCAGAGTTACATTATATGCAGAGTTCTTACCCACAAAACACAAGAAGAAATGTTTTGTATTAATGGACGTAAGTTTTTGACTTGATATGATTAACTAGGGAAAATCTATTTTTTAGAGCCATCGTTTTCAGTAATCTGAAAATGATCTCCGAAATCGACAATTATAATAAATCCTTTCTTAAATTTTAGTGCTTCTGGGCCTTAGGTGCTTGTTTTGAAGTTTTGTTGGCACTTGTAGTTTACCCATATTTTGGATGGCGTGGTCTTTTAAGCTTATCCGCTACTCCGTTGTTAATTTTCACCGTATTGTCTCCAGTGAGTACAATTTTAAATTATTATAAATAGAATAAGAAAACCATAAAGATAAAATTTTCAGTGGCTAACAGAATCGGCTCGGTATCATTCATCAAATGGCAACAACGAGAAGGCGGTAAAAGTTCTCGAACAAGTAAGCAATAATTGTATATCTTATCAGCAAGCACAATGCAAATTGGTTACCTTATAAATTTTAATTAATTTATAGATAGCAAAGAATAACAAGCGTCATATGTTGATTGGTCGATTGATTCCTGATGAAGATACAACCCCTCCAGAGAGTTTTAGATCACTCTTAAAACCAAATTTATGCTGTACAACCTTACTACTATGGTTCATTTGGCTGGCATCGGCGTTTTGTTATTATGGACTTGTTCTTGTTACAACCGAGCTTATGGTTGCTAGAAATAAAGAGCAGAATTCTAATGAATGTGTCACATTTATGACCACCGACTTCATGGATTTGCTATGGATAACGCTATCGGAATTTCCAGGGATATTAATTACATTGGAAATCATTAAATTATTTGGGAAAAAGAAAACAATGGTTATGCAATATATTGTACTGGTTTTCTGTATTCTGATGTTAACCACTATCACAAGGTAATAATGCGAAAGTAATTTGGGTACCTACTTGTCGTCAATATATTATACTCATGAAATTTACTTGCAGTCGTTTCTATACTTCAATTACACTCTTCATTGCGAGAGGGGCTATATCCGGAATTTTCCAGGCTATATATATCTACACTCCTGAAATATATCCAGCTCCACTTCGGTCTATTGGCGTCTCAGGCTGCTCGGTGCTAGCTAGGTTGGGTGCCATGATTACACCGTTTATTGCTCAAGTTCTGATGAGTTCATCAAAATTACAAGCTTTAGCAACATATGGAGCCGTTGGATCTCTGGCTGCTGTAGCATGCATTTTGCTACCACAAGAAAATCATTATCATTAACTTTAAATCAAGTGAAATTTATTATTAAAAACATTAACAATAAAGCTTTATTATTTAAAGTTCCAATTTCATTTAATATTCAAATACTGCACCCCAGCCAAGTTAAACAATTGCCTTAAATATGACTAAACCATGCTTTATTAATTAATATATGCATATCTACTATTCTGGAATGCGTGTATTACAATTGCCATGATACATTTTTATGACACCCTCACAGCGAAAGTAGGCATCAAATATATCGCTATAGCCGTGATCCTTCCACCATGTACAGAGTTGCCTATTCCAAATGCAGTCTAATCTGTATATTAGGTTGGGATACTCGTATCCTAGAAGTGTGAAGAAGTCTTGATCCCCTAAATGACCCTTAAACGAATATTTCGCGACCAGTCTATGTACTTCTGTACTTGTTAGGGCTTCCACGTAGGTTTTCGAGTCTCTTATGCGGTTTAGGAGCAGTAGAACAACCCCAGAGTTGAGTCCAGGATAGCCATGATGCTCATGGTTATGATTTGCTTGATCTGCAGATCCAATCTCGTTATTTTTCCCGAATCGCATAGGATAGTAAGGATTGCCAAAGCTCGTTTTTGGAAATCGAACACGATAACGATAGAGTATATGACGATACACAGGCGTAAGTTCCGGTGCCAGTCCAAATAGTTGATGTGGCAGGAAATGGTCAAATTCTGCAAACAACAACCGAACATCGGAGCGGAAGACAATATCACAATCGAGCAGGATGGCTCTGCTCAAGCTCGTGTCGGCAATTCGATGTAGGCCAAGCGACAAAAAGAAAAGAGAGTCGCTATAATATGAGTTTGGAGCTGAGCTAAAATAAGGCGACAATTTAGCAGCTATATCTTGTATTATTACAGAGCAAACTTTAACGTCGTAAATACTGTAGATAACCGTCCGTCGAAATCTTCGGATTTGTTTCTGAAGAATGTCGAGCACAGACGATTGACTATCCTTGTCGGTTATTACATGAAGATGCAGCTGCGCATTCGTATGCTTTAGCAAACTGTGTGCAAATAAATCGAATTTTAAGTGCAAATGGTAATTTTCTTTGGTGTATATAACGAATATATTGTAGTCCGATACCAATGGAAGTGACTGTGCACCCAAGTCCAGATGCGTCGAGGATGAATAGTTTAGGAGATAATGAGTTGGTTTCAAGACTGGCTTTATAGCGGGCGTTGTTGGTTCCGTATCGGAATATCTCGACTGTTGTTTCTTTATATGGGACATTTTGTTGAATCGGCTAGATAAGAATACCGTAAAAATATTACCCCGAAACAGTAGGTCGGTGTTGGCGAATATAATTAGAGCGCACATACAAATTAATATTAATAGTAACACCAGTTTTTTTTGCCATTTGCAACGCATCCAAGACCAACGCTTCTGGCGCACAGCACTCCGACGATTAACAATTAATGTAACATTTTCCTGTTCTTCCAACAATTGTGATTTGCACTTCGTACTGCATATATTGACGTTGGCCGGAAATGTTTTATGTTTTTGACTGATGTGTGTAAAGTATTTTGCCATTTCGAAATGTAATAGTAAGCTGGAGTCAGCTGCACCTAGCATAATAATACATATACATGTGGTTTATTTTTTTGCTTATATTAAAAGACACTGAAGGGGAATTTCAAGCACATAAGCACGAGCACAAAATACATATCGCGCAATAAAAAGAAAATATAAACTACATGGAAAGCTGCAATTGCACCAACAATAAAATTCAAGAAAATCAATATGTTTCGGAGTGTGACCAATTTACAGTAAGCATAATAATGCTGAAACTTTATTAACAGCGATTCTTGAGTATTAGCTAACCACCTGTGTAGATAAAGTTTACATGAGAATTACATGAGCTTATCTACGTTTTAGAACAAAAGGGAATTGATGTATTTTCATACATACATATATGTACGTCCGTTCCAAACATGCGCAGAACAAGTGGTGTTATTATAGGTATATCTATAAATTGAGTTTGTTCCAAAGATTAATTTGGAACGGGTAATTACCAGAGAATGTTGGAGAATCAATTACTAAAATTTAATTAAAAGTAAAGTCTAAATTGCAATATTATGGACTGCCATCATCGAATTGAAGTTCCTTTGCGTTCTGGTGGAGGAGGCAAAAAGATGAAGAAAAGAAGGGAACTGGACGCTTTGATAGCAAAAAAGAAAACAGCCAAAAGGAATACGCATTCCCAAGACAAATTGCTTTCTGTCTCGACGGATGACCCTGAGGATTATGTCTGGGTAAGGTGTTACACATCTAGTTACGACTTCACGTATATGTATATATACATATGTATGTATGTATATCCCACACACAGTGGGGTCAAAAAAGTTAA
Source organism: Drosophila neocordata (assembly GCA_018903615.1). Classification (NCBI taxonomy): domain Eukaryota; kingdom Metazoa; phylum Arthropoda; class Insecta; order Diptera; family Drosophilidae; genus Drosophila; species Drosophila neocordata. Next base: position 310,559 of record JAEIGI010000025.1, on the reverse strand, counting down.
CCGCACACCGCAAATGATATTAGCTAATCCGTCTTTATACCTTTTTTTAATAATATGTTTTATCCTATATAGACAAACGTGTCTGGAGCCAGCCGTCGAAGCCATCGAAAAAATAATTATTTCCGGATGTGTGGACCATTGCTTATAGGAATCACCAGCGTTTTAACTGTTGCTATTCTCTATTGGCTCTACTTTGATTTACGACAACAGATTTCTGATTATCGCCACAAAATTGAGGAAGGTAAATAAAAAAATACACTCAGCTATTTTTTTTTTTTTTGCTTTGCTTATACATGATATAAATCTTTGCAGTATCTGCTATAAGCAAAAACTTTCCTGATACACTTCAAAAGTGGCATGAAACATCGTCATTCCTTTTAAAAAATCAAACCGCAGTTATATCACAAATAAATGATTTGCGAAAAACTTTGGATAGCCTACGAACTAATTTTAGTAATCTTGAGGCAACCGTCACAGCTCAAAGAAATCATGGAAAAGATGAGAAGCTAGTGGCTGATTTTGGAGCCAAAATCGAGGCAGTGGCAACCGATATAGAAGAAATAAAAGAACACTATAATCGATACATTGAAGTACAAAAAAGTTTGCAGACTGAAACTGCTGCAATAAAGGTAAGGGCCCATTAAAGAACAGCCTCAAAGTTGCTCATTGTTTTATTGTTTTAGGCAAATCTAAGCCAGTTGCCAGTACTTCATGCCGCAAATCTACCAAATAATTTAACGGAGCAAATCAGCTTATTAAACCAGACATTTGAGAACTCCTTTAAGATATTCCAAAACGATCTCAAGGATGTCAACAACACCCTTAGTCAAACAACGAAAATGCTACGTGATGAAATATTGATCCACAAGGTATGATAGAAAATGTAAACTATTTGAGATTGTGTCATATACCACTACATTTTATAGACAAAATTGGACGATCTGTTGGACCGCTCGGAAAACATTACATCGCACGTCGCTACATTGAGTAACAGTTGGCCGGAGTATAAGCAGAAAATAGTGAATGTGGATGAGTCTTTGGATAAAATTGAGAAAGAGGTATATGAACTTCAAGTATTATACTTGCCCAAGGTTTCCTGTGGTCTGCTTTTGAAACGATGTGATAAGTTGTGTTAAAATTTTAATTACGGGTTTTATTCTTTTAACAGATGTTACTAACCAAAAGTATGAATAATGAATTCGCCACTTCAATTAAGCAGCTAAAGAATTTATGTCGCAGCCATTTATCTGGAAAGCCAATTGAAAGCAACAACGATCCCTTAGCAATAACTCAGGTAAAGTTATTGAAGCTTACCTTATATAGTACTGGTGTTAAATGTGTCATTACCAAATTCTATTTTTAGTCCGACGATACTTTTCCGGCACATGACACACTAACACCATCAGCCAATGCCACTGCTAAATTACAGGATACCCCTGGGCTGTAAGAAATGCGGTAATAAAATAATTGGTAAATTTTTATTTAGCAGTGTTTTAAGAACAAATTACACAACGCGTGTACCAACCAAATTTTTACTATTATATGCCAAGACATAAGCCACCAACTTAAATTATACGTATTTAGTACGTATAATAAAATAATTTGCAAAACTTGCAATGTGAAAATTTTACATTATAGTCATTAAATTAAATTTTTGAAAATAGAGACTAAACGTGTGATTAAGCTTACAATTGTTTTCACGTAGAAAGTTTTAATTGTATATAAACATTCTGTAAAATATATTTATGTATAGTTCACGTATTATGTACCTTATTTGCATATACTTATTAAATCACTAAAAACTCACAAAATAAAATAATGTTAACCGACCTTGTGGACATCAGTATGCTATCGCCTCCGATTGTGGAAAATTCCATACTTGCTTAGGATAGTCCTATTTCAATTCTATCTAGAAATAGATCACCGTAGACTTGGTGTTATTATTATACTGTGGAAAAAATAAATAATAATGTTATGAGTTAATCGATTACTTACCTTATATAATTCCAAATAATACATGGCTCACAAGAGTTGAGCTGCTGTTTATAGATTAAGCTTCTGCCCATAAAAATAGTTTAACGAGATTCGAACAGATTCCTACGAGCTGTTTAAAGAGGAAAACTATGAGCAGCATATGCAAACAATAACAAATTAGACTCTATGAATAATATTGCAAGTGCAGAACTTCGAATTTCCATTTATTGTTTTATGAAATTCTTAACCAAATCAAATCTAATAAAAAACGATGGGTAATTGTCATTTTAATAACTAACTTTCAATCATCGTTTTCCGACTCATCAAAGTCGTCGTCATCATAGTCTGCAGCATCTTCTTCCACATTCGAAATTTTCTGTTTCTCCTTTCCGCGGAGCCACGTAAGATAAGCAGCTTCTTCTTCTACGCTAGGATCAGCTGCCTCAATAAAGTCCTCGGATCCATGAGGATATTCTTCTCCCACGGGCGGAAGATGCATAAAGGGCATGTTCCGAGGAACGTATTTATGTCCCCAACCCAAATAAATTGATTCACAATTTTGTTCGAAAATGAAAGAAAAGGCACCAGGCCAAACAGACGATTGCATGACTAGCATACGTTCTTTTTGATTCGTGTACTTGCTGGTTAGACGCACTAACCATGGACGTGGAACACCATCTTTTGAGTCACTTCCACATGATGATAGAATACTGGGACCACTTTCTGGTTGAATAAAGATGTCCATTAAACCTTCTTCGTCGCCCTCTTCCTCATCATCGTCTTCCTCTTCCTCCACCTCTTCTTCCATTTCGTCCATAAGGCGCACTTTCATGTATAGTGCCAAAGCCTTCTCTCTCTCTTTTCGGGCTTTATCCTCATCAAACCACACAACACGTCCTTGATTTAATATATTGGCTCTTACATGAACCCAAGCAATAGGAGTTTCCAAGGTACCCAGTGGTTCCACTTCATATTTTTCATTTTTAATCAGCATAATGTCATTATCTGCAAAAGTTTATTCAATACCTTATCAATAAAATAAATATCTAAAAATTGTTATGAAAGTTTTAATACATACACCAATATATATAAAATTGGTAATATAATGAATTTGTGATAATGGCAAAGATTTCTATATTTAGTTTTAAGATTGTTAAAATTCTAAGATAGGATTTAGTTGTGTTGGGTCTTCGTAAACTTTGCAATAGCGAACTCCTACTATCGTACATAACTATCGCTTAACTCCACTAATAGAATCCTACAACTATAAGAATACCCTAAAAAAACTCAAATTATTTTAAGCAATTTTCTAATTTAATCAAACGCTTTTTTAAAAGTGTAGTTTCTGATAAAAAAAAAAAACTAAACTAAATGATCTCAAAACACATTTTTGATGTTCTTAGCATACTAAAAATATTACCTTCAAGGCTGTCTTCTTCGCCTTCGAAGTCTTCTTCCTCTTCTTCTTCCTCTTCTTCATCCAGCTCATTTCCGTCGAAAAGGCGTTTTTCGCGCTTGGTCATTTTCCTGTAATATCCTTGGGGTGCAATGTAAGTCCCCGCAGTAATACGTGCAATCATAGCACGTAAATAATGTTTTTCTTTGCCTGGAAAACAGGGATACGATACCACATCTGCTTCCAAATCCCCGGTGAAAAACTTCTTAATCTGACGGGATACTACAATTTGTCTAGGAGTCACAATTGGCAATTCAATCCAATCGTCATACAAGGAGTTTACCACAAAGTACGAATATCGATTGCACCCAAGTCCAATAAACTCGGGCGGTACATCGTAAAACTCAGTTTCTTCGACTAAGGGTACAGGTGCAGCTGTTGGTTTCATATGGGCCAATTGATCGCGTGGAAAATTTTCCCAACCATAAATTCCTGGTGTAAGTTCTGGACCAATATGAGCTGGCGTAGGCTTTTCTTGTCTGTTTTTTTGCATTTTAAGCGGAAGCTGCTTTTCCTTCATCTCCTCCTCCATCATTACCAATCGTGATGCTATTTCTTCCCGAGTTAACATAGCTTCTACTATATAATAGGAACCCTTCAAACCGTTTATACATCCCCAAAAACGACACTGCATTATGGATGGATGAGTCTGTAACCGATTCATTGCACAGGCAAGTTGAAATATATCATCGTTGCTTATACTAAAACCGCATTGGTTCCAATAAAATTGAAGTTGCTGAACGCGTTCATTAAATGTCACAAAATGACGCATTGAATCATCGATCACTATTCGTAAGTCATCAATATTCGTTTTTTCCTCTACCGACAAATCTTCCGCAATACCATAGTCTTCCGGTTCAACATTATATGGTAACTGTAAATGAAGTTTCCTTTATCAATAATAATATAATGTCTTACATAGCTACCTTCATTGAGAGCAGTATGCTCTTAGCAACTCGAAACATTCGAGTTTCATCAAAAACCCCATTTGGCGGAAAGCGTTCCGGTAAATGGAACTTCTGTTCCCGTACATTTCGACTAAATTCTTCAAAAAAATCAATGACATTGGGAGGGCGCTCATCAAGTACACGTTTTATTATATCGCTAATATGGTCAAATCTGTTTGAATTAAAGGGTAAAGTAAAATTCCTGCAAGAGTCTCGTATGTATATTTTCCTAATACTTACAAATTATCTCCACTTAAAGTACTGTACTGTTGCATAATTGCCTTGGCTACACTCAATTCATACTTAATATTCGGAGGCTCTTCACGTGGATCTTTCCGAACCTGACATTGGGATTCAAATGCGCCAAGTGATATGCTTGTTGATGACGATGTAGATGTAATCATATCTAAACATTGTGGAGTGCCTTCCGTTTCAGCTTCTTGTTTCTCGACTTCTTGTTTTTTAGTTTTCTTGTTTTTGCCTGGAACCGGAGGCAGACCAGATCGTGTGCTGGAAGTTGAATCAAACGAAAAGTTTCGGCAAGAATCTTCATCCCCGGGCATTGTGAGATATTAATTTTGCTTAAGATCAACTGAATAAATATGTACGTTGTAACTGAGATAAATAAATAAATTTAAAATTATGTATAGATAATTACAAAGGTGAGAGCCTACTTTAATCACACTCTGAGTCAGAAACGTGTCAATCGATGAAATGTTTTTACTACCTTGAATTCCTTGAACCAAGGAATTAATATTCGAATGTTTTTGAGATCAAGGAGAAAAAAGCACTACTTTAGCTGGTGCACACAATGAATGTATGTATATACATATGTACGTATTTAAACTAATAAGAGTTGGATCCCACACAAAGAGAAACTTTGTGTGCAACTAAGCTTTTACTTTGAAAACTAATTTAGGCTAAAAGCATACAAATACAGACAGACTGTCATGGCCATTGTACGTATAAGAAAGAAGGTGGGACTAGAAAAAAACGAAAAATCAAACTGATTTTGTTAAACTGTAATGTAAACAAACAATAAATTATAGTATAATGAACAATAAAATTTCCGTCCTCTTGCATATGTGATCAGCACATTATTAATATGTATCTTTATATAAATTGTACAATCAATATAACAAGTTTTATTATTCAAAACACAATCTTATAAATACGTATACATTTTTGATGCGATGAATTTTATTTTCAATATGTAAACAAGAATACCGTTTTTGGATGCTAGGCTAATTAAATCTTGATTCCAGCTTCGGAAGCTTGGGATCTGTAACGCTTAATATAGATCTCCTCAGGGTCATATTTGGCCTGCAATTGCTTCCATTCCTCGGGCTTATTGTCAATAATGAAACGAATCACTTTGTCAGTATTATGACGTTGCTTTTCACTGCACTTGCTGCACTCTGTTTTCAATGCATCAGGCAGAGACTTCTTAAGCTCACGGCCTTCGGGAGTGCATTTTCCAGTGTCAACAAGACATTTAAAATAGTTGGTAAATAGTCGATCGGATTTCAAAATTTCATCCACATCAATGTTATCGTACTTGGTTGTATACTTTTCTTCAGCAACAACCAAAGCTATCGTCAAAGTCAATAGTACGAAAATTGTCTTCATGTTTAGCTGCAATAAAAATAAAAAAGTGTTATTTGCAAGTTGGCTTAATGGTTGACAAAGTTAGGAAAAATTTAATAGTTGGGTTACTATGATTATTAGTTTTATATATTTTCTAGGGTTATTCATACAACAGCAAACTATTATACAAGGTCCCCATATGACTGTAAGTTTTACTGAAACCATTCAAGCGAATCGCAATAATTTGCAAGAAATCTGTACGTATGTATTTAGTTAATTATATATATAAATATATGTATATACATATGTGACCTTAATTGCTAGGGGGCCAAGAGACTGCACTTGAGTAAAAAGAGTTTAGTTTTACTTAAAATCAAATAATCTACATTTAATATAAATTGTATTCAGTAGATAACTAGCTAATTAATACTTCACATCTCTGAAATAATAATTTAAAAAGAAACTAGTTTGCCGGCTTTAAATCTGCTCTTTAAGTATACAATATAACATGACACTAATTAGACCTCGATGCATATGCATGAAAGCAATTAGATGATTCAGAATTTATCGGTTAGTTAATTAAAGTGAGAGATCTGTCTGTTAATCTGTTTTGTAATTAGAGGACGCAAAATGCCACTGACGTTACTTTGTATGATTATTGCCTAACCGTGATACCGATTAAGTCAAGGACTTCGCACTATATAGCAATGCACATAACACTCTTGGCTAATGCAAACAAGCGAATCAACATTTACCAATAAATATATGTTATAGACACAAAGTTAACAAAATATGATAGATGAAGCGCTTACTATTGATCTCAAACAATAAACCGAGTCGAAGACGAACTAGTTGTGTAGTAATGCAAAAGCTTGAACTAACTGATGAATATGTCAATGGAGTTGGCTTTTATACCTGGCTTACGATTGATTTTCAAGTGTAATATATACATAGATATGTACAAATATGTATGTATTTATATACATATATGTATGCAAGTAATATACGCACACACATACTGACAAACACATACAAAAGGCTATAGATACTTTAGACTTTTGAACGTAAAGCGTTTTCGTTGAAAAGTCAAACTGGTGATTAGTCAAAGTACGCTGTTAAGTTTATATAATTTCTTCACAAATAAATAAAGTGTAATACATATTTATACTTACTGTAATATTGATATTAAATATGTATTTAGCGTATACTTATATTAATGATATTGGCAAGTATTTTACTCCTAAATTAAACGTAATAAGTAATTTTGTTTTATTTTCTAATCGTTACATATCTTTATAATTTTGTCATACCCCTTACAAAATGTGGATGACAATGCCTAGGTAACAACAATATATTTTCTACTCTTCCAAGTTTATAGAGGCCCAGTTTTTAGAGAGTATATTGAAGTCGAAGCCAAAATTTACAACGCTGAATTCTGTTTTCACACAATTTTCATTGGAGGATTCATTAAGTTTTCGATCACATAAAAATTTAAGAACATACTGGTCGACTACACTGATAATGAAGTTGAAATCTTAAAGATAAGTGATTATACGGTTAATGAACGGCTGTTTCGGAAAATGACTCGTACGTGACACACAGATAATCAGATCCTTAAACACTACATTTTAAATAAAAAGTCTAAAAAGAACAGCAGCTTAAACAGTCGAATTTGTTATTATGGTATAATAAAATTAAAACGCATAAAAATATACGTTTCCGACCAAACAAAGTATATATATATTTGTTCAGCCATCTCTGTCTGTCCGTCTGTTTGTTTCTTCTATCACTTTACTCTTAAATTTTAATCTTGTATAGTTAAAATTTGTTAGATAAGCTTTTTGGATGTATTTAAAAATTAGTCGAACCGGACTACTATAAGATAAAGTCACTATCAGAATAATCGGAACTAAACTAATTTTTTATTACAACATCAGAAATACAACAAACGTCAAAACATTAAGTGTCAGAGAGACATAAGGCAATTGCATTCTGTTCTTGCAGCAAATTTTAAAGAGCGTGATGAACTGTGGCTACTATGGTACATATTCAATATATATAATGATAAAATACTAGGATCTTTTTTAGTTTAATAAGGCTGTTATCAAACCATCTTCGTTATTGTCCTCTTCCTCCACATTTTATTTTATTTTACGGATTTTAAGGCATAGTGCCCAATTCTGTTACTCCTTTCGGGCTTTTCCTCACCGAATTCACGTATTTAAATTAATAAATTGCAACTTACATGAACTTACCTAATCAATTGGAATTGCACTTTATATTTTTCTTTTTTTATCAGCATACATCATTGTCTGCAAAAGTTTATTAAACGCACTTAAAAAAAAAAATACACGTATTAAAATTATTATCACATTCATAAAAATTAATAATATAATAAAATAAAATTAATGGCAAAGATTTCTATAGTTATAATAGTTTAAAGATTGTTATAATAATACATTAGAACCATTTAAACTTATTTTAAACATTTCGAATTCAATCAACACCCTTTTATAGAAGCTATAGTTCATAACAAAAAAAATTTAATTGAGAGGTAAATCAAATGATCCCATAACAGATTGGGGTTTTTAAACTAATACCATCTATGGGATCTTCGTCGTCTTTGAAGTCGTCTTCTTCCTCTTCCTCATCCAGCTGATTTCAATCGAAAAGATGCACTTTTATGCTGCTGTTGGCTTCATAAGGCCCAATTGAAAGGCTGAGGAGTTTTCCCAATCATAAATTCCTGGTGTAAGTTTTGGTGCCGTTTCTCGTCTATTCTTTTTTATCTTACAACTGAGGGGATATATATAGTTGTCGTACATATACCGAAACATTTGAATTTCATAAAAAAACAATCATACAAGCTGCTTCAACTGTATTGTCCGGTGAACGCAAGAAAAAATGAATAATATCAGTACATTTTATTTTCTTGGTTGAATTTGCGACGTTTGTGTTTGTACGGCGAATTTCATTGAATTTTTTGAGCTGAAAAAATTAATTTATTATAACTTATTGATTTATACCCGTAATATTGTTGTTGATCTGATTAAAATTTGCTAGACGGTGTTTTAAGACAAAAATCATTTATTAGACAAAAGAATTAAACAGTTTTTGCTCAATTTCAATTATTCCGATGCTGATCAAGAATATATATACTTTATAGCGACGAAAACGAGTATTTCTATTCGAACAGGCAGAATGTCATGGCCATTGAATGTATAAGGAAAAACGAAATATTAAACTAGTTTTGTTGAACTGTAACGTAAACAAACAGCAACTTATATCAGATTGAACAATAAAATCTTTGTCTTCTTGCATATGTGATGAGCTCATTATTAATATCTATTAAAAATCAAAAACTATGGCTAATAAAAATAACCAATTTTTTATCCAACGCACAAACTTATTATACGTATGAGTATTATTTTGCATTTGTGAACAAGAATTCCTTCTTTTAATGCTAGGCTAATTAAAGCTTGATTCCGTCAGTGAAAGCTTAGGTTCTGAAACTGTGAACATATTTCCCCTCAGGGTCATATTTGGCCTGCAACTGCTTCCATTCCTCTGGCTTATTTTCCATGATCAGTTTGTCAGTGTAATCACATTGGCTTTCAATGCATGTGCTGCTCTTTGTTTCAAATGCATCACGCAGAGGCTTCTTAAGCTCAATTACCAGTGTCGACGAAACATTTAAAATAACTGGTAAATTGTCATTTGTTTCAAAACATTTTATCTACACCAACGTCTTCGGCAACAACCAAAGTCAAAGTCAATAGTACGAAAATTCTTTTCATGTTTAGCTGCAATAAAAAAAGTGTTATTTACCTACATATGAATTTATTTTAATATAAAGTATATCTAGTAGATATCTAGGTAATTAATTCTTCACATCTCTGAAAAATTTATTTAGCAACTAGAAATTTTGGCTTTAAATCTACTCTAATTATCCAACATAACAATATATATAGGTTACATAATTAAATTTAGAAAAATGTTTGTATGTTTTATAAGTAGAGGATTCAGAATGACATTGACGTTAGTTTGTACAAACAATTTAATATTTTAAAAATACGTTATAGACAGAACCAAAAATAATAGATGATGTGCTTACCGTTAATCTCTAACAATAAACCAAGTCCAAGATGAACTAGTTGTCGTATATCAGTGAAGTTGGCTTTTATACCAGACAGCATAGAACTTGAATCAGTTACCGGCATTCCGATGCGAGTCGGATAACGTTGCATTTCTGGAGAGTTACACAAAAGAAAGGCTAAGTTTTAGTTTACAAGTTAAAAAGACTTACAATTTTGTCTTCATCAACTATTGCTTTTAATTCCTAATTTACACTTCGCTTTGTTCCACTCAACTCAACAAAATATTTATTCATTACTGGTTTCGTTTCAATTCCAAATTCCAAAATGACAACTAACTTGTATCACACAATTGGGTTTGGAAATATTGGGCGTAAAACCATAGAATTAAACCGATGTGGCAACTCTATGTACACTTGAGAAGGTCGTGTATGTGTGCCAGCTGAGGGAAAATTTTATTTATCATAAAGTGTACTGATTTGATTAATATTAGTTGATGTCGAATACAATATTGTCGTTTATTTACAGATCGTTGAAGACAAGCGTTTCCTTCAAAAGGTATACTAGTGTTATATGTGTATCGTGTTACGACTGACCGAAGTTTACTTATTGATTTTAGACAAAATTGGCATCTTCGGACATATATGTAGAACGAAACGGTGAAACATGCACTCTCAAGGACAGGGTCAACAAACGCAGCAGCAATCCTCGGCACATTCCTTGTTGCAACAGCAAGCTCTTGTGTCTAACAACAATGCAGTTGGAAAACTAAATGAACCTCAGTCGATATCGTCTGTCGGTAAGAATACGCAGCCAAAAGATTTGTAGCTTTTTATACACATACACATACAAACACACACCAATTCATTTCGGACACACACACCTTCATATATGCGTCCGATGGGGTACACGTGAATAGGAATACGCATGTGTATTAGTGCCTATTATCCAAGTACAACACAATGGAAAATTCCTTCAAGCCAATGCCAGTGTATGCATAATTATGTATGTATATATGTATGTCTGTATATGCATAGGGCCTACATATGTATTGGTGTATATGCATATGTTTATAAATCAATTTGGTGTTCGTTAGTTATTTTTTTGCAATACATGTAAGAACAAAAAAAAATGTATCTGTGTATATTTAAAAATAGTGGATGAACCTGTAATTGTACACTAATTTGCAACAAAGGACCAAATAATAGTGTAAAGATATTTTAATGCTATGTTTTGTACACAACAATAACATAACATCTTCATATGAAACACAAAATAACTGAAAAATGCAAATCGATCCTACCGGTAAACATCCCTTGGCAGACTTCCAAGACTCATGCGTTTAAGTCATTGGTGGATGATTTGGGTCATTTGAATACTCCCGCCCTCTTTTGTAATATAATTTTTCAATGAATTAATCAATTAGACATTTTTAACGAATAATATTTAATAAATAACCTAGATTTAGAATAAGAGATAGATCAGTACAGTACATACTTGATTTTTAGTTGTATTGTCATTAATAAATTTTCTTATTTTTAAGGTTTACTGGAGCTAGCTCACAGGGAGTACCAAGCTGTCGACTATGAAAATGCCGAAAAACATTGTATGCAGTTGTGGCGTCAAGATAGCACCAACACTGGAGTACTGTTGTTGCTATCATCCATTCATTTCCAATGCAGACGCCTTGATAAGTCGGCGCAGTTTTCCACATTGGCAATAAAACAGAATCCTGTACTTGCTGAAGCTTACAGGTAAACGAAATTACATAAAAAGTATACATGGATGAGTCCAAATTTGTTATTACATAGTTTGTTTGATGCATCGCAAACATTAATGAATATTTAGTTATATAAACACAAAACAAAAACACAAGAGTTTTTGGCACTTTAATTAATTTATATTTTGTATTTGTGTGTAATAATTACGTATCAATAACCTAATGGTTATGTTCCATGTCTCGGTTAACAATGTATTTAAAAGAAAATTTCTTTTTAGCAATTTAGGAAATGTTTACAAAGAACGAGGGCAGCTCCAGGAGGCGTTAGACAACTATCGTCGAGCTGTCCGATTAAAGCCAGACTTTATAGACGGTTACATTAATTTGGCTGCAGCTTTAGTAGCTGCGCGGGATATGGAATCCGCAGTCCAAGCATATATCACAGCATTACAGTATAATCCAGTAAGTCATAAATAGACAAAAACTGTTACTGTATAAACGATCAAATTTTAAAAATTTTCAGGATTTGTATTGTGTGCGAAGTGATTTGGGAAACCTTTTAAAAGCTCTTGGTCGTTTGGAAGAAGCTAAAGTAAGCACATATAGATATATTTGACTAAGATTTTAATAACATTATTAACTTTTTTATGTGTGCTTCTCCCCAGGCTTGCTATCTAAAGGCGATCGAAACATGCCCGAATTTCGCAGTGGCATGGAGTAATTTAGGATGCGTTTTTAATGCCCAGGGAGAAATATGGTTGGCTATACATCATTTTGAAAAAGCCGTCACTCTTGATCCAAACTTCCTAGATGCGTATATAAATTTAGGAAATGTTTTAAAGGAGGCCCGAATATTTGACAGGTTAGTTCAATTGATACTTTTAAATATGATGTAGACTAAACCACAAATATCCGATGCATCAATTTTTTAATAATCCATCGGTATATTACACAACTATCATATGAATCAGCTAAATATAATATTCCAATTAATTAACAATTCAAATCTAAACAGTGGGATTCTTAAGTTTCTATGTTTACAAGTTTTCAAAGTGTTCCCGGAAATTAACGAGCTAGGTACCGCATATTATGCACCTTTGTTATGAATGTCCATCGCAGATAAGTTATCAGTTAATTTATTGTTTAATCAGAATTAAAACAAATGTGAATCATTTGATGGGTAAACGATATCATAGGAATCCCACAAATGTAAAATACAGTAATAACTAAGAGGTTATCTCTCTTTTCTGAACGATCATTTTATAATTTTTGAGCACATTAAAAAGTAAGCTAAGTACTTTTTGTGGTAGTTTTCGCAACCTTTAAAGAATGTCACTTGGGTGAAAACGGTCTTAAAGTTTTAATTTGTGTTTTGTTTGAAAAATTGCAAGTATATTCTAATAATTTTATAAAAGAAAACTTCCTTTCAAAAAAATTTAAATGTTACTTGCTAAGGATATGCGTGGTGAACTTTTTTTCAAGCTAAATTGAAATGTTAACCAATAATCATTGGATTTTTTCAAACTTAAATGACATTGAATTTAGATATTAGAAAGTATTGTCATATCTTCGTCCTCTGATGATACCTGTGTTTCTAAAGTCATTGATTCTGGAGACTATGGGGCTTCATAGAAGTCAATCCATTTCATGTGAACACTTTTATTATACACCCACAGAATATTTCCGCAATTTCACTAAGTTTATGGGTGTGCATATTGTTCCTAAATAAAACGATTTGATCTCTTAATTTAATTCATTGGGTCGATGGACCGAATTTCAAATACCCTAATCTATAAAGAAACTAATTTAGACTACTCTATATCTACTAGTTTAATTTTCTTCACATAGTCAATCTGCAAGATTGGAGGAAGTTTCACTTGGATTTATTTGTATTGCTATAAATTGCAAATATATTATGAACTTTGTTGTTAAATTTCTGTTTTTTTAATTAATAACACAAAAAGCGAAGAGACGCATTTTTTAACATTTTATAAAAATTAAAATTAATGTTATATGTGGCTAGAAAATCGGTCTATAAGATCACAAACCTGACATTCCAACCTATTATTTTTTTGCGGTAAAGCCAAAAATACACATTTTGCCAAGATAAAACGAATGACACGAATCACACTTTTGTTTGTATGTACATGAATTTATATGGTTCACATTGTATCCGATATACTCTGCAGAGTAGGAAAATATGAAAATCATTTTGTTTGGCTATTCATATATAAGTTCTTTGTTTGTATTTGTGAATTCGTTTATATTTGCGTCAGCCAAGGTTATACATATAGGAATAGGAATACTTACATATTTGCGTTCGGAGCATAAAAAACACACGAAATTACTTTTACAATTTGTGTGTGGGTGTGTGTTTAGCCCAATATTAAAGATTTTATATTTTTATTTAAATTTGAATTAAATAATTATTTATTAAAGTGTTGTGTAAAATATATTTAATGTCATGATCAAGAGATTCTTGGCATTACCTTAAACTGAAATATCAATGTCAAGTATATTTAGATCATCATGGACTGTCAATGCGTGGTTATTTATACAATTGTTCGCATACGTTGTCAGGAGCAGTTGAATAATGAAGACTCCCACCGATTTTTAAGTAATAACAATAGTGCTCATGTTTTTGTTCGATTTATAAATCATATGCGGATCCTTTGGAGACGGTAAATATACACGCACGACAAATGCCTCTTAGGTTGAAGGGATATCCTCATATTGTAAAATTTAAATTAACTGAGCTCATTTTTTACTAAGACAGACTATTTTTCATTTATTTACAGAGCTGTAGCTGCCTATTTACGTGCATTGAATCTATCCCCCAATAACGCTGTCGTCCATGGAAATCTCGCATGCGTCTACTATGAGCAAGGTCTCATTGATTTGGCCATCGATACATATAGGCGGGCTATCGAACTGCAGCCAAACTTTCCGGATGCTTATTGTAATCTTGCAAATGCTCTTAAAGAGAAAGGCCAGGTAAGTTTTATCATAAAGTTGATTTAATTGATGATTTAATTAACGGATCTCTGTTCTGCGTTTTATGTGATCAGGTTAAGGAAGCCGAAGATTGCTATAATACTGCGCTAAGGCTATGCTCAAATCATGCGGACTCTCTTAATAATTTGGCCAATATTAAACGAGAGCAGGGATATATTGAGGAAGCTACACGTCTTTATCTGAAAGCCTTGGAAGTTTTTCCAGATTTCGCTGCTGCACACTCAAATTTGGCTTCTGTATTGCAGCAACAAGGCAAATTAAAAGATGCCTTAATGCATTACAAGGAGGCGATTCGAATCCAGCCCACATTCGCTGATGCATACTCTAATATGGGGAACACACTTAAGGAGTTGCAAGACGTCAGTGGGGCACTACAATGCTATACCCGAGCGATCCAAATAAATCCAGCATTTGCTGATGCGCACAGCAATTTGGCTAGCATTCATAAGGATTCAGGCAATATTCCTGAAGCAATTCAATCATACCGCACAGCTCTAAAGCTAAAACCAGATTTTCCCGATGCCTATTGCAATTTGGCTCATTGCTTGCAGATCGTTTGTGATTGGACTGACTATGATGTCAGAATGAAGAAATTGGTTAGCATTGTAGCTGAGCAATTGGAAAAGAACAGATTACCATCTGTGCATCCGCATCATTCGATGCTCTACCCATTAACACATGAATTTCGTAAGGCAATCGCAGCAAGACATGCCAATTTATGTTTGGAGAAGGTCCACGTACTGCACAAGCAGCCGTATAATTTCTCAAGGGAATTGCCCAGCGACGGCCGATTGCGCATTGGATACTTAAGCTCCGATTTTGGAAATCATCCTACCTCACACTTAATGCAGTCTGTACCAGGATTACATGACCGCTTAAACGTAGAGATCTTCTGCTATGCCCTAAGTCCTGATGATGGCACAACTTTCCGTTACAAGATTAGCCGCGAAGCAGAACACTTTGTGGATCTATCACAAATCCCGTGCAACGGCAAAGCAGCCGATAAGATTTACAATGATGGCATACACATTTTGGTCAATATGAATGGCTATACTAAGGGAGCACGGAATGAGATTTTTGCTCTTAGGCCAGCACCAATTCAAGTTATGTGGCTCGGTTATCCAGGTACAAGTGGTGCCAGTTTCATGGATTATATTATAACTGATGCTGTCACCAGTCCCAAGGAATTGGCCTATCAGTACAGTGAGAAGCTATCGTATATGCCTTACACATATTTTATTGGTGATCATAAGCAAATGTTCCCCCATCTTAAGGAGCGAATTATTGTGTGCGACAAGCAGCAATCATCAGTCGCAGATAATGTGGCAGTTATTAATGCCACTGACTTATCACCACTTGTCGAAAATACCGACGTAAAGGAAATCAAAGAGGTAGTCAATGCACAAAAGCCCGTGGAAATCACACATAAAGTTGCCGAGCTACCTAGCACAACACAAATTGTGTCTATGATTGCTTCGGGACAAGTGCAAACTTCTCTAAATGGTGTTGTCGTTCAGAATGGATTGGCCACAACACAAACCAACAATAAGGCCGCCACTGGCGAAGAAGTGCCCCAGAATATCGTGATAACAACACGTCGTCAATACATGTTGCCTGATGATGCTATTGTCTATTGCAATTTCAATCAACTTTACAAAATTGACCCGCAAACCCTTCAATCCTGGGTGGTAATTTTAAAAAATGTGCCTAAATCGGTTTTATGGCTGCTGCGCTTTCCAGCAGTTGGTGAACAAAATATCAAAAAATCTGTCAGCGATCTGGGTAAGTCTTTTGATCCTATCTACTATTTTGACTTGATAATTCATCTCGAATCTCTCTTTCAGGCATTTCTCCTGATAGAATAATATTTTCAAATGTCGCTGCTAAGGAAGAGCATGTGCGTCGAGGACAATTAGCTGATATATGTCTTGACACTCCATTATGCAATGGACATACAACATCTATGGACGTTTTATGGACTGGCACTCCGGTTGTCACTTTACCGGGTGAAACGTTAGCTTCAAGGTAAGGACTAAAGGCTCAACTGCTTGTGTTTTCCTTAGTTATAATTAATAATATTGATTCATTTTACAGGGTGGCTGCCTCGCAGTTGGCTACACTTGGATGTCCGGAGCTTATAGCACGCACTCGTGATGAATATCAAGACATTGCTATTCGTTTGGGAACAGAGAGGGAGCACTTAAAAGCGCTAAGAGCAAAAGTGTGGAAAGCACGCGTTGACAGTCCATTGTTTGATTGCTCACAATATGCCAAAGGTTTAGAAAAACTGTTCTCACGAATGTGGGAGAGATTCGCGAAGAACGAACTTCCTGACCACATCTCCGCAATGGAAGGAAAATGAAATCGTGTCATTATGAAAAAGACTTGGACAAGGCTCTAATACGTATATAGCATTAGTGCCAACAATAAGATTTGAACATGCTTTGGGGATCGATTTAGTGCGTCTGCATATATATGTTACATGCATACCTAAATATTTTTTCTGTATAAGAAGAAAGCAAGTAAAGTTTAACTATTTACATACTTATTTTTAATCGATTCAACCTGCTCCTTTATACAATTTTGCCCTTTAATTTTAAGACGTTACATTGTATTAGAAACAAATATTGTCCCTTTGGGATACTATTAGAAAATGTGCGGTAAATATAAACAGTGCTTGCTATTGAAATAGATTGAAAATGTATATAAAAACATATGACTAAACATAACAAAAAACCGGACTTGACTTCTTGCTGTTTTAATTTTTGATTAGGTATCATCTTCTATATAGTTAGGAACAATTTCAACATTTAAGAGCAAATTGGATTTTTATTTTTCATAATTTTGAATATTACTGTTCTTTGCTATTTTAAGAAGGCGCTTCCAGTAACTATTTGAAATTTTGTGCCATCTGAGTTTTTGTGCAATCGCCCTATCACCTGAACTACTTTTGAGGCGCATATGTTCTTGTGTGATCAAGAATTAATTTAATTCAACCTTTCAATTAAAATGCGAATGTTGGTGTGCAACGGGCTATTATACATCATTTAGAACTGGTAGCTAAAATAATGTATTTTGGAATAATGTATTTACCTATGAAAATCAATTTACATCAGATGGCAAGAAGATCTTTGATCTTAAGTAGAAAAAATCATTATTTCAAGATTCAAAGCAGAAATGTGTCTAAAAATTCAACAGTTAATCTTAGCTCCCCCAAAATATAATAATGTTCCCACTCTAACAGAACAATTTTATATTATCCTAAGTTTCCATGAAGTTTCGAAGTAGTTCATTAACATACTAAGAAAAAAAAATATAAAGTTTTCAAGCTATTTAACTAGGAAACAAATTACTAGTATTTTTTACAGAAGCAGTTAAAGGAATAATTGTTTTTTTTTTTATTTTGAAGCAATAGTTTAATAACAATTTAATTTATGATGATTATTAATTTAAAATTTTGCAGATTAACAAGTAATATGTTTGTTTTCAGGTAAAAGGATATTTTGACATATTAGCATAATCCGCCTTCGTCATCATTGTCATTAACGGCCTTAAAAAAAGACAAAAGAAAATACATTTTATTAACAAACAAAAAAAATTTAGAATTGAAAATAAAGAATTGCGTTACTTACATTACTTTCATTGTTTCCAGCTTTACTCTCCAGTTGCATGCCTTGTGGCAATGGAATGTTTTTGGCTAAAATGGCATATTCAACATCCATATGTCGAATAAATGGTGATGCTAGCATTTTTGCAGCTAATTCGGGATCTTCATCATCGAAAGCTTGCAAAAGAGTTTGCAGCGTTGATACCTCCTCGGCTTCGCAATAATTTCCCCATTCTTTAAATGACTTTTCCGCCTCAACTGAATCGCCAAGACCTAATTGCACTAGCACCAGGGCAACGACCAAACGACCTATTTGGCCATAAGACTCAGTTTTCTGATTTAAACCAATCTCTCTTTTTAGGGCTTGTGTCGCTTCCTCGAAGCTAAAGGAATTGGTTCTTAGGTGAAGGTTTATGTAATTTATTTAACAAAGCTTACCGCTTCAACTTGACCAATATTCTAGACACTTTTGATGCGTATTCGGCTGCTTGCCGTGTGGAATCTTCAATCTGTAGTAACAAAATTGTCATGTTGTTACGGCAATTAGGTTAAAATTTTTTTTTATTGTTTACCATTATCACTTCTCCAGCATGTTGATAAAAACGTAAAGCCATTTCTGGATGCTTTTGCTCAGTTAACTTAGCTGCTTTATCCAATGCTGATGCCGCAGCTTCAGGTGAGCCATGTTGTTGGTACAGACTGCAAGCTTTGTTAACATATTCCTCTACATCTGTCAGTTTGTCAGCATCCTTTGAAAGTAGGATAATCTTAAAAGTTACGGAAAATATAAGTTATATTATTCATAAACAATTTAAAAAAAAACTCTGGAAAAGGTTTTACTTACCTGTTCATAGCATTTTGCAGCATGAAACCAAGATTTGTTGTTTTTATAACTGTCTATCGCTTTTAAAAAACAATCCTTGCTTTTATCGTACGACTTTGCTATTCGGTATGCAGTAGCTAAATATAATAAAAATATAGACACAAAATTAATTTTCGTTATGTAAATGTAATAAGCATAGATTGAAGCACGTTGTGGGTATCTAAATAACATATAAATAATATGTTCTTATACAATTACATATGTATATAATTTAAAACTAAAAAACACACCACAGACAAAGAGTTGGTTTTTGAGAATTTGAAAACATATACAAACATATATACAAACATATACATGCATGCGCATAATTATAAATATAACTTTAAACGCTTTTTTTAGAATCTTTATGACAAAGAAGATTGTTTTTTATAAATTTTTTTTTTTTTTTTTATTAAGTAGATGATTCATTTAGAGATTTGCATGAAATCGTATAGTTGAAAATTACTATTGTTTAAACTTAAAAATATAAAGTAAGTTATTAACATACACTAGAATTTGTACATACATATACATGTGAAAGTTCATTTGCATATTTGTAAAAACATTAAACTTAACAACAAAGTATGTAAACTTTATAAACTTTTACACATCGAACCAATATTAAGAAGATATTATCTATATGTATGTATGTACATACCAGCTTTGGAATATTCGTCAGCTGCACTATCATAGTCTGGTACCCATTTCAAGAGAGATAGTTTTAGGCTGCGAGACACACAAAGAGAATATATTGGTTATTTGGGCATTGGACATAAAATATAAATTATGTTTACCTTTTCTCTGCCTGTCGTACCAATTCTTCTGCTTCAGCAATTTTCTTTTGAGCTGACATTGTTGTCTTCCAAACTTACTATGGACGAAAAATCGATTGTTTATGTTTACGTTAAGTGTGACCGAACTGTTAAAATACAATAAGAATGAATAATAACTTAACCGCCTAATTTTTTTATTATAATTTTTTTTTTTAATTTTTAAAACAATGTACAATTTTTAAAAAATTCTACAAATTTCATACTATTAAAGAATATCAAGTAATTTGTGCAAAAGTATAATGCACCCAAATGTTGTAAAGTTTTAAACTATCTAATTTATTAACTGTATTTATTATAATAGCTTTTTTGTTCATTTTTTATGGATTTTTTAATATAGATAACCTTAACCAAACAAAATAAACTCTTTTGATTAGCTCTAAATTTTTTAATTACTAATATAAATTTATTATTATTTATGGTACTACTTTGAAAGAGTCCTTCCAAATAATTCTTTTTATTGAATATATTCTATATATACAATTGTTTTTTCTTATATATATTTAAATTTAATATATTCGTATAAAAGAGTTGTTTAATTTTAAATGACGTTAATATTTAATAACCATGTTGAACCACTAAAGTTTGCAAAACCTTTCTAATTTGAAAACCAGTATTTAGGCATGATTTTAACCCAAGCGAAAAGGCTACCGACAAAATTTCAATAGCATGCTCTTGTAAGAGAACAGATATTTCGGGTAAGTTGTCAACTGCAGTTGCGGCCACAGACGAATTCTCATCTCTTAAACATTGCATATACGCATTTAAGGTGCACAGGTTTATATCTGAATTTCCCGGATTGTGTTTCAAGTGTCTGATTAAAATTATAAAAGCTATTGATCGTATTTGCGCGCTGGGGGAAAAAATTAAAGTTAATAATCGCTCAAACAACTCATTGATAAATACAAATCGTTTTGAAGTAAGACATTCCAACTCCTGCAACGGCCCTAAGACTACATCTTCAGTGTCCGATTGTTTGATGATTTTGATTAAATCGAGAAAATGAGGCGAGATATCATTATAATTTAATCGACTGTAAGATCCCATAGTAAGGACTCCAGAAGAACCCCTTGTTCCAACATCACCCTGACCTACATTCGAGTTGGCCTCTATGGGCTCAGCATCGGGCTTAATATTAGTAGGTTTTGTTTCTATATGCTCATCTAAATCGTACTCGTACTTAACTTCCTCATCATCGAGTTCAAAGGGTGCACTTGATTTATGCTGTAACAAAGCGACAGATTGTACAAGAACTTGTAGTTTCTCAATTGAAGTATACTTGGCTGCCAACTCCATTAATATGCCAACGTATTGCTCGATGAACGATAAGGCACTAACAGGATTGTAGTTGATATATGACTGTAACAGCTGAACAAATTTACTTAACATTTGAATTGCCTCTTTCACCGAACTATGATGTTTGAAAAAGTTGAAGTAACATGATAATGTAGTCTGAACCTCTGTTTTGTAAGTATCTTCGAAAATTGTTGGTTGTAAAAGCTCCAAGGTTCTCAGAATTTGTATAAATCTATGAAAATGGTGTTCCTCTCGAAGAGCTTTCATACTATTTTGCGCCCTACCTTGCATTACAGAGGAAAGAACGCTCAATTGCCGCAGGAAAAGTAAAGGATGCGATGCAGCCAACTTTCTAAGTAACAATTCTGTATCAGTGGAAAGTGTTTCGAAATCTTTTTTAGCAACTAAACTACCCAAACAAGTTATCAAATTATTTGATACCTTGTCTGCCTGACATCCCTTGAGGGTTTGTAGTTTGTACGTTTGTTCACCAGCCTTGGATTGTGTTAGGAACTTAATGCGTGGATACATAATGTACAACTGTTGCAATACTTGGAGTTTTAAAGAATCAGATACTGAGCTGTTTTCTACATATTCCACCATTTGAACAAGGTGGCCTTTTCGTTTTTCTGTCAACTTGAATAAAAGGTTCATTCTTGAACATAATTTGAAGTCATAGTTTGTACTGCTAATAGCTTCGTGTAATATAAAGTGGGCAAAGGGTTTTAGCTCGGATGACTCAAGTAAGAAGAACGCGCCTGGCTCTACATTTTTCGACACGTATTTTTCCCTGCCTTTCCAGAGTTTTGGATTTGTGGTCAGTGCTTCAAAGTAGTTAAGAACTGTGGTATAATCATAATCCCCATGGAATTCGTGAAATAGATTTTCAGCGATTCGCTCAATAGTAGCCCAATTAGTCTGATGATTAATAAGTGATAGCAGATAGAAACGAAATTCACTGCAGGATTTTGAAAACAGAAATCTCTCTTTCAAAACTTGCGTGGACACAATTTCAGGATCGGCCTCTGCAAGCCAATCAATGAAGAGACCATTATGAAAGAGCTGAAGATTATTGTCATCTTCACTCTTGACTTTTTGAACACTTTGGTCGAAGCCTTGAATAATTTTTTTTATAATTTTCTTCCTTTCGGCAAAAGAGTTATGCGCCTTAAACGTTTTAATATGGATTTGGCGTGAGTTTCTCAACATATATATCAAACTATCTAGATACAATTCTGTCTTATAAAGCATGGCTGAATCTGCATTTTTTTGTCTGGATGGACTGAAATGTTTCCTGAGAACGTTTTCAATAGAGCGGTAGTTTTCAGCACTAAGTTTACAACTGAAAAACGTTCTAAGAAAAGTACACGCACGCTGGCTCATCTTGAAAGTCTTTTCAAAGTCATTATCATTCTTTCTTTCAGATGGTGATTGATTAACGACCTCAATAATAGATGCTACAAGCCCTGCTTTCTTATTTGGTGATGGATTTACCACAACATCCAAAAGATTGTGAACTAAGTTGCTGTATTCAATTCTCGAAACAACTGACTGATCAGTTTTAGTGAGCACATTCTTTACAGTTTGTTTTCTGGCTGAATCTTTATCACCTTTGCCAACCAAATCTAAGTCATAATCATCTATTTCAACAGTTTCGAAAGTTTGTACTTCAATTTTCGGAAGATCTGGGACAGTTTGGGAATGGGAATGCAAGTCAAGAGCTTGAACAGTGTAGTGACCATTTTTAGCACCACGTGATTGCTGTATTTCAATAAGCTGGGCTAAGTAGGCCTTGTTTAGTATTGCATTTTTGACCAAATCAAACTGCTCTAGAACCGCAGTGTCAAGCATGGCTAATAACTTTGACATTGAGTTGACAGGAGTGCCAAAATTTTGCACAAAAAGGACAATTTGATCGGGGTTTAGATCGTTTAAGGCGGCATCTATAAGTCGGTCAACCGACGATCGTATCATTTTAAGTTTTAGCCAATCAGGCAATAGTTGCATTTGCTCTTGGGGCATGCTGGGTAAAAATGCTACTGGTGCAGGTCGTCCTGGTGGAAACCAATAATCAAGAATTGGAATGGATTCGGGCATATTACTATTGGAATACGTCAACAATATAATGAATGCGTGAATGATGTTGATGTGAAGGGGAAGTTGAACTCCATCCTCGAATTGCACCATCAATAGGTCCGGATATTCGGTCCATTCGTAAGGTTCGTGATATTCTCGCAACTTAATAATATAATTATTAAACATCACGAATAGACATTTTAATGTTTGAATTCGATTTTCATCTGGCGATAATTCATACTCTTCCTGAGAGATTATAATGTGCTGAAACATTGTGCTACGCTCAACAATTAATTGTGCCATATCAATTACATGGTCAAGCATTTCATTCACTGGATCGTTTAAAGTATGCGCCGTAATGAATTGTATATAGGCCATAATAAGTTCCGGACAATTCTCTACTTGACAAGCGGCTCTAAGTTGAGGAATAATAAAAGGTTTTACCTCTTGAAAGTGCGGAATCTGTTGTATAGATTTCAATAACCATTCGTTCTCGAATTCGCCTGAATGCTTGAAGATTATTTTAACACCAGATAAAGCTGCTACTCTTGACTGTTTTACAGTAGACGATAGGCGCCGGAATATATAGTCTAGTACTTCGCAAACAATTTGATGATTAAGACTTGCGTCATATATTAAATTTCGCAGAAAGTTAACTAACTCGGCATCTCGACTATTTTCCTCATTTATGGCTTGTGCATTAAACAAGAGGAACTCACACAGACACTGAACTGGAAGATGGCTGAAATCACCCTCACTATTCTGTACCAAATCGGACAACCAAGGCATTGACTGTGTAGTTCCTTGCCTTTGTATTATATCTAGAAGCAAATCTGGTTTTCTGCAACGACAAAATAAGTGCCCCAACTTATACGTTTGATTAAGAAATTTCAGCTGATCCAAAACCATAGTTGGCACTTTTCGTGGTTTTCCCATGGGATCCATTAACATTAGCTGTGTAATTAATATAGCATTCTCCTCGGTGATAATTGCATGGGGAGAGGTTTGCGCTGCCAGATGCGTTTCAAATTGAAGTATATGATCACGTTCTACAGTCATTATCTGAAAAAATCAGGAGACTCGTTCAAATTAATGGTTCTTCTTAATCTTATAAAAGATGTTTACCTGCAGCTCATCCTTATTTGTTGACGAGGTAGTAAATTGGTTGGTTATGCAGATTTCTATAAGCATTTTCATTGTGGGATAATGATCCCAACAAAATGCCCCAAAAATTGATGGATTGTGGGCGGATATCATTAATAAAATAAGCCATGCCTTCCAATAGAATGCTATAATAGCAAGCTTCGGTGGTTCGTAGTCCGATGGCAGTCGTATGTTTTCCGGGTGGTGGTATTCTGACATACTGAACAGAAAATCAATTATATCAAACTTATTCGCCTGAACGGCGGGAAAATTGTTTGCCTTCATTCCAGAAACTCGCTTAATGACCATTAAAAGGATGTCAAACGTATTTGCAATAGAGAATGGTATATCCTTGGTAATTCCAATTAATATTATACGCAACAAAGTCTCCTCATGAATAGGCGTCTCCGAGATAATTCTTAAAATGGCTCCTCTTTCTGGTTCCGAGGGCCATTGATCGCATCGTGAATATTGTTCCGGACTATCAAGTAGAAGCAACTTATGCAAAGCTTGATGGTATTCAATTCCAGCAATTTTAAAGACAGTTGGTACTGTTTCATACATCCATGAAACCGCATCTAATTGTATCTGTGACATTTGATTATAGAGCTTTAAGAGAGCTTGATTGTTTTTCACATCCCGATTAGTTTTAAGGGACAGACTTGCTTCACGCGCCTGTGGAGTAGCCGAGAGGAACATGCATAGGCAAACAATATCAACCATTGAATGAAATATTCGCTCCTTGAACTCAAATTGCTCAACTTGCGGTGTTAAATCTTCTCTCTCGCTTAAAAATGTTTTGCTAAACTTGACGAGATTTACATCGAAGCGCAACATTCGTACAAGCTCCCTTAGGAAAACACGTAAAGTCCTGAGGCAATCATCCCGTTGAAGTAAAAATTCTTGATAAATTTCCGCAAGGGTTACAGCAGATTGATCGGGCGATGTCTGAAACATTGTTGCTAAAAAAGATATTCGGAAGATTCGGTCATTTACTTCTAATGAATTAAAATTCAATTGTACGCTTTTGATGACTTACCCAACATTCCCATATTGTTTGGATTTCTGGTATTTGAAAGTTCATTTTGGACAACAAGTTTCATTACGGTATTTAAGATTTCTGGCTGTAAAAATATCATTTCTTTTAGGCATGACATGTAATGATTTATTAATGGCTTTGTCTTTAATCGCATTTTCACCAATACGAGAAGCACTTCGTTGTCCTGGGTAGTCCTTCCCTTTATGTTGAAACATATATATGAGAGCAATTGCTGGGCGAATTTCACAAGTTTGCCGTTATGGATCCACAGTTCGAGTCGTGAGATGCTAAGGCAACGAACCTCAGGTATGCCAGATGTACTGCATAGAAATTTAAGGAAGTTCCTTGTGTAATTGTCTTGCTGCTGTCGTTTATTTAACTGATCCCGAATAGCGTCACTGACCAGCTTTTGTACAGTGCTATCTGAAAATCTGGGTTTTGCCGTACACATGGAATCTGCAACTGATTCAAGTTCACCGACATGTAGTGGACTTGCGTCAAGGCTTTGCGTTGAATTATCCCCCGAGTCATCATCAATAGTCACACTCTCTCTGTCTCTTAGGGAGCCTTGTCCAGTGGATGTTCCTGCACCCGTGCCAGAACCGGATGCTGTGTTTGCATCCCAACGAAGAAGGCTTACATGGGGAATCCTTGTTTTAAATGCGGCGCAAATGTTTTTTACCAATGGAGAGCAAAACTCGTTGTCTGCCCAGAAACGCTCATTTACAGCATCTTCGATGTAGGTGCGAAGCAACAACTCTGGCCACTGCGACATATCTGCAAAGCCTTTGGCCAGTAAATTTGCAAATAAAATGTGCAAATTAATATTGTACCGCATTTTAACATTAGCATCGCGTCGCAAAAAGGACACAAGAGCGCAGACCACAACATCGCTGGCGAAAAGGTGCGGCTGCACCTTTGCCACATATAATAGTGCTAGGATAGCGACATTGTCCAACTTTGATCTGGATGTGTTTGATGACGATGATGACGTCGCCAGGTGTTTAATGACGCCACAAATCAATCTGACAGCATTATCGTTGTCGCTTTGTTCAACGGCAGTGTAAATCGACTCAATTAAATTCGGCAGATCACACTCTACTGCCATCTGTTCCCATAGTTCATGGTGGCCGCTCCCGCTGCTGATGTCTGGTCCAGCTTCCTTTAGGCTGCTGACTCTCATTCGCTTACTAGGATTGGCAATTGTTGATGATGATTCTCGCTTTCTTTCCGATGTCGACGATATGGTCGTCTTAATTGGCAATATTTTGGATTTGGAGTCATCACGAACACTTTTTGTTCCAAGGGCAAACAGTTCGCTACCAAGCGGCACCTTCTTTTGCCCCCTATTAGTGCCGCTGCTTTTGGCGCGCTCCATCCTGAATCACACTTCTAAGATGATGGCGGTTCGTTGAGCAATGATTAATTGCTGCAGTGACCAAATAAATGGTAATAAAAGGCAAGTTTTTGTGCGACTATCACAATTTTTCCGTAGTGGTCTATCTGACAGCATTGAAAAGATAACATTTCAACATTTTTTATCACTGGTCGATAGAAATAACAATGCCAAGCTTGTTCAGTCGGTTTCGATTTTCTATGCATTATCGATACACATGGAGCACCATAAATCACAAAATGTATCATCACTATTCAATTTACAAATGGGGAATTGTGGAGCTCGTATTGCACTATTCTTGTTTTCTTCTAATTGCTTTTGGTGGCATTAATAAAGAACACTGCAAACAAAATGTTTCTGTCGATCGCTCCACCGTTAATGGACTTTGAAGATGAACTGTTGTGGATAAACCAATGCAACAATGAAAATCTGAATGTTTTGTATGATAAATCCAACTACGTTACACCAAATACAAAGCATCTGATTGAACAAGCATTTATCCAGCCGTTGAGTCTAAGTGATCAACAAATTCTTTTTGATGATCTGTTGAAGCAAAATAGGAATATTGCTCACCAATATGGATTGACACCGGCCAAGGCAATTATAAAATATCTTACTAAATATCTTTCAACTTTTTAACCTGCCACATTTATTCCGCAGCTGCCGCAGTTGGTGGAGAATAATCCACTTATTTCAATCGAAATACTGTTGAGACTAATGCTGACAACCGATATAACCGAGTATTTTAACATATTGGTGAACATGGATATAACACTACATTCAATGGAAGTTGTAAATAGGTAACCACACTACCTGGCAGTACCTGGGCAATCTGTTAATTGTTATCTTAATTTTAAGACTCACAACATCGGGTCCTTTACCTACAGAATTTATCCACCTATATGTCAGTAATTGTATATCAACTTGTGAAACGGTTAAGGATAAATACATGCAATCACGCCTGGTACGTCTGGTATGCGTCTTTTTACAATCCTTGATTCGAAATAAAATTGTAAATGTCAAGGTGAGTATTTAGATAATTAACTATTTGCCCAGGTTCCTTCTTTTTATTGTAAAAATTTCTGTCGTTTTTCCTTTAGGAATTATTTATAGAAATCGAAGCCTTTTGTGTAGGATTTAGCAAAATTAAAGAAGCTGCTGCATTGTATCGGCTCATCAAACATTTAGAAATTGATGGCGCACAGTCAACCAGTACTGTAACAAAATAAGGACTAATAAAACTATGTGACACAATAATCACAGGTCTTCTTTACTTTGTAAATCTTATTCTTAGACTTTACGCTTGACTATAGATATGTGAGACGTTTCGAAAAATAAATGAAACGAGTCATAAAATGAATAAAAATGTTTTTGGTTTTAAACACATTAAACTATATTAAAGAAACTAGTGCATTTTCATAGGGATCTTACAATTTGGCTGTCATATCGCAAAATGTCTTGTTAAATGTTCAGTTTATTTTTCGGCTCCAGATGGGGTTACAACTTACGCTTTGATTTAAAGGACTTAATATATTTTGTTCTACAATATCAAAAACATTAGACGTAAAAACTAAAATAGAAATTCGCATTTAATAATTTAAGTATCTGACTACAAAATAAAAAAATTGTTTAGATTTATGAGTGAGTGTTGGATGCATCGTGAGGTATTAGAAATAACGGTTCGGCGGAGGGTTTTGGAAACCGACAGAGGTAGCGTTCCAGTCGCAAGAATTTTATTGATATCAAGCGCTTGTCAAACCACCATCCATTGATCTCGTTATGAATCATTCCAGCATCCGCTTTGCTAGCACATCGTATATATACGCAACAGGATTGTGTGTCCAATTGAACATCGCAGATTTTGCAGCGAGGACCAACTTTTTCGAAAATTGATTCGACAATTAGTTGCTTTAGATTTGGCTGCTCCACTTCAGATGCGTCAAACATGTGCCTTATTTTCAAACAGGGCGTTGGAGGATTTGCTATTATATTGGAGTTGTCAAATGCTGGACTCTGCCATTTCTTAACTGTACCGAAATTTTTTTTATCCACATTCCTGCTCCATGCGATGGTACGTAAGTGTTTTCCATCGCGAGCAATTAAACCAAAATGGACGCGATTATCAGTTGTTTCCAACATCTTAATGGCTCTGTTCCAGGCGGATAACAACCTCGATCGCTTGTTGGGGGGAACCAGCTTTTCCTGCAGTTCACTTAATATTAACTCAGGTGTCTCTGATACAGAACTTTGATAAACTAATTCGTTTATTATATCCTTGGTCAGTTGTTCCGAGGCACTTAGCCTTTCTCTTTGCTTGGCTCGATAATAACCAATAACGAAATAGACAATAAGTAGCCCAAAAACAACAAGAAAAATAAGACCAAAAACAGTAAAAAATCGCCTCATTTTTCTATAAATAATGCATTTTAGCGGTAAACTGGGTTCTATCAACTCAAATGATGACGCCAAGTCTGAAACGGATGCCGTCGACTCTGTCATGCGGATCATCCATTGCGGATTTTGGTTTATAAGATATGCTGTGGCCAAAAGATTATTTCGAAGATTTCCTTTGTGTATCTTACCCTTGGCAGTGATATCCCTTATAAACTCATTTATTTCAATTGTTAAGGTGACATCCTGATTCTGACAGTGAGATTTCTGTGCCCGATCATTTAGTTGCCTAAATAGCTCCTCACTCAGTAATAGGGCATTGGTTAATAACTCCTTTCCAAGGCACGTGACTTTCTCATTAGCCGTCAAAAGTTGCACTCCATTGTTGTTATGCTCACACAATTGAAAATTTACAGGAGCTCGATTAATTGGACTTCTATCAAACTTCTTGGCCACGTATAACGTCGTAATTATTGACAGAAATATCACAAATAGAGCAATCAGGGCTTGTGGTATTATATATTGACTGCTGTCCGGTTTTCGAAAGAACGCCTTTAGATCGGGAATTATGAATCGTTTTATATTATTGTTGCCATTTCTTGCAGCAGTGGGTAATTTTGCCACATGCACAGAATAGGCGTTTTTTGGTGTGAACTTCCTCTGAATTGTGCCATCACGAAAACTCAGCAGTCTATTAACAATGCCACCCTCCGACATATTTTGTTTTCCGTTGGATTTTCCAGCATACAAAACTGGTGGATCTACAAATCCGGAGCTGGAGATGGCGCAAGGTTTCCGAAATAAATTTGACATATTCATACATTGGTCGCTTTCATTGTCGTTGTCGTAATTTGACGCCAAGACCGGTGGGGGAGCGTACATCCGCGAGGTAGACGGGGATATATGTGGGATGCTTGCATCAGATTCGTCCAAGTGATGATTACAATATAATCCAAGATTATTTCGGCTAACTTTGATGTCATTATTATTGTCTGGTAATTTTCCGTTCACACTTGTGTTTGCTGCCTGTGTAAAGGAGCATCCTGCGTCTGTATCCTGATTATCCTTTGAGTACAGCACATAATTATTTACTTTTTTCCTTTTCAGCTTTTCATTTTTTGCGTGCGTCTTGAGCTTTTTAATTAAAATTGCTCTGGTTGTTTCAGTTACTGGTATATTAGGGAATCCATTTTCATATAGCCTTTTGTGCAATTCAAGGTCGCTAAGTCGATTTAAACTTTCAGTAGACATTTTTTTAGTCTGCAACCAAGATGATGTCTTCTGAAATCACATACAAAATGAAGGTTAGTTATTGTTGTAAAGTCACAACAAATTCATGTTGCTAAAAAAAATCATAATTTTGATTTCCACACAGCTTGTATTTTAAGTTGTAAACTGTACGAAGTTCTTGGATGAAGAGCCTCCTCGGTGTAATAAAGGTAAAAAAAAAACTCGGTTGTGTTTCGTATGTGTTGATTTTAAATATTTTCATTCGCGGTTGTGCTTGTTAATACACTAGCATTTTTATAAATATATAATTTATTGTACATATATATATATATATATATATATATATATACATACATATACAAATATTTATGCATCTATTGCAATTGCACATGTGCCCGCACATATTTTTATATATATGTATGTGTGCACAAATAGTCGCAGACTGCTTTTTAATTGTTTGTGTATGTAATTATGTAATAGATTTAACTTTAAACCTTTAATGAGTGATCTGCTGTTGTTGATGCTCCGTTTAGTGTTCGTTGAAACCTTCATGTACGTACACATACATGAATGCGGATTTACTTTAATTTAAAACTAATCGGTGCAAGTCCATTGTTAAAGTAACATAGAATGTAGAGATGAACGATAATTTCATTAGAGGTGGAAAAAACTAGTTCAATTATCGAACTACATGTAATTGTTGGATTTTGAGTTGACTTTTTACAGAAATAATATAATAATTAAAGTTTTAAGGAAGTATTAATTTATCTAATTGCAATAATAAACAGTATGAACAACAGAAGTAATGCGTAAAAACTGTTTGTGATACGTTGAAAGTTGTGTACATATCATAACAATTTTACACTGCGATTGCAATTTACCTTTTGTGTGATATTAATTTAATTTTAGTTTTTAACATTATATAGTGTGTTACTAGTGAATTGCTATTGGGAAAAGTGTAAAAGAAGCAGAGCTTTAAAAATAGTGGTTACATTAGAATATAAAGTCAGTATATTTTATATTGTTAGTTTAGTATTTTTTCTTCAAAACCCGGCACAACATCTAAACGTGTTAAACGGGCTTAATTTTACTCACGAACTAGAGCTAGTGTCGATAACAAAGTTATCAAAAGCGGTCCATCTATTTTCTGAATTGTAGATACATAAGTGTGTGTGTTTCTCCTTAAAGAATTTAAAAATTGTATGCCTTTTGTGAAGGTGTGTATATGTTGATAAATGAAATTGGAATTTTTAATACAGCAAATGCTTAACGACTTGAGAAAACACAATTTTTTTAACGCTTACTCAAGACTACTCGCATGTTTATGTACTTTTCGTAGAGCTTGTATGTACCTGTATATGTATGTATGTACATAGATATATACATATGTACATACTTACATACGTATTCATACATGCATGAAGCTTTCATATTTGGGAACATATTTACAATTTAATGTTTACTTTTGCATTTAACCCTATAGGTCTAACCGCATGTCATTGAAAGAATAAAACACAGTAGGGATGAATCGTAGAGGTTTGAACCCTGGCAATACGATGACTTCTCAATCAAATATAGACGATGGCAGCTGGAAGGCAGTTGCCGAAGGCGCATCCATGCTGCCGTCCTCGAACTCATCGAATCTTAATCCGGACGGCAGCAATCCCAGTGGATTTCCGCAGGGTGGAGGATTGCCATACAGTTCAGGGGCCAATCCATATCCACAGGCTGGCCAATCGTCTCCGGCGGGCAATCAATCAATTGTTTTTCAAAACACGAATCAACCTGGATCGAATACACCTCAATATACCTCTTCGCCGGCGCCCTCCGGTTCCTCTACACCAGGGCCAGTGGGCTCGCAGAACATACCCGGCAATTATCCGCAGTCGCAGTCAACAGCCGGCAATTTCAATGGTCCTGTAGGAGGCCCTTTCGGGTCGCCTTCGTCTGGACTAGGGCAATTTAGCAGACCGGCTAGTTCGGGCACCCCCTTCAATAGTGGTGGCGGACAAGCGGGGCATTTTTCATCGCCTGCTGTATTCGGTGTTGGAGGCCAATTTAATCCAATGCCACCTGCTTCGCCGTTTGGCCATGGCGGCAATCACCCTATGATGGGAGGTCCAGGACCTCAACAAATGGAGCGAATTGATCAAGGGTTTCGAAGGCACAACTCGTACTTCAGTCACACGGAGCATCGTGTCTTCGAGCTAAATAAACGCCTTCAACAACGGAACGATGAAAGTGATAACTGTTGGTGGGATTCGTTTACAACCGAATTTTTTGAGGACGATGCGCGGCTGACGATCCTGTTTTGCCTAGAAGACGGACCTAAGCGTTATACGATCGGTCGGACACTCATTCCACGCTTCTTTCGCAGCATCTACGAAGGAGGCGTGTCTGACTTGTATTTCCAGTTGAAGCACGCCAAGGAATCGTTCCACAATACATCGATAACCCTGGACTGTGATCAGTGCACAGTGATTACTCAGCACGGCAAACCATTCTTTACGAAGGTGTGTGCGGACGCAAGACTGATTCTGGAGTTTATGTACGACGATTACATGCGAATCAAGTCATGGCACATGACCATCAAGGGCCATCGAGAACTCATTCCAAGGTCCGTGATTGGTACATCGCTTCCGCCGGATCCCATGCTATTAGATCAAATAACTAAAAATATTACCAGAGCGGGCATAACGAATTCGACGCTAAATTACCTTCGCTTGTGCGTAATACTCGAGCCAATGCAAGAGCTGATGTCGCGCCATAAGGCCTATGCACTAAGTCCGCGCGATTGCCTGAAGACAACGTTATTCCAGAAATGGCAGCGCATGGTAGCACCTCCCGGAAAAAAAGATCCGCAACGACCGCCGAATAAACGGCGTAAACGGAAGGGCTCCAATTCGGGCGGTGGCAATAATTCCAACACTCCACCTGTCACAAATCAGAAAAGATCACCCTCTGGCCCAAGCTTTTCCCTCTCTTCTCAAGACGTAATGGTTGTGGGTGAGCCAACGCTAATGGGCGGTGAATTTGGCGAAGAGGATGAGCGATTAATTACACGCCTAGAGAATACACAATATGACGGAACCAATGCCGTTGAGCATGATAATCATACAGGATTCGGTCACGCCGATTCTCCCATCTCTGGCTCGAATCCATGGAACATTGACCGAGCTGGCACTATTCCAGCCAGTCCCGGCAATGGTGGCGCGCCGCAAAACAATGCGAACATTGCCGATATTGATAAGAAAAGCCCCATTGTGTCGCAATAAAAGTGCTGCATAAACAATTTAAATATTTCGCTATATTGTCAAATGTATTTTCATACGTGCATGTAAAAATATATTAAAATAAAGCTTACAAGTTTTAGGAAATGTATATAAGATCTACTATATATGTATGTAATTGTATTGTACGTTTTTACACAGTAATATAAAATTATTTAAGGTAGGCATACTTTAGTTTTGACTGCTCAAATTCAAATATCAAACAAATAAACTGTTGTTTCAGTAAAACGGAAATTTGTAAATCCACAAAAAAATCGATCAGAATTTTGTCGTCTCGCTATACTCTTTTTAAGTAACAGATTTAGCCTAACATATTCCAATGCTACAAATGGATGAGATGAAAGTAAAGGTAAAAGAGAGAATAAATTTACACCAAAAATACCGAACACAAAAAGGCTTTATATAAATATACACCTAATAAGAGCCATAAACTATCGATCATACTTGGACTTTAAATTATCGATCATCTCCCTATAACAGTAATACAAATTTAAATCTAATTGGGTACTCCAAGAACTGACATGTTGGAAATATATCTTAGTTTAACTCTTTTCCCAAAGATGAAAGTTATTATTTGGAGGAACATACACATTTTTAAGCTTAAAAAAGTTCTTAACATTTATTTTTAATAATTTGAATAGGGATACAATTATAATCACCCTGACAAGTATGACTATAAAAAAGCGCGGTTTAAGACGTTCCCATGAAATATTTGTACACATTTTACAACATACATATATTTTACTGTTTCATCCCTACTATCAATTCTTTTTACATTTGCAAATTTATTTGAATTCGCATTTGAATCCGTTAAATTGAAGAAATCGGGGAAAATATTAAGGGGTTGCTTCCTCTAATCAATGTTACAGCGCATGCTTAAGAATTCATAATACACAAAATTCATTCTTAGTCTTTATTATACAGACGCCCATTACAGAAAGTAGTAATGTTTTTATTAAATAAAAATCGAACATATTTACTTCTTCTTCATATTATTTTCTTGATCATTTTACTTTCATCGAAAGTTCAAGCAGATGAAAAGAATATAAATAAACTTTTAAATAATCAAGTCATAGTCAGCCGCCAAATAATGTGCATACTTGAAAAAAGCCCATGCGACCAATTGGGAAGACAATTAAAAGGTACTGTACAAAATGTGATAATAATTAACTGATTTTAGCAAAAAGTGAAATAACAAAGTTAACAAAAATTATTTCATTCACAAAAAGTACTTTAAAATTAAATTTATTCTCATGCTATGAACAATTATATATTATGCGTATTTCCTTAACTGGTGCATTACCTCATTTCGAATTTAGTGAATAGCCTTAAAATCGTGTTAATAAAAATTCCTATATCTGACTTGCTAAAGTACAAAATATAAAGTACAATGAAAAAAATTTAAAAAGTTACATCTGTTTCTATTTACTTACCGTTGTATTTTCTTTTTATTTAAGCACTGATATTTTTAATTTATTTTAAGGGCTTGGCAAGATCTTTGCCAGTTCACATAGAGTAAATAAAATAATAATGTTTAATTAATTGGTGCTTTTTTAAACCTTGCTTTACAGCTGCTCTACCCGAAGTTATAACTAGGAAATGCCGTAATTGTTCGCCACAACAAGCTCAGAAGGCACAGAAGCTAACAACATTTTTGCAAACTCGATACCCTGACGTTTGGGCAATGCTAATAAGAAAATATGAAAATGCCTAAGAGCTAATCAACATTGAATTACATTAAATGAAATTAATTAATGATTAAACCACTTTTAGTAATAAACAGTGTTCAATATTATTTAATAAATATGGTGTACCATGGGTGAGGTGAAAATAATAACCATTATAACCGTGATGAGAGCTAGAAATGCTTGTTGAGCATTGTGCAGGTTATGATTTATGCATCATTTTACACAGTTACGCTTTCCATAATTATACAGTTACGCTTCCCTTTGATTAAGCTTAATTGTAAGGATAAACTGAAAAAAATGTTGTCGTAAACATTTACATATATCTCTAA
Organism: Drosophila neocordata; assembly: GCA_018903615.1. Lineage (NCBI taxonomy): Eukaryota > Metazoa > Arthropoda > Insecta > Diptera > Drosophilidae > Drosophila > Drosophila neocordata. Next base: position 274,589 of record JAEIGI010000025.1, on the reverse strand, counting down.
TTTGATGCATAAGTTATGCATTTCATATATGAATAGACCGCACCAATTAGCACTAAATCAAAATATTTAATGATTTTACACAAAGTATTATTTGTTCTCTTTTACTTAATAATGTAGGTACAAATCTTAATTATAAACAATTTACGTTAATGTTTCTCCTTGAGTTACACAAGCTTCCAAATAGTCTATTCGACGTTCTAGAGTTGTAAGTTTTTCATTGAGCACTGCCAAACGTGAACGACAGGACATATCTGAACGGATAGAAGATACAAAGTTTTAGAAAATTATTAAATACTTAAACATTTTTGGACATTGTAAAAAGTTATTTCGAAAGTTTCCGAATATACATTAATTTATTCCTTGAAAAAAAATTAAGGCCACATGGGATTTTATTATTTGTGCAAAGATATGGATGCTGATGTCTTGTTCTTGACTTTGATGCAGGAATGAAAATCGAAAAACTAAATATTAATTGGAAGTTTATATACCTATGTTCATCAATATGTGAACAACTGTATATAAATAATATGTATGAATGTTTGCATGTGTATGAATACAAATACATGTATGTACATACATATCAACACAAAATGCTGAATGTAATTTCATTTAATCTAATTGTCAGACAAGAGGATTCCTCAAAAAAGAATAAATAGATTTTACATTTAATATTAATTTGCATGAACATTGTAGTTGTACTAACACTAATTATCTAAGTATGTACAGATGTAGAATCACAACACATATACTTAGGCGGGGCTTGTTTTATAAATGCATACCAAAAGAGTTGAGAAAATCCGTAATTCGTTTAATACTCGCTGTTATAACTTCAATATATTCTCTATTTGCCCAGTCTTGGTGAATTTGCTTTTGAATTGCTTCTCTGTGTGCTCCACTCATCTTTACTTCAAGTCCGTCAATCTGTTCAATAATAGTTATATTTGTTTTTTTTACAAGACAGTTGTTTTTGTTTGATTACAGTGAAATCATTTAACCACCGTTTCAAATTTGACAACAAATCTGCGTCGTAGCCTTGACGTCTGAGTTTTTGTTGTTTAACAGTTAAGTTTTTACATAGTTCTTTTAAAAGAACTCAATAATAACGAGTTATTAATTAAGAAGTTATTTACATCGGGATTAATTTATGATAAAAATTATAATTAAATATATTATATACAGTAAAGTATAATTTAACTTGTTAATACTATTCATGTGCGTACATGAGTAATGACTTTTTTTTTACCAAATATTGCGAAAAACGTGAGCACATAATCACTTGCAAAACTGAGACATAATCTTTAGCTAGCAAAATATATTTCGTAATATTACTAATATTTTAAAAGTATTTTAGATCAGTGTATAGAAAACACTAAAACAAAGAATTCTATACATACCATTTTAAAGACATACAAATATATAATATATCATTAATGCTTTATAATATAATTTGTTGTCTAACATAAAAAAGAAAAAGGAACTAGAGGAAAAATAAATAAAATAAAATTCGGTTTGTCCCGTAGATAGTATCTACATAGTTCATTTTTAAGAAGTAGTGTAATACAGCCCTGTAGACTATTCGATTGTGTTTCATTCCTACTTATTCCAATAAAAAGTACCTCCTAAGCTGTATGTAAATATACGCTTCGGTGTCAATTATTTTTGTATTTTTCAATTTGTAAACAAAAATGGATTTCATTGACGATTTTATTGAAGAATACAAATGTAACCCATGTCTATGGAAAGCAGACTCCGCCGATTTTCGGAACAGAATACGGAGGCAAGAGGCGTACATGAAGTTAATCGAAGTAGCTACCAAACACGGCGAGATATACAATGTCGAAAGGACTAAGCAAAAGATAAACAATCTGCGATGCGCGTTCCGCCATCAATTACGAAAGTACAATGAAGTAAAGAAAAAAGGTGAAAAATATGAGCCATATTGTCCCAAGCGGAGGTATTTTGAATCGCTTATGTTCTTAAAAGACGAAGAAATTTCTGATAAGAAATCAAAACGTGACGATAATACCCCAACTCAGCACCAGAGCTATGCTGAGAGCATTGTTACTACGGTGCAAAGTGAAAACTGTGAGGAATTTTCGGATGCCGAAAGCCTGCCAAAGCCGTGTAAGACGACGGATAATAAACTATCTCCCAGTAATAGCGCAAATGAGTTCTGTGCAAATTTATTTGATGAGTCTGCAGTTGACCCAATTATCAGTATTCAAACTGTTACTACCAACAACAATACCAATCCCTCGAGTAGCGCAACTATTAAGGAGGTCGAGATCGTAATGCCATCTGATAATGGAAACGCATCTGAACGAAGACAATCAAATCCGGATCCTTCCGTGGCGACGTGCAACAAAGCTAAAAACAATTCAGCCACAACAGCTCAAATCCTCAGTCTAGACCGCGATAAACGAGTTACCTCCCACAACCCAGTAAAAATTAGTCGCAAACGATCGTCTTCTGTATCATCGCAGGTCTCTGAGGATAATGATGTGCCAGTAGGTAAATTTAGAGCGGATATATCTACGTTAGACTTTGAGCGGCTTTTCTCTTTGGCTCTAAAAACTGCTGATAGTCACATAGACGACCACTTTGCAAATTTTGGAAAAATAATTGCACACAAATTACGATCAATGGAAGCAACTCAGGCCATATATGCTGAAAAAATAATTGCTGATGTTTTATACCAGGGGCAGATGAAAATGTTGTCTACATTAAGTACACACCAGTTTCTAGGCGTTGATAATGCAACTGTATATGTTGAGAATCATACTAAATGATTCCTCGCTATAGAAACTTAATAGTAAATTTAATAATCTTAATAACATAAGAAACAATACATATATACATTAAAATTCATAATCGATATTCGTGTTTTAATTTAAAAATGTCTTAGTAAGAATTTGCAGATAAATTATTTTGTTTGGTGCAATTATGGTGGCCACTTGCCTGATTTTTTATAAATTCAAATTAAGTAAAATAAAACTGATGGCTAAATATAATGGGTAGTGATGTGAACTTACCACACATAAAATTTGTATTTTAAATTTGGCAATTTTCAATTTTTGATCGTTAAAGCTTTCGATAACCCACTTAATCGATAGAAAAGTCTAGTTGGTAACATTTGTTGATTTTTTGAAGACATAAATTGGTATGTTAATTTATCTTGCGCACTTTTAAGATGCAATTGAAAATGCCGGAAGTATTTGAAAAACAAATCTGGCAGTTTTGTTTATTTTTAGTATTTGTGAACCGTTATAAAAGTCATGTCTAAGAAGTAAATCTAAGATTGTTAAAAGAGCACAATCTAAGAACAAAAGAATCATTATTATTGATTATTCTATTGGATGCCTCTGTCATTTGCAAGTAAGTACCATCTGCACAGCCTTTTGCAAATGTGTAAATATGATGCACAATATAACATGAATAATATTAGTTAGTATTTAAACTTATAAAAAAAAAAAATTAAATAGTTGGCATGTTATTCAACAAATTTGGGCTGTATAACCTACCCTATCGTGACCCACTGACCAATAAGCAAATGTATACACTAACATGCATGCAATTGCTGTAGGTACAAATATATGTCAACCAGGAGGTATGTTATAATAGTATACAACGTTTTTTTTTTTCAGAATTAAATATGTCTCACAAGTCTTGTGTGGAGTTGAGTGAAATTCGAAAACTGGATAAAATTGTTCGACAGTGTGAGCTATATATGTCAAATAACAATATGAATTCATTGAATAATGAGCCATTAAAGAAGCAAGGTCCTTTAAAAAAGACTTGCATAACAAAATCGAATAAATTCGTTGAAAGGGAACTTTTTTCGCTTATGTGCAATTTAAATAAAATAGAAAAGAAACAAATATTTGTTTCAGACATATTAATTAATGCCAGCATGTTCGACGATAAAAGAGAGAGCCAGTCAAGATATTCAAAACATGTTTCGGATCACAATGTATTGCTTTATCACAAATTTAAGCGATATAGCGATAGTAATGTCCTATATATGAAAAGCAAGCGAAGTGGCATCGGCAAAGTTGGCGAAAAAAACATAGTTAATTGTGTATACTCACCGCTTATAAATGATGTAAATACTAAACGTGAATGCAAGAAAAGGACAAAGACTAACAACTGCGAACATGAATATGATATGAGTAACAATTATAATAAAAATGATTTGAAAACTACGAAATTGTCTAATGGCTATAGCCATGAATGCACAAGCAAATGCATAAAATGTGACAAGAAAAAGTTGTACTTTAAATATCAGAACACTCTTAAAAGAAAATGTGAACTGTTTTGTTCATATGATATTTTGCCAAAAAATAACAATGATATTATACAGCAAAATAAATGCAATAATACAAGTAGTAAAACCTTTGAGTGTGTAATCAAGAATACAAAGTATACTCCATCGGAAAAGGGAGCACAAAACATTATGGCCGACCGGTATGACGATGTTTTGGATAAAGAAGCACTACTTGGTTCAAAAAGCGATAACCGGCTTCCAGATCCCGTGGATACGGTAAGTATTGTGTTTTTTTATATTATACATTAAAAAATATTTGGAAAACAAATAGTAAAGAAAAGACAAAAGTAATAATATATTATTGTATTTTTGAATGTTTCACTCTCTTTAAACACTAAGCAATGTTTCATTCAAACATTCTTCCATTCTAATGTTCCATTAAAATATTAATAATGAATATCGTACTCTGATTTACAAATATTATAAGTTTTATCTTTCGATTTATTGAAAAAAAAAATGTTTGTTATTAGGTTCTCTCACTTGGAGGCAACATTATTCATGACCAGAAATTGCAAAATAATACTTACCATAAATGGACACTGCTGCACTATTCCCCATTCAAAGCAGTTTGGGATTGGGTCATATTAATTCTTGTTATGTATACGGCAATATTTACACCGTATGTTGCTGCATTTCTTCTTGGTGAACAAGATTATCAAAGAAGAAATAATAAGTATATTAATTCGGATCCCATTGTCATAATTGACTTGATTGGTAAGTATTGATTTTAAAAGAACACATAAATATTTGAGTAATAATAGTAAACAATAAGAAAAAACTTATAAAAACCATTAATTCTTAAGGATCTAAGAGTTGTCTGATTCTATATGCCGTTTAAGTCATATTCTACATAATACTGTCAAAAGGTTAACAAAATTTAGAAATTAATTCAAATTAGCAATTCCTTTTTAATAAAGAAAAGATATATAGAAGATAAGTAATTTATGGAAATGTAATTATAAATAAAATTTTAAATATCCATTTCAGTGGACGTCACATTTATTGTAGACATCGCCATTAATTTTCGCACTACTTTTGTTAATGGTCAAGATGAAGTTGTATCACATCCAGGACGTATAGCTGTGCACTATTTAAGCGGATGGTTTCTTATTGATTTAGTGGCTGCTGTTCCATTTGATTTACTTCTTGTCGGTAGTGATACGGATGAGGTAAGAATAAACTATAGATAAGTAACCGAAATCTATATGTATTTTTACAAGAATTAAAATATGATATGAAAACAAAGATACCAGATGAGTGAATTCTTGCATTATGTCATTCTTCGATATAATAATTTAATATATATAAACGACGTATGAATTATGTATGTTTGTAAGGGTGATTTTATTACATACACAATAGTTCACTCTATGAAAAGTAGTTAAACTGATGGGTCATTTGTGACGTACCGGGATTTTTCTGAATCAACATTTTTTTGACATATCCATAAGAATATCCAATAATATTTAGTTACTGTAGCAGGTTTTACGGAACATTGAATCACTGCTCTCGGTTCAACAAAATAAAATACACACATTAGTCTCCACATATTCAAAAAAAATAAAATAAAACGACTTTTCGAAAAGTTGTAACTTTGATTTTAAGAAAAAGATACGGAAAAGCTATGGGGTGAATTTTGAACTTTGGTTAACAATTTCATAGAAAAATTTTCAAAATTTTTTATTACAAGATTTATGTAATGATACAACATTATTTTACATTTGTATTTCCATATGACAGATCTAATTTTGGATACCTTGACTTGGTTTGTCTTATTTAAGCCTTACACCTTACGTTTTTTTGCCTCGATCATCTGTTCAAATCAATTGTTAAGTCATTTTAGTTCATAAAACAAAAAAAAATTATGAATAAACATTTAAGTGCAGTCGAAATGATATAATCATTCTAGGTTCCATGTTTATTTAAAGTTATTTTGTATAATTTAAAAAAAAAAACTATTTTTACGTCACTAGGAACCGTTTTATATATGTATACATCTGCCAAGGCATATTACCGCTTGAAAGCCGTTATTTTTTCGGTTATTTAATAGTTGAGAGTTGTTCCGCTTTGTAGCGTTAAGCCGGTAACTTAGAACGCTGGTTAGGATTATGGCTGCTCTGAAAAAAGTTTGCTTCTTGTGTTTGGCATAGTTTCTTGTTGGGTTTTTCGATCATTATATAAAATGTTCGGTGTGGAGTTGAAATTGCTTTCTTCATAATTTGTATTTTAGAAAGAAGATCGAATGAACCCCTAATATGATGCAATTAAGTACCATTTAAGTATTAACTAATTCAATTTTTGTGATTCTTTAAATTATCTCTTGTAAATGATACCCTAATATTTTGCAGCTTGGCTTGGATAACGAAGAGGTATTAAAAGTTAGAAAAAAAAACCTGCTTACTTTGATCAGAACACATAGTTATCTGTAAATTTTGATTTTAAAATGTATATAATTTTCTATTAGTTGACGCATTATTGGATAAATTTTTCAAGCCACTCACTATTTCAAATTCAATTTCAAAATATTTACAATATATATGATATGATAGTAGACTGCTGCAATTTCGTTTTTAAACTACCGCCTAATATTAACATTTTACAGATGAAGCTTAAAATCCCAAGTCTCATTCATAAAGCTTCAAAAGATTTTTTTATAAATTTTACCGAAATATAAAACTAAACTTACTAAGTAATATCGGTAAAAGATAATACAAATATATTTATTCAAAATTGTTGTGCAAAGGTAGGAGTTGTTTTTTTTAATTATTTAAGACAGGACAGTTTAATCGGTTAAATAATGTGAAATAATTGGGGTTAAAGTTGACTTTAAATAGTTTGTGTTTTTTCCGCTAGGACTAGGATATGTATATACACTCACCGAATTATTGTGGTTAACTCTATGGAAAATGGGAATGTTTTAATTTCATGGTTTTTGAAACACTCAAATGTTTGTTTAATAATGTTAAAATCTGCTTTTCGGGGCAGTGTTACCTGACAAATTTCTTAAAAGGCATACGATTAGAAAATAATAGTTTTCCACTGTCTTGAAAGGTAAAACTCATGCTTGCAACGCTATTTAGTAAGAGTTTTTTTTTCCATCTCTTTGGAACTTGGGTATAGAGTTATAAAAATCGCATGAAACGCTTAATCTTTTCCATTGGACTTTTGGCTTTTTCAAAATATTTAAAGTTTTACTTTTATAGACTGCTCTAAAGCGGTTTGCACACGAGCAAACAATTTCAAACATTTTGAAACTAATTATTAAGATATAAAAAGTAGAATGTTTTCCAAAAAGAAATATTGCTAATACAGTAAAAACAATTGCTTTGAAACGTTAATTATAATTTTCACAATCAAATTGCTTGATTTTGTATATAAACAACTTTGGTAGAAACCTTTCATTATTTACACCTTAGTACTAAAACTTTATGTTTTAGTTTCACAAATACTTTATATAGCAGTATAAATATCAAAAATAAGCCGTCCATAGTAAAATAAATTACACCATCACATTTAAAATCAATAGCAATTTGCCTTAATTCAGCAATTCTGTCGAAAAGTCTAATCCAGAAGTGAGTTGTAAGATATTGTAGAAAAATTCTATAGATTCTCCCAAACAGATATTTACTTACAATTTTTATTAATATAATTTTTAGTACTTAAATAAATATGTAATTTACTTTAGCTTGCTAGTGCTGCCATATCTTTAAAAAAATTAGCTCAACATGACAATCGTTAATTGTGTAAGGTGTGAGATGTAAATATATATGTATGTATATACATATATTAACGTCAATTTATAAAAAAATAAATTTTTGCAGTATTTCTTAAATAATTTTCTTGTATTTTTCACCATTATCTCAAATAATAGCTGAATTAGAAAAGTTGTGAAATACAAAACCAAATACCAAACTGACAAATTTCTTGCACGCGAGTGCATGCCTTTGTTTCTAAGCAAAAGAGCACCGAACAATTATCGCTTTTTATGATGCTAAGCAAACCAGGTTGAAATGAAAAAAAATTATATCAATATCATTCGACACACTAAGCTAATTCCTTTCCCAATCACTTATTATTAACAAACTTAATCTTTACAAACCTATATTAATGACAAACTAAATGCCTTGAACTTATACCCTTGTATTGGGTATAATAAAATTGTTCAGATGATTGTAACTCAGAAAAAGAAGTTTCTCCGATTGGTCTATTTTATATGTATCTTGTTTAGAATCTGACTGTTTCTATGCAAATAGAAAACTAAAATAAATTATAGCTTTAAGGCTTTATATCTTAAATCTGGTCCTTCTACGAAACTTTTATAACAAGATTCGATTTAAAATTTGGTCTAAGATAAAAATTCCTGGGTTTTTAGCTGTCCTAGAAAAAAATGGAACAACTATGTACATATTATATCTAAAATATCTAGATTTTTAAATATATATACAGTTATACATACAAGGGTATATAAACTTCGGCATAGCCGAAGTTAGATTCCGAGATATTCATTGGTTTTCTTTCGATTCTTTTTAGACCACCACTTTAATTGGGCTATTAAAAACAGCTAGACTTTTAAGACTTGTTCGTGTGGCAAGAAAAATTGATCGCTATAGTGAGTACGGGGCTGCTGTACTAATTCTACTAATGGCAACATTTATTTTAATCGCTCATTGGTTGGCCTGTATATGGTAAGTCAAGCCTTTTAGTTGCTATTACGTTTTAAGAAACGACACAAAAGCGCAGAGCCTTACAATAGTACATATTTTAGCAACATTGAGTTAGATCTAGGGTCCTTAAAGGTCATTATTATCTATAGTATAAGATAAGAATTTAAGTTTTTGAAATGAAACTCAATTTTAAAACATAATCAGGAAATCAAATTGGAGTTAGATTGATCTTGATTCCTACCAAATGAAAATAAAAATGAATATTTAAAATTTTTCAATATAGGTACGCCATTGGAAATGCTGAAAGATCAATGGCTTCAAAGAATACTGGATGGCTGCACTCTCTAGCTTACGATATTCAAGAACCATACTTTGATAACAAAACGGGTGGACCATCTATTAAGGTGACTGTGCATAAATATTAAGTATATTTCTTCAGCAAAAAGAATTGTATAGCTACTCGAACGATTCTAAAAGCATACGATATCTTATTTAATTGCAGTCTCGTTACATCACCGCTTTATATTTTACATTTACGTCATTGACATCTGTTGGATTTGGAAACGTTGCTCCTAACACTGATGCTGAGAAAATATTTACAATATGTGTAATGCTTGTAGGATGTAAGTAAAAACAGTAAGATTACAAAATCCTTATACAATCATTATACTTCCATTCCAGCACTAATGTATGCAAGTATTTTTGGCAACGTGTCTGCTATAATACAAAGACTTTATTCTGGTACTGCCAGATATCATACTCAGATGCTGCGTGTACGTGAATTTATACGATTCCATCAGGTGTGTAATTTTGAAACGTCAATTGAAACATTGCAATTAACCTTTCCTTATATTTTTTTTAACAGATCCCGAACCCTCTCAGACAGAGACTAGAAGAATATTTCCAGCATGCTTGGACATACACCAATGGAATCGATATGAACTCCTTACTAAAAGGGTTTCCAGAATGCCTTCAAGCAGATATTTGTTTGCATCTTAACCGCAAATTATTAACCACTTGTGCAGCATTCGCCGATGCCAGTCCGGGTTGCTTGAGGTACATTTTTACTTTCACTATTTTTATTAGGTTTAACAAATTTTACAACAACTAAATTTTGTATTTTATTTATTTAATATATTCGTAGATCCTTTTCGCTTAAATTTAAAACTACTCACGCACCACCTGGTGATATTTTGGTACACAAAGGCGATGTACTAACATCATTATTTTTCATAGCTAGAGGATCAATTGAAATTCAAAGAGATAGCAATATGATTGTCATATTGGGTAAGAAATATAATATAAAATAATGTTACTCTGTTTTTTTTTTGGCTACTCAATGACCAAATATATATACTGAAATTATTTTATTATTCTTGCTTGTGTTTTAGGGAAAAACGATATTTTTGGAGAGAATCCGTGTGTTTATCCAACACTTGGCAAATCGAATGCAGTCGTGAGAGCTTTGACTTATTGTGACATACATAAGATCCATAGAGATGATTTGCTAGACGTTTTAGACTCTTATCCTGAATTTCTTGATAGTTTTGTCAGCAACTTGGTTATCACATATAATATGAGAGATGTAAGAAGTTTTTTTTTTTTTTTGGAATTTACACAATTGCGCTATCTATTCAGTTTTATTAAACTATTAACAATTTATACCATCTTTACTATTTTTAAGGATGAACATTGCGGAGTGGATATAAAACATCGCTACTTGAGAGCCAAATCCTCAGATAAAGTTAGAAGTACAAGTGACATCCCATCAATTAGAATGTAAATTTAAAGGGACAAGAAAACTCCAAAAAACTGCTATATAAATTTTTTTTTTCAGTGTTGGACTGCGGTATAAGAAGCATAATATAAGTAATGCTCATAAACCGAAGAACGATAATTCCGGAGACCTTAATATTTTCATAGAAAATGAACTGGAAAACTATCACTTAGATTTGTTTGAAAACAATAACACATAATGACATAAGTGTCAAAATACTGATATCATAAAGTACAACATAATAAATTTGTAGTATTTAACAGATATTAGATATTATTTTTCATGTGATTTCAAACTTTTAATAATGATAATTAGTTTCAAAATTTGTTTGTTGTAAGAACAAGAATTGTTTTTAAATTAAATAGATTACACTAAGCTCCTCGTTTTTAAATATTGTTAAATCCCATTAGTAAAAATAAAAAGTTAATAATTTTAATGCAAGGGGACGTTTTAATTGCTTAAATATATTGCTGGTGAAATAAATATTTATTTTATTGGTTAAAATATCAATTTTACAAAGGTATTTTATACTCTGAGTGTAACTTTAATATTTTTTAAATTAGTATTTGTTGAATACAAGTCGCCGTGTGTCCATTCAATTGACCTCATTTAAATCACATTTATGTAGAAATATATCCTTAATTTTTTTGGTTATAATTGATAAGACTTCCAAAATATTTAACAGGGATGCGCCAATAAACAGACCAATTACTCCTCCAATTGCAACTGCATAAAAAGATTATCACTATTTACATATATTTTTAAGCTGCGATTTTCGATTTCAGAGTCATATGCTTAATTTTGTTAACATGTACTTGATTTCCTACCTATTAAGTCCAATTTGGTTTGAGTTACAATCCGAGAATATCGAGCTGATGGTGCGCTTGCGATGTCGACTTCAACAAAATTTTCTTCATGTAATTCTTCCATTTTTTTTTCACGTGACCTGCGCATTTTTTTTTTTTTTTATATAAATAAATAAGTCGTTTTTAAACATATAATTATATGCTGTTGGTATTTAACAACTCCGCTTTAGTTTAGCGGCCTTATCATATACTATATATGTACAAATTTCGGTTCAGGTACTTCGAACTCATACAGACATATACTTCGTCATTAGTTTTTCATTTTTGACTTATGTATCTTACCCAACATAATTTATCTGTTGTTCCATACAAGACGGCAAACATGCTAAATTGGATCCAACGTAGTCTTTTACTTTCCCAGAGAGATTTGCTGATAATGAAAAAAGTGCATAATCTTTTTAATAATTAAAAATTCAAATAAAAACAAAATGGTGAATTTTAAATTTTTATTACCTTCATCCAAGCAGGCTATTCCTTTTATTCCACAATATTCATGAAAATCTAAAAATGTAAACTTTTAAAGTTGCATATTTTTAATATTTTAAGCAAAGGTAGTTACCAGCTTGAGAATTGGCAAACAGGGTGCAGTTGCATAGTTTCATTTCCATTTGATTCCTTATTTGGGACATGCAATTTGAAAAACTAAACAAAAGTATATATTACAATAGGTGTACATGTCAATCTCATAAATGATTCTAAAAAAGCATAACAAAATTGGAAAAAATTTGTTTTTAAATTAGTCCTATTTATTGCCCAAATGTAACTTCAAATATCAACTATTTTGTGGAAATCGTAACATTGCTAATGTTTCTAAGTTAGTCTTCCACCTGGCTAAGAGAAAACCACTATTTAGCCGCAAGAATTACAAGATATTTAATTCGTTCAAAATACTTCTATCTTGTTTTTCTTAATTTTTCAAATTACTTCTATGTTGTTTTTCTTATTTTGTCAGACATTTAGACAGCAACAAAATAGGAAAGCTAATCTCACGAATTTTGCTATTTGGAAGTTTTGACAAAAATTAGTTCTTACCTATAAAAATTGTTTTTATCATTACTTTCAGTAGGAAACTTGCACATTCGCTGATTAACATTTTCGTTAATTACATCATAATTATTATATACTTCTTCGATATTGAAACTATGGACAGATGGATCAGATGCAATCGTATAGGAAACAGCATTGAAATATGGTACATCTTCTGGGCTGTGAATATACAGCTAAAAGTAAAAGTTATTTAATTTTTTTATAAAATTACATTTTTTAAGATTAAATATTTAATATTTTCTTCTTCAGTTGGTTATTAATAAATGGTTTGAAATATCTTTAGAAAAAACATTCAAAATCTTAGGGAAAACTTTACTTACGTCATATCGATAAGTTAATCCACTGCGTAAAATTAACTTAAGGTTCCGGTGCTTATCTGATGACGAATACTTGAGAGGCATTAAATCAATATTTTTGCTAAAAACAATATTAAAACATTGCCGTTTTTAAATTCATTTTTTGATATAAAATTAAAGCATTTTTTAAATCAAAAAGAAGATGCATTTGATACACACATGTAACATAATAATTTACAACCAAAATATTAAATACTCTGTCTGTCCCAGATAGAAAATGTGTTTCTCATTGCAATCGTATAAATTATTTAACTTACTAGTCCAATAAGTTATTTGCAAGAAAGCAGTATCCCATTTCTAGTTCATGAAATTTGAATATATCTTCGCAATTTGTTAATAGCTTTTCAGAAAAATATATTTTTTCAATAAACTGAGTACATGAATGAGCGAGTAACTGGAAATGAAAGGGATTATCAGTTACGTGTTTATTTACATGTTAAAAATACATTACCTCTTTTCTCATATCCAAAATATCAACACCACAAGTTGAGTTAAGGTCTTTGCAATATTCTCCTTTTATATAAAAATTGTTTGGGTTCACAAAAAGGTAATCAAAGATAGTTCTTATATATATATAAGGAGGAGGTACATCGCCGGCAACTCTTCTTTTAACAGCATCGGAGAACTCCGTGGTTATTCGATTCTTTGATAAGCAAATACTGACCGCTGGAAATGTATTCGTCCATCGAATATAAGTAGTTGTTACACCTATACTTGTAGAATCGGTGTTGTATCTATTGATTGTCAATATAAATATTGAGGTCATGTTCCATCCAGAGAGAAGGATGACAAATAACCAAAATAATCTGTAAGAATAATATATTTATTTTAATTTTGTAATATTGCAAATTTTTATTCCTAAAATATTAATATAAAATATATCTACCAATAATATACGTATGTCTATATATATGAATACTTATGCATATTTAATAATAACCTTCTGGACTTAAAATGTTTCCGTAAAACCCCAAAAATGCATTTTAACCTTTCCTTTGCCATCGTTGACTGTATTAAAAATTCAGTCATTTTAATAATTTATACATTCAATTTCCCAAAAAATCGATATTCAAAATCCCAGCAATTAAAGCGTGTTCCAACCTTATAGGTACATTGCCTTAATTGATATGTCAATCTATTGTAAACATGCAAACCTCATCCGACAGGCAAAATAGAGTTTTTTTTCGACCATACAAAGAAGATGTTTCTAATTATCAACAAAGACAATTTCCACAATCAAATGATCTTGAGTTTAATCAAAACAATTATTTTAATCGACGCTTCTAGAAAGACTGTTCTATATAGAGCTACAGAAATGGAGTTCTGGTATATTTTATTTCACTTCAATAAAAAAATATTTACTAGGTTCCATATGAGTAATGTAAAACAGATATATTAGTAAGCGAAATTGAAACTTTGACAAATTTATTTTTCAATTTTTTAGTGTGCGTCTAATATTCTTTCATTATTTATATCAAAACCTCTCTAAGAGTTTTATTGATCTAACCAACATATGGTGTTGAATTTAGCATCCTACTTGCAATATTAAGCAGGTCATTAAAAATGTAACTTAAAAATTTAACCTCACTACCCCTATTGACATACTCCATACCAATTGAATACCCCAATCCATATTAAACTAAACCTTGAAAATTTGTAATGCAAATATAAATGCCTTTTTTAAAATCAACACAAATCTTATGTCTAATTGCATCTAATCATCACTATGTATAAGCCCCGTTAGCATATATACATAAGTACATATAACCAAATAAAAGTTTAAATGAAAGTATGTATGTATGAATGTAAGTCTATAATATATATATGAATCTTAAGCGTTAGCGATGCGTGTATTTTTATGCACTATAGCGCATTTGCTGTACTGTGATTCCATTGGGTACTCTTATTTTCACACTTAAGAAATAAAAACAGCAACTTAGCAAAGGAATACTCGATGAAAGTATAAAGAACAAGTATACGTTTGAAAATCACCACAATAAAACAAAGTAAAAACATATTTGGTACCACTATACACAATTATATTGGATGATAATTTTAAAGATTTTGCTGGTATGTATGTTTACAAAAATAATAACATAATCTTAATTTTTTTTTTTAATTTCATATATAAATGTATAAAAGGACTTCTTGCACTTCTGAAATGTAAGTGATTAATAAGTTGATGTGGCTTAAACTAACAATTAAACATCTTTACTATGATGTATGCGTGTTTCAGTGCATGCAAGTGCATATATAAAGTTGTATATAGATGTACAAACATATTTACAATATATACAAGGTCTTTTTAATTTATCATGCAGACAAAAGTATATACTACACATATGCATGTGTTTAAGTAAGAAAGTCTACCACCTCACACTAAATGTTGAACAAGCGAAAGTAGTCATTAATAGTCTTTAGTAAGGAGCTAATCTTCAATATGTTCGGAAAATTAGTTAAAGCTATTGTACTTATTTATATAGTGATAGGTAAGCAATTCGCTATAATTTGGATATTTGTTCAATAAAGCGTTAACATATTAAAAGTGTGTGCATAATACTTTTTTTACCCAGAGAGACGCCAAAATAAAACCTCGTTTTTGTTAATAACAAACACTGTAAATCAAATAAAAATTATTACTTCTAATCGTTTAACAGACGCCAATTTTCAACATAAATTTAAGCCTTTCGATAGCCCAAAAACAAACAAATTTATAAATACTGAACAAAAATAAGATTTATTAAAAATATTTAAATCAAAAACTGTTTGCAAGGTCCCACTTTAGAATTGTTAAGTCGAGAGTCTTTTAATCTAAATCTTTGTGATCAATCAGCACTACTTTATTATATATACATACATTCCTATTTGTGCCACTTTGTGTTTCTTTGTACATATATATATGTATATATATATATATTTCTTATAAAATTTTAGGCTCAGTTGGAATATTAACAAATATAAAAGTGTCCTCGAATTATGTTGGCCATCAACGAGGGGTAAGTTCACTCAATTTAAACCAATTTCAAATTATACTTATTTTCGAACCAAATAACGTTGAAAAATAAACTTAGGAATAAAAAATTTACAATTGCAATCCTTTTAGATGTGGCCAATAGATCCTCGATCGCTTTATTTATATCAACAAATGAAAAATCAGCAACCTAAAACAGCAAGAAAAATGTTTTGGTACAATCCACATACTCCAATATTGTATGGAAAAGTGCATTTGTCCAACAATATGAGAGCTCTTCATATACTCCCAAGATATATACATGCTGGTACTGAACACCGTGGAATAGTAGGAAAAACACAAATAATAAATCCCTCCAGGACAAGCCTACTGAACTCAAACCATGCTGTACCATCAGTTACTTCACCGAAATACAATATGGCCGCGGAAACCTTTGCCCTTCCGTCGACAACAAAAGTAACCCCCATTGCGAACTACTTTCAAAACAATGAGAAACCAAATTACCCTGAATTTTTAAAGGCGACACCTACCATGAACTCTATTGAAAATAATGATAAACGAAATAATTCTGAATATTCAAAAAACGAATGGAACGCTTGTCCGGAGACTAAACATAATCCAGATTGTTTCACAGGCTTAACAACCAATTACCATAGTCAATATGCTGCGAATATGGCGGATAATACATTGACTATAACGACAACTAGTCTGCCTTATTCAAATTATATTACACACACTTACTTCACTTTGGATGATGTAATTATACCTAGAACAAGAGATTCATTTAAGTACAACTTACCAAGCCAAAAAATATTCACTACTGAATACGATCCCGAAACTAGGTTTTTTTCAACCACTGATATGCCAACTTCCGAGAACTTTAATTACGATAGAAAAATTATTGAGTCCACTCCTGCTATATTATTGCAAAGTACTAAAGAAATAGTGGAGCCCTTTATACCTTTAATGGAGACAAGAATCGAGGAAATTAAAATAACTACACCAATTCCACAAGAAACAACAGAGGCGGAAGACAATTTGCTTGAAAACACGCCAAATTTAACAACAACGCAGTCATTAATTTTACCCGATACACAACTTTTGTCAAACTCTTCTAAAGAACTATGTAAAAATTGCCGTGGGACGTTTTCAAGTATTATTAACAGTACTTTAGGCGGACTAAGATTAAAGTCAGTGAAAGACATGCGGTTAAAACTAAAAGAAACATATGAAAACGGTTTAAAGATCAATAATAATAACGGCACACTAAAAGCAAATAACACTAGTTTTGTTCTACCTAAAACAAATCACACTCGAACTCAAAAGAAATACAGAGTAATGACATCAACGAAAAAAACTCCATTGCACATATTCCCTAAAGTAACGGAAACCACTAAATTCAATACTAAACGTAATAAAACTAACAGGGTATTTTTACGACGCAGAGTTTTACCAACAAATAGCACCGTATTGGACAATGAAAATCAAGTTAAAAATGTAACAAAAGAAGTCAGCACAACTAAACAACATAGGCGCCCCGTTTTAATAAATACTAGATCACCAAAAAAACTGGACAAAGAACCACATTTTCGTAATTCCAGTGTTGCCAGTAACAGTATAAAATTCCCGACAGATAATCCAGTTGAAAAAGTTTCTTTGGGTACGGAATCAGCGATTATGACTATATCTAGCGGTAGTCCAAAACAACTACACAGACCAATATTAAAAACAAAATCTTATCACCGAAGTGGCAATAAAATAAATAACTTAGACTATGATAATGTAGTCCCTCCTCTTCCAATTGAAGTCTATTTTAAAAAAGCAAATCAAAACTAAACATTCTTGCAACAGATCAACGCATATTTATATCAATATTCAAAATTGTAATTCGTTTATTTACACTCTTAATTTACTATGACATGGATTTGATTATTAATAAAATTTCCTTAGTGCAGATATTCTATTGTTCCAAAAACAAATATGCTGATTATGTATTAAAAAATATAAAAAAACCCGACATTTTTTAAGTCATTCATGAGTTTTGTTATTTTATTCTCTGGCCACAGGTTCCTCTTAAAGGCAAAATTTTGATTCGCAAGATGGAAGAATTTAACTACATTTTGGATAATTAAGGTTTAAACTAAAATATGTTTCACGTACTATTGACCAATTTATTATTATAAAACTAACAATCGAAAGATAACGGTATACTGTAATAGGGGCTTAAGATACTCCACCTTTTATTTTGCCACTCACTACTTTTTGATCCCTTGGTTTATGAATAAAAACAAAGTTAATTGAAGTTTACGTTTAGGTAAAAAATTTATTGGCAAACTCGTATGTTGTTGCATAGTATTTTAAACATTGATGCTTCAAATTTCAGTTTTATTTGTACAATAATTATAACCAAATTTAAGAAGTTGTGTCAACTAGCCTATAACAGCATCTTTGATTAAATTTACTTCAGATGTAAATGCAACAGAGTTTTACAGCGACATCATTTCTTTATTTGTCCAAAGCAGTATTGGTCTTAATTGCGATAACACATTCCTCGTTGCAAGCTTTAAGAACAGTGCACTGAAAATTGAAATAATAATACGTTAATTTTTTTTTATTTAATAATGTTTAACTAGTAAAAATTGGAAAGATAACTACGAGAAAATAAGGAACGTTTTATCAATGCCTTTTTTTTAATAAACATTTCTATATGATATACTATTTGTGTTCTTCTATGCTGAACAAAGGTGTGGTAAATAGATGAACTAGGCTCGGTGTGGTATTTATTTGAGAAGGGTTTGCATACAAAAACCTGTTATTATTTGATAACTCAAGATCAAAAGACCACCTAAAAGGTTCGTATAGAAAGTCAGGAAAGGTAAACAAGAGATTAAAAAAAAAATTCACTTTTTAATATGCATTTTTCACGAAGTTAAAAATGTAAGATTTTTTGATTCACTATTAAGATACCAACAAACCAACCACACTACCTATGACACTTTCACCAGCCTCATCATATTTAGCAGTATTGTATTGATAATTTGTTACAGCTCTCTTTTTAACCACAAACAGTAAATTTTGGTGATTCGTATCTTACCAGCAAGTCCTTGCCATTATCAAAATCGGCGCGCAACTGAATGCCCAATTCATTATCAGGAATCTTCAAATCTTCACGTATGTCACCGCCATCAGTCATCAAGGTAAGATAGTTATCATCGCTTATATCGGTCAACTGTAAATCTTCCCTTTTAACATGGGGAACGTCCATGTTATGAGTAGATGGGCAAATATCTTCGTACCTGAAAAATAAAAATCGAGTTTGCATCATTGTTTGGGTTTAATTTGTAACATGTAACAACATGTAAATAAAAATGAATCATTAAGCCTAACTACACATAGTCACTTCAGAAAGGGACGCGGACCCATACCAAAACAAACATTTGGATTACCCATTATGATTTTTAATTTTAGTGCTTCACTAAAATGAATTCTCTCCAAATCAATACACTAAATTCATTTCTCATATACATACTTCTTGTTTGAAAAGATGTCGATTCCAACCATGTGAACTTTTGCGTGTCCATGTTTTCCAGTTTTCGATGTTGACATTTCAACAATTTTGCATGGTCTGCCCTTCAACATGACAAATCCGTTTTTACGCAATGCAGAGCATTGGATCGGATATGTCGTGGATGCACCGCTATCAGCGGTTTCAAAGTGGTCATCATGTATATCAGCCATTGTCTCGCTTATAAAGCAAATGTACAGTTACACAAAAAATATCTATAAAGACGAAAAAATAACAAAAATGCTGTTAAATATATTTTGGAAAATAAAATTCGTACTTTAATAAATAATATTTTTGCCATGGTATTGTAGTTATTTAAGAGAACAACATCCACATTTTATTAGAATAGACGCCTACATATCTGTGTATGTATGTATATACTTATGAACTGATGTAAGCGTACATACTTACGCATATGTACATATACTATATGTATGCAAGGTGTACACGAAATGTACATACAAATGTATAACGTATACATTCTCTACAAATAACAGCTTAGCAAGGAGTCCAAAAAACGCATCTAAGCGTTTTACCTTTTTGTATTCAATTATTACTTGATGTTTTAATTTTCAGACACTTTTAAACAGACTGTTGCCCCTATACACATTCTTTTCAACTTACAAAATGGTAGAGACGAAAATTTGTTTAACTCCAATATTTAACACAATACTGTGACAATCAAATATAGTCAAGTTAAATTTGAATAACTGCAAAAAATTAGTATATTACTCACATGGGACAAAGTTGACCGTTCCAGCCGAAGATGTGAAACGAAAGAGCTACTATAAAACTGCACACGTTTTGTTTCCGGTCAATAACCATCAACAGCAATGTCGATTGTGCAAAAAGAACAGTTTTAACTAAGAGTTTATCGTTGTGTTTGGAATGATGGAATCAGAACACAGCATTTGTTCAAAAAACATTAATATAGACTAATCATAAAACTATCGAACTAAAAACTGAGTTTTTGCGTGCTTACTGAATTTGTATTTAATCAGATATATAGACCAATAAGGCACTCATCGAGTATAAAAAACCTATAGTGGCACATTAGTTTTGGAGTTGGAAATAATCTTTATCTGTTTGCTTTGGCGTTTTACTCTCATCTTAATTTCAATCTTCTTCGATATTTAAAGTATTACCACAAAAATTTTTAATAAAAACGAACATGTTTCGTTTTAATCAAGAACGATAATTTCTTTACGTAGTACAAATGGTAAATATGGAAAAATGGAACTATTTGGGAATAAATGGAAAAGGTAAAGCAGTATTAGTGTGTTTGCTCTATTTGGAGCAATCGTTATCGGTGCCTAAGTAAATTAAAAATAGGTTGTATGAGAAGACCAGAAATGGGGAATTTATCCAGCCAGTGAAATGATATACATACATACATACGTGTGAAGTCATAATGCGCGCACTCTAACGCATGTAAAATCGATAGGCGCGCGTTTGCTGATCTGTAATGACAAACTTTGTTATATGTAATATGTGTATATTAATTATGCATTCTGCTTTATTTTAGAAAAGATGACAATTCAGGTTTTAAAAGGGATCAATTTAAATCCAATCCAATTTTAGATCCAATTTTCTTACTTATCTAGTTTCACTCAATTCTGCGCAGTGATTCCCCTTAGTTCAGTTGGTTTTGAGCTCTTAAGAGTTTTTAAACCAGTATTTTTTGGATTGTTGCAGTATTGCAACAAGCAATTTTATTTTATTTTTAGTGGAAAAAAATGCGTTGTTTAAGCCATATTAAAGAGTTAAATAAAACAAATTAGCCGAACTCTGTTAACGACTTTTTAACTGTACAACGTATCTAATATTTCCTCCATTCTAGTTTTGAACGTTCTTTGCCCAGTATATATGTATTCCTTCTTAGACGCCCTTTTTTAAAATATTTTTTGACAAATGCCCCAATTTAAAATTGATAATTTAATAATTAAGAATACAAAAAACTTTCTTCCTCAGCATACCTTAAATAAAATATATAAGTCTGAGTTTCGGGAAAAAATTCTTTGTACAGTAAACTCTTCACTATTTATTAAGGTGTGAAAAAAAAGAATTGTAATTCATATAAATTACATTTTCTGTAGAATTATTTAATTAGTGTCAATCAGATTTGAGACGATTTGCAAATTCAACTTGTTGAATTTCTTTCCATTCCTTTTTCGGCTTCATTCTCTTAAGTTGTCCATCCCACACTAAGTCTATCAATCCACCTTGCTTTGCAATAACTCCTTTTACTCGATTTGCAAAATCTATTGCTGATTCTCCATCCTGGCGATACATTGGTGGAAGGTACCAGACATCACACACGATTGCCCACGATGTCATCATCATGTATAGATACTGCATCATTGAGTATTTGGCGCTATTCCAAAATGCATCTCCGAATCTCGGATCGTACCTGGAAAAAAAGAAAAATATAAACTATTAAATATTTATAATTACACAAAGAAGTAAGAAAACAATATAATTAAAAAGAAAAAAGATTTATAGAATAAACAAAGAAATGTCAGAAATTTTGAAAGGTTTTTACTTACTTTATTGCCACGGGATATATAACTCCTCCAACTTCAAAGCTGCCTTTTTTAAATTGCATAACAGATGTATTGTTAATGCAGGTGCCCTCGGGAAATATAAGAATCGGTGGATTATTTGGATCGGAAACATGCTGCTTTAATCTTTCAGCAACCGTATGGCGATCTTTAGCTTCGCCTCTTTCAAACCAAATATGCGGCGACGCCCTTGCGAGTGCTCTCTGTAGAATACCTAAAAATCCACCATGCCGTTGTCCAATCTAAAAATGATTTTTCATAAATAATCATATATGCTTAAGAAACAATCATAATTTTAGCTATACACTTAACGCATAAGACAAGTGAACGATTACAGACGTGCATTAGATTATGTTTACTGCTCGACTTTTACAGAAGCTGGACTATACAATAGTATTTGGTTACATAAAATAACAATTAAAAAGGTTTGTTTAGATAGGTGCAAATTAAAATTTATACCAATTGTAATCTGAAGCACAGTTATACCTGTAAAAATTATTTGGTTAAGAATACGAATAGATATTTTTAATTTGATTGATTTCAGCCATCTTTAAAAATTAACTAGCAGACTACCAATATATATGCTTGAAATATCTAGCCACATACACAGTTCTTCCCATGTAAAGATTCTATTCGATTTTTTTTTTTAATTCACAAATTGAAAAGTCGTTTCTTATGACCTATAGAAGACATGATGTCCAGAGAAGAGACGAATTGAGGTGCAGAGGATATAAATATCAAACAGTGTTAAACACCAAAAGTGATAAAAGAAAATCATACATTTCCGATATTAGAGCAAAATCAATTTGTTCATTTTAATTGATTTCCATGCGATTTCATAAGCTTTCGGAATACAACACTAATTTACAGCATGCACTATAACAAACTTGAACTGAAAATGAAAGTTACATTGAATATAAGGCCAAAGGTACTAAAATTAAAAATAAAAAACATTCTCACAGCGGATAGGGAATTAGGTATTTGTCGATTGTTTTCATGAATTTTTGCAAAATATTTGTAATATATTTTCTCTTCTTAAACAACGGGAAATATGCGTTTTAAAAGACCACGTTTAGCTATATAATTAGTGAATACTAAATTGATTAATTGCCTTACCAGAGAGTAAGTTGAGTCACACATCAGCACTAGTACGTCAATGGGGCTTGTATGATTTGCAACACAAATACCAGATGACGGTCGATTATCCTCGTTATGGTATGTAATAACAGCAGAAATAGCGCTGGACAAGACACCAAAACATTGCCCAAGTACCTTATGAACAATAGCCCGCTTTTTTTCTCCATCCTTTAGATAGCCCACTGCAGCTGTACATAATGTTAACCATACTACCTGGGATTGAAATACAATCGTGTGTGGAAAAAATCAGAAAGAAAAACTTAATTTGAAAATTACAATAAAATATATTTACGTTTCATCTTAAGTAGAAAATATTTAAAACAGGAACAATATTTTAAGCTCCCAGAGCTCTGCTGTTCTGAAAACTATACCTATGCTATACTAATTTGTGGTATTCCCACCATTCCCCATCTACACCATCTTGGAGAACCAGACCTGGTAGGATACAATGCTTTAAAATAAACACCACAGAAAATAAAGCCAGTGCAAAACAATCTGAGAGTCTGGGTTGAACTTTCTTTCATGCTACCGAAGCTACCAATTTTGGTGGACCACTAAAGCGACGATGGGAAAGAATAACAACAATGCAATACACAATTCAACAAATTCATGGAGGCTATTCCGATTACACTTTGATTCACAACTCTTACGATTAGGCAATATTCAAGTTTTAAGAAAAAGTTAAGAATATTAGTCAATGTTAAAGTAAATACACTTTGGGGTATTCAGTTAATAACAAGTTTTCACCAAAGTGGTTGACACAACATAAAAAAACGGAGAACATCCAGTTGTGAAAGATACAAAAAATATCGAAAGAAACACTTAAAAATATTCCGTAATTCAGGGTCACGAAAAATTATAAAACGAAATTCCAGAGAATATTTAATCATCTGTACCAGGTCAAACATTTCTTTCAAACGATTTTCACTATGACGGGGAGACGTAGTTTTCAATACATATCTTACCTGTTTTGACGGCCATAACAAGTCTAGTAATTGTTAAATAAACATGAAATTCAATATTAAAAATATATATTTTTTTAAAAACAATAAACATAAAAAACAAATGCATACACACAGTAACAAAGAGGACAAATACAAAAGCAACAGTTGCAACAGGCACGAGTATGTACTGCATATAAAATTACAATAAGCATTATAGTACTCTTTAACAATTCATGCATAAAAATATCAGCACTATATTTTGCCGTTGGTCAGATAGAATGAAATATTACCTATCTAAGGGACGACACTTCGGTGGGTTTATAATTGTATATGACTGGTTCCAATAGCGGAGCTTCTATCGCAAAAACAAACCAATTGCGTTCTTATAAAATTCTAAAAATAAATTGAAATGTTTCCAAAAACCTTTTGAAACTAATTAGGCCTTATTCTTCAGTTGTATTGATAAATTAAAATATTGAATAATTTTAGTGTTTCGTTTTCATGCATGATTTGTATAGTATTATAATCGTCATCCAATTTTATATGCAAACAATTTAATTTAAAAACTTTGTTCTCACCAAAGAAAAAGTACAGTCGGTTGATAATATAGCCACATCCAACGGGGTGGTATGATTTGCTACACAAAACCCAGAAGTTGAGGGCTTATATTGTTTATTATGAAATATTATAAGGGCTGACAGAGAACTTGATATAAGACGGAACGTAATTTTAAACGATAAGTCCGCTAAAGGGTGCCGCAAAAATCGATACGGTATTAATGCCACAATACTGTTTGTAACAACTGCAAATAAAACCTAGGAATATAATACATTAATTAGAGAAATATAAAATTAAACAAAAGGCACACAAAAAATAATTAAATAAACACAAACAAGAACAATTTTAAAACAAGTTATATATAAAATAATATATTTAAAAAAAATTAAAATCGACCTTAGGGGGCGGGCATAAGCAAATATTTGCCTTTTTAGTATATTAATAACAACGCAATTTTTTTTTTTAACTAATTTTTTAAACTCGGCCTGGTTTTCTAAAAAGCATTGCAAAATATGTTATAAATAATTAATATCATCAACAACTAAATTATAACTGGATGTGATTTGACAATTTAATCCAAAAGCACAAAGTTTTCCCCGATTATTGTCAGATCTAAACAAAGACAGTTCCTAAAATAGAGAAACCTATATATATATATATACATTCATATTTATCTGAACAAATATATAAATTGTGGGGAGTAAATTTCCAAAAAAAAAATTTATTCTCCCTTGCGCTAAAAATAAATTCTATTATTTCGGCTAAAACAGTTCAATTTACCCATAAGTTAAGCTTATGAAGAAAATCGAAATATACGCACAATAAAATACTTTTATGTATATATTTAAACAAATCGTTATACCTTTTCTTTATGTTAGAGAGATGGTAAAAAAAAAGTTGAATACCCATATCTCAGGATACTATTTTTTTTTTTTGCTGAATAAATGTAAAATAATAATACTTACACCAATAAAACAAACTAATACACGTAGCGGCATTAAGATAGTGTATCGAACGACGAATCCAACCACCCATATTAGAGTTATTTTCCATGATATGAATTCATAGTGTCTGTTGGTGCGAGTTAGCATATTCCAACTTTTAAGTTCTTCCGCTTCAAATCGAGATGTCACATCGTCTTCGATGATAGCCTCCACTCCCGATTTAACGTAGTCCAAACATTTTTCAAAGTCGAAACTAATTTCTTCCTAAAATTTTAAATAATTTTGAATTAATAAACCCCAATGCAAATTCAAAATAAATTAACAATGCATTTAAAACAAAGAAATAAATTATATATATTTGCCTTACCTTCTTACTGGAAACTTGTTTTTCCTGTACATTTTCTTGTGGCTGTGGAAGAAGTATTGCATCTCTATTAATCAGTGTTGCTCCATTGACTGATTCCGTGTTGTCTTCATCGTCCAAAATTTCCAATCCAAGTTTTTTGTCAGTCTTTCTTTTGTTCTCGGATTGTTGATTTTCTTTAGATGCTGTTTCTATGCTGACTCGACCATACTGGAATATAGAAATATAGAATCGTAAAGCCATTAATTATGCAACCTATTTATTGATATGTCTGTATATGTATTTGTCGCTAAGTACCAAGTCCGATCAATCTTATCAAAAATATTTTATATAGGATATAAATGTACATACACACATAGTTATGTTTTAAGAGGGAAAAAACAAAGTAACATTTATGAAACAAGTTTTTATACCACAACAAATGGTTAACTGATAGTTAATAACTGTTCACATGCGAGACCCTCGTTTTGTTAAATAACACAGTTAATCTTGTCTAACCTTCAAACAATAAAAATGACCCAGGTTAACTTAAAACCTTCTTGTTGTAAAAGACAAGTAGTAGTTTTTTGCACTACTGTGATACGACATTTAAACTTTCGCACAACTGTAAATACATACAAACATAATTATATTTATACACAAATACATACAAACAAACAAACTATTTTATGAAATTGCTGACTATATTTACGGACTTTGGAATATCTGCTATTGACCACAATGATATCTAATCTCATTTAAATTAGTCATTCGATTAAAACTATAGATACTAATATTATTGACAATTAACAATTATTTACCTCGAATATCCTTAGGAGGAGGTTCACATACATTTTCCTAACGCCGACAGATTTGTTGATTGCAGATAATAGGATTAAAAACGTTATGAATCCCGCAAAAGGGATCCAGCAAATATTTATGATTTCGTATATCATTGTAATTCATTGACTGTATACCAATTTAATATTTACTATAAGGTGTTTAAATATGTGTAGTAAAGTATAGCATCAAACTAAAGCTAAAAACAATATGCGATGTCTGACGGACATAGGTAAAAGTATTATCGCTGTCATAAACAGCAATATCGTTATACATCACTTATCGATAAAAATAGAGATTGCATTTAAAATAAAACAGGAACCATTTAAATCGCCTGTTAAAGTAGAATTCTGGTCCCGGACTACCATGGCAATAACGAATAACAAAACCAATCTGTTTCCAAAATTACCAATCACAAAGTTTTAGTTGAGCAATGAAAACTAAAATTAGGGAAAACTTATTAAACGGGTGCCTGTAATTTCGATGTGTGGAACACTCAAATTCTAAATAAATTGCGATTTCTAGTGCAATAATTGTCGGGTATACTGAAGTGGCAATTATCTTATCACCTTTTAAGTTTTAGGCCTATATTAATTGTTAAACTTTGGGGAATTCTTAAAAATGGACTAGAAAAAATTAAATCTGTAATTATATGTAATATAAAAGACGCAATTGTCGAACAGTGGAACGTGGCACACGCACGTCAACAGAAATAGCAACGAATGGAATCGACGCCTCTATTATTGAATTGCTAACCTCTCCTCATTCGATACACAGCTTATCGAATAATTGAAATGTGGAAAAGTGGCAATGTTTGTGTTATGTTGGCAGTGCTGTAACATTATTATTATTATTAATATTTTTTAGTTATAATTTTGCTTCAAAAATGAAGTAAAATACATATTTTTATATGTATATTGCAGTTAATTTGTTAAATTGCACACATTTGTATACACAAACAGTTCAATTTTATGTTAACAACGATGTCAATAAGCAACACAAGCAACATAAACGATGAAGAAATCGACGATGAGGATATGCTATCACCGTCACCTACAAAGTTATCCAATAATCTTGTTGTGCGAGTGAATGAAGATACAGATAATAACTTGCAGGAACTATTTGACACTGTTCTAAATCCGGGAGATGCAAAACGCCCATTGCAGTTGCCTTTTCGCATGCGAAAGCTTCCAAATTCCTTCTTTAACCCTCCGGCACCATCGCACTCCCGAGCAAACAGTGCCGATTCAACATTTGATGGGGGCTCTCAGACTAACATTAACATCAATAAAACTGCCCAGCCCCAGCCAGTGGACGCAGTGCAGCAGTCTGGTATCTCTTCTCTCTCCGCTGCAATCTCACAGAACCAGAATCCGAACCAGCCATCACAGAGTCGCCTAGCGATATATCACGCCCGCGCTCGCAGCAGTCCAGCATCTCTGCAGCAGAACTACAACGTTCGTTCCAGAAACGATGCCAATGCAAATTCTAACGCCAGCACCCAAGGTCCTGCATATCCGGACAACACTATCGACTTTGCAAACAGTGCAGCAAATAACATTGAGCTTGATGGTAATGGAATGACAGGAATAGGAATCGGGCAGGGTCAGGTTCAGGAAATGCCAATTTCAACACAAACTGTTCATAAAAAGCAAAGATCATACGACGTGGTAAGCCCAATTCAATTGCAGAGCCAGCTTGGTGCACTGCCGCCAGGATGGGAGCAGGCTAAAACCAATGACGGGCAGATTTATTATTTGAAGTGAGTATTGTCGCATTCGCCATATCACAGTAAGTAAAAAAAAAATTATGGTTCACTCTCGGCCTCTTTTGTTTTAGCCATACCACGAAAACGACACAGTGGGAAGATCCAAGGATTCAATTGCGTCAGCAACAGCATCGGGTCATGGCAGACAGGATAAAACAAAACGGTATGTTTGGCAAGTAAAAATTCAATATTTTTTTTCAGCACTTATAATAAATTTAAAGTATATTTATTAAAAATATACTCTTTATAAAGATTTAAAAACGCACTCTTCTTTAATTTATTTTAATTGCATGCTGGTATTCAAGGTATTTTAATATTCAGGATCCACTTTACGATAAAAAAATATATTGTAGTCCCGTTCTATCTTAGTTTTTAATCAAATTTTGGTACTAAAACAAGCAGCAATTCGTCAATATTTACCGATTTTTAAGAAAGCCAGCGATTTCTCTGGAATATTTTACAAAACTTAAAAGTTGGACAATTTAAAGCACTGTATTGTCTTTCCGATTTTCCGCAATATGTTTCGGAGCCCACCTATACTTATAAGTAGAAGTTATTTATTTAACCTTTTTTTTTGTTATTTTTTTTATTTTTAATTGTTTTTGGTTTTAGATGTTTTACAAACTCCAAAACAAACTGCAGCAACTATTGGCCCACTGCCGGATGGTTGGGAACAAGCAGTTACTGAGTCTGGAGATATTTATTTTATAAACCATATTGACCGAACGACTTCATGGAATGATCCTAGAATGCGTAAGTGTAATTCGTAAATACCGTTTCAAGTTGTTAACAACCAATAGACCCCAATGTTTTATCTTCTGCTAAGTAATAAGAAACACCAACTAACAGAATTGGATTCATTAAGATCTTACACAAAATCAGCGAAAACAAACTTTGGTATTCCGAAGTTATTGACCATATTGCTCAAGATATTGTTACTAGTAGACATATAGCAAGTTTTTTGTTTTGTAGAAAAAAAAACGTCCATAAATTAATAAGTTAAAAAAATATACCAAAAAATAAAAGAATTTCTTTCCTAAATGTAAAGTTGCTTTTTTCTTTTATTAAACAGAGAGTGAATTGTTAAGCATACCCCCGCTTTAAATTAAAGACAAATTTATTTCCAAAGACGTCTTTAAGAACAAATGTTGTTCATTCAAAACAAAATTGATATTTAACATTTCGTTTCAGAATCTGGACTAAGCGTTCTTGACTGCCCGGATAATTTAGTGTCATCTTTACAGGTAAATATATTGCCTTCCAAGACAAGTAAAAAATAAGTAGAATAATTCTATTTACTATTCCATTTGGATTTTTAGTAATCAAGCTTATATTTTAGTAAATTTTATTTTTAACTAATGGCGGGCAATGTCAAGATATTGAAATTGTATCTGTTTCTAATCTGTTTCATTCATTCACTTTTCCAGATCGAAGATAACATTTGCAGCAATTTGTTTACTGATGCACAGACTATTACACCGTCTTCCAACAAACCGGACGATTTGGAATGGTATAAAATAAATTAATACATGTATTTATATACCATTGTATTAGACCTACAAGTTTTATATTTTGTATTAATCTAAATTAAATATTTTTGCAAAGTTTTATAGTATTTATTTATTAAACTGTTTGCTTTATTTTGGGTGTGTAAATGTTTTGGGATTAGTAAATTGTTCCTTTTGTAATTGTACTTATTATAGACAGGAAAGAAAATCGAAATAAAACTGAAAAGGGAAAAATATTTATCCTGTGCTTCTAATAAAGTTCTGCCAAAGCCGTCAAAACCTATTTGTATATTTCGCTCTTTTGCAAATGAAAAATAATGTGCATTAAATAGCCAATCTCAATTAAAGATAGTTTTTTACAGTACGGTTGTAACTGCTGTAATAATTCTTAGTAGATTGGTCAATTTCTACCGAAACCTTACATTTGTGAACACAAGTGGTTTGCAATTTTCAACAAAACTTTGATCGTGGATTGAGACACTTGTCAACTGGGTATACACAACAAAAAGGTACATTTTGCCGATAAAATAAATTTAGTTAAACAAGATGTTTTGGAATTGGAATGGATTCTGTGCCCTCAACTTTGCTGGGATCAAAAATGTAAACTTTTTTATTTGAAAGCGATCAATGCCATCTTGACTTAAAACCAATTTATTAAATAATTAGATTAATGCCGGCTAAAGTCTCTTGCTTTGTCCTTTTTCAATGCATGAATGAAGAGGGATGACCAATGCCTTTGTGTACCAAAGCACTATTAAAATATTTCTGAGCAAGAACATACACACTCTCTTTGGGATGGCTCCACTGTGGTTATTGTTAATTACACCTTTTTAAACCTTATTTTAATCAACTCATTCTCATTCCAATCATTAGTAGAGCTGACTTACCTTGGCAAAGAACTCATTTCATAGAACAAATGCTTTGTAATCAATAACTAAATAAATCAATAACAGAAAACAAATAGTGGGCAATCTTTGGTAGCAATGGATAAACCAAACACTTTAAAAATTTTGTTATCTATTAAATATTAGTTATTTTATTTTTAACTATAATAATCTTACAATTTTACAAATTTCTATAAAAGCGTACAACAACAGTAATTCTTTTTTTGACGTTTTTCTTGCGTTAAATTCATCTCCCGAACAATGGTTGCAAATACTTCATTGACGTTTATCCGATCTTTAGCTGACGCTTCAATAAATGGACATTCCCACAGATTAGCCAAAGCATTTCCTAAAAAAAGCAAGAATTTAAATATTTTTATTATTGATAAAAGCTAGATGGAATAACCCCTCTTTTAAAAAAAATTTAAAAATGAACTTAATTAAGGTATGACTAATGCCAACACTATACATACAAATATGTATGTTTGTATATGTAGAACTTACCTTCAGCGGTGGATACCTCTCTTTGGCAATCCAAATCAAATTTATTCGCGACTAGTAGTATTGGTGCTGGTTGACTTCCTTTAACGCGAGTAATCACATTTTTCATACTAGAAATATCCTGTGAAAATGAAAAGAAAAATATATCACACACCAGTTTTCGAAGTTATAAGCCATTTAGTGTGCCGGAAATAAACTTGAGGCCTGTTTACATAAAAAAAAACCTATGATTCAACATTTTAGCTTTTAGTCCAAAAAATGACAAAAGAATTGTATATTTTTCTTCAAAATGCGAATATATTCATTGCTTAGATATGTAATCTTCCTCTCTGATTTAAGTTTGCTCCAACAATTCACGATAATTTGAAATATGTTACATTATATGAAGCTTATTTAATTTAATGGAAATTTGATGTCTTGAATTCGTCATTTTATTTCAAAACGGTAACTTCAATTGATTTCTAATAATCGATTATGGAATTTTGAACTAAAACCCAAAATTGTGTCGTACAAGATATATAGGTTTTATTTTAATCTTCTATTTTAGTACATACCTGAAATGTTTGATGGTTCGTGAGTGAATACATTACAATGAAACCATGTCCATTTTTAATATAGAGATCCCTCATGGAAGCAAATTGCTCTGTTCCGGCTGTGTCTAATATTTCCAATACGCAAGGAGAGCTGTCGACCTGGAAAGATTTAAAATATTTACAAATTTATTAAAGAAAATGTGGTTTAATGTTACTATAATATATTTCAATTATTACCTATTACTTTCTTATCAAAATTAAGGAAAAGATGTCATTTTAATAGGCGTAAGTCCGTAATGGAAATCGCATAAATAACGGATAAATTTGGTTATCAGTAGTGCCCCCAATCATAATTAAAAAACATTTTGATTATTTCTGCATAAAATTTAAGTTTGCAAAATTATGTTTTTTCATAATAAATCTCTTATTATTAATTTGGATGGGTATAATACCTGCCCTTGTATAAATCCGCATTTTATTATTTTAGATTTCACTTAATTTTGAAATCAGAATTAGTCACAAAATGTATACGTCACAATTGTTCAGCTTTAACCAAATGGTTTTAGAGCCCCCAGACAATTTGTATTATTTATTTATTTATTCCTTCTAACCTCTTCATAACTACTTTTTAAAGAGTCCTTACAAAAGAGTGATAGAAAAATATCGGATTACTTATGAAAAAATTGTTATATACAGGAACCGAAAATAACTATATTTTATACATATGTACATGCATATGTACTTTTATGCTACTATGCTGATTTATCGTATAATCAATGAATCCTAGTGGGAGACGGGAAACCCGGCCATTTAAAAGTATATAACAAATCATCCCCACAATTGCCGCAAACCGTAAACAATGTTCGGCTATTGCTGGTTATTTCTAAACGGCCGAAAGACGGAACACGGAATGAAACGTAAAAAGGAATTATAGGGAAACAAGGAGCAACAAATGAAATCAATTTTGCAGTCAATGACACATACATACGCAGCAATGCATAGATATACCCACATACATATGCACATAGATACACACTAGTCTATACAGACATATGTAGATATAAATGTAAGTCCATTTATACGAGCATACCCTATTGTTATATACATACATATGTATGTATATACATATGTGTATATACATACATTCGACGTACTTATAAATATACGCATAATATAAATATATTTATACATATGTATGTGGAAACACACTCATCCACATACGTACATATGACTATGTATGTATGTACTTACATATAAATATATATATACATAACTATGAATTTACATACCTCTATTTCTTTTCGATAGAAGTCCTCAATCGTTGGGTCATACTTTTCAATAAAGCATCCCGAAACAAATTGAACAGTCAGGGCTGATTTTCCCACTCCACCAGATCCAAGCACAACAACTTTAAATTCACGCATATTAAAAGCAACTTGTTATATTGTGCGATGCGTATAATTAGAATGCAAATATATGTATATTTGGGTGTTCTATGTACGAGTTTATATTTCACACTCTATGCACGATAAATGTACGTACATATATAAGTTATCTTAATTAAAAAAAAGAGTTTACATAGCAAAATATTGCACACATATATCTAATTGCATTGTGTTATAATGCATATATATGTATGTATGTACATATTTGTATAGAAAAAATTTGTATATCGACAACACAAGCACTACCCTATTTCACTATTTTGACACCAGACTTATATTTTCAGCTTATTTAAGAAATATTTTAGAATAAAATATAATAAAGAAATTATAATTAACTGGACTGGTGACACTGACACTCATTGAAAACGGAACAATGCACGTACATATGTATACAATGGCGTACTGAAACAATGATTTGGAACACAATTGTTAAGGGTGCTACTACACGACATGATTTCTGATTTATCACCGGATTTGAAATGCCGCTGGTTTTAATTGACATTTGTATATTATTAAAATTGAAAAACGTTTTATTTTATATATTATATATTTTTGTGTAACCACATTAAAATATACTTTAGTTAACAGATAGCTAATGAAAGAAGTTTTATGAAAAGGTAAATAACAATTTATATCTTGTCGTGGCTGCTGTTTTTTGCATATTTTTGTTCTGTTCAATGTTTGATTTCACGATTAGCTTTTGTACCCAGGAACATGGAATTAAAATCATTTGTCTGGCTAATAAATCTAGCAAAAAAAGCTTAAATAAAAGATCTTGGGACAGGGTCTTTTAATTTTCGTTTACTCTTGGTTGTGTCTTATTCTCAACTTTTTTTTAAAGTTTAATAACATGTTAATTTTGTTTCTTGAAGATTAGGTTTTTAGTAAACGTTTATTTTGTTTTTCACCTATCTAATATTCAGAATTATTTAAAGTGAGATAATGTGTAAAGATAGAAGTAATATCATTTTTATGAAC
This sequence comes from Drosophila neocordata, assembly GCA_018903615.1. Classification (NCBI taxonomy): domain Eukaryota; kingdom Metazoa; phylum Arthropoda; class Insecta; order Diptera; family Drosophilidae; genus Drosophila; species Drosophila neocordata. Next base: position 240,075 of record JAEIGI010000025.1, on the reverse strand, counting down.
GTTGATTAAATTTTAATTCTTTTGTCATAAAACTTACATATTCCGATCTTAGCTGTCAAAATAAGCGCTTTGTTTTCTATTAATTTGAAAAGCATTGATCATATATATAATTTCATTTTTCCCCTTAATAACTTTTCTCATATCGTCCCTATAGAACACACTAATGGTAGAAAACAAATTGATTGATAGACAGGCGCACTAATTGAGTGACACTTACCATTACCAATTTAAAAAACTTTAAATGGAAAAACATCACACAAATTTAACGTATCGACGTCATTAAAAAAAAAACATCTAAAGTACCCATTATAATTTCAAACTTATTATGTTTGTCAATTCTAACAAGACCCCTGAGTGTTTTAATTAGGTAGTAAGTTATTTTATTAATATTGCAAATTAAATACATTGTAAAGAAGATCGTTGAACTGTTACATTTTCATTGTTTCAATATTATGAAAAATTATTTCGTTAAATTATTACGTTTTCTGGAATGTATTTTTCAGTTATCGAAGTTCGACATATCGATTAACCCACACCACTGAAACTTCTTTCTTTCCGGTGTGGTGCTTTGACTGGATTACATTAAAATGGTATGTAATCTAATTGTACTTGTATAATCATTTAGTTTTTCTTTTTATTTACCATTTTAAATTCTTTGTTTACTTTACTTTAAACAGGCCGCACACAAATCGTTCAGAATTAAGCAAAAGTTAGCTAAGAAGCTAAAGCAGAACAGATCCGTCCCTCAGTGGGTTCGCTTGCGTACTGGAAATACAATAAGGTAAGTTCTAATTGATAAATACAGGTATTAAAAGACAGTTTATTCGTCTATATCAAAAGAAATCTGTTGATCTTTTAGCCCATAAGTAGAGTAGAGTAAGTCGATGTCATTTTCAAACTTTAAAAATCCGAGTATTAATTATTATTGTGCTATGACAAGAAATTAATTATTTTACATTTTCAGGTACAACGCTAAGCGTCGTCACTGGAGGCGCACCAAGTTGAAGTTGTAAGCGGTGGATGAAATCTTTTTCGACATGCTGGTATAAAACTTCCCAAGAATATGAAATAAAAATGTTCTAAAAGTGTAAAATTTTGTTGAGTTTTCATTGTAAATAATTTTTTGAGGGTGCTGGTGATATATTTATGAATGTGTGGAACATGTTAATAGGTGCAACTAAACGATGCTCAATAAAAAGTGATGTGCGATACAAGTTGATGTGCTTTTAGCCAACTTAGCCGACTTCGGTACATGCTTCGGACTTGTGAAAATAGTATTTTCCCACTTCCAAGAGCCTGTCATTTTATTGTTTGATGGAACTTGATTCATAATTCCAGTACGGGTCTCAAATTCGTCCAAAGCCAATTGGTTAAATGGATAGTTACTTTCTGGTAACAATTCAATAAATCCCATGGCAATTACAGTTCATTTTGATGGGTCGAGGCACAACAAGGGATATCTTTAGCAGAACCCGCCAGCTTCTAATCTTTAATATCTTGTCTGCATATCACAAGAGCTGCTAAAGGCTATTTAACCCTGCCGATGGGAATAATGCAGAGGAATTTGATTGACCCTAGGTCTGTTGGGTTTTGTAAAACGGAAAAGTCCTAAAAAAAATCAATTTACATCTTTTTAAAGAATTGTTGACTTTGATCCGAGTGCCAATATAAGGAAAATCTTACAAGTAGGTGAAATTAAGCAGAATTGAGAATTTTCGCTTTAACCAACCCAAAATATTAATTGAAACGTTGACCATGGTTAATTTACGGGCTGCAACACGTATGATTGATTTATTTATTGTGTATCAAAATAATCGACTACAGATTATTCTGCAGGGACTTCAATGGCGCCATTGTTAAGGTCATCAATAACATCATGAGGATGTTTTCCATCAACAGTGCAACCAACACTTTGTGCAGTGCCCAAGACTTCTTTGCAGGTTCCCTTCAATTCACGAGCCATGGATCTAGGTCTCATTGTTCTCGCAATAGCTAGGATATCATCGAAGGCGATATTGCCACTGTGTTTAACTGAAATCAAAACAAAAACAATAACGTTAAAGATTTTCGTATCCGTACAACATTTGTTACATTGTGGACTCTTCAGTTTGCAGTTTATCGTGCTCATTCGCCTGTATTTTATATATTCTCTTGATTAAACCACAGCCACAATATGAACCAAGTTTAATCCCATAAGAGAGTATACACATAGAGGTTTAACACTTCTTCCTAATCTTTTCTTGAAAAGACTAGTTATCTTCGAAGAAACCAAACCAGAGATTCCTCTTTGGTAACTGTTACTTACTGTTCTTCTGCTTCTTTCTGTCACGTGGAGGTTCCTTCAGAGCCCTGATAATTAGGGATGCGGCCGAGGGAACAACAGAGATGGCAGCCTGTCTGTTTTGGATGGTCAGACAAACAGTGATCTTAAGACCTTTCCAGTCGGAGGTAGCCTTAGCAATGTCATCTCCAATTTTTTTGGGCGACTGAAATAATTAAATTAAATTAAATAAATCAAATCCGGCTTGTTTAGCTTACGACGGCAATATACTTACCAAACCGAGGGGACCAATTTTAGGAGCCAACGATGAAGTGGCACCTACCTCTCCACCCACGCAACGCAAGTAAACTGAAATTTGAAGAATATTTTGTTACTTGGATTTTAATTGCAAATTTATATACACACAAAAAACATAATTACATACACACAAATATTAGGTACCATACACTAAAACATACCTAATTTTACTTCCGTAGGATCGAATTTAGGAGGCATATTTGTATCCTGGTAGAATAGACCACTGAAAGACAAAGATTACTTATAAATTTATTGATTACCAGCAGTGCTATTATAATAACGTACCGAACCGCCAAATGAGAGACGGAAAAAGAAAGAAGAAGGCAAATAACAACTTCCGGTTAACGTCGATAAATCACGTAATGCAGATACAATCAAGAAGCGCTATCGTTGTTTTAGCCATTAGTGGAACAATGAAATGGAACATATAACTATGAAACACAAATTTGATGGACATAATTTTTTTTACAATTTCTTGTAGAGAGAAAATGGCAAAGAAATGTTTCTCATTTTTAAATATTAATTGTCCGTATTTTTTTATTATTATTTTTAAATGTTGTTTTACAAATAACAATAACCGATTCATATTATAAACTTCGACGAATGTTTTCGCATAAGTTCTAAAAAAAAAAAATGGTTGACCTTTTATTAAGCATCTGTTCTGTTTAGCTTTAATAGGAAAATCGATCATGTCAATGTCGTTCTCTCTTTTTTGTCTTAGTGTTCTTAGGTTGTGAAAATGTTTATTATGATTGTGCCATTTTTTGTTATCCAAAAACCTTTTAGTTTAAGTAAGCCGGACATTAACTTTAGATTCTTATTTTTTACATATGTTTGTATGTATGTCTAAGCTTTACTGAATCTATCTATCTAAGTCGATACATTCCTAACTAAATCAAAGTGGCTTTTAATGTTAATTGTAATTTATCAAGAGAGTTGTAAGGAATGAAAACAATATCAACAAGTCAAACATAAACCAAACTGTGTAGCAATAAAAGATGTTATAACAATAATTAAATTAAATTTATTTTACATTAATTTCGTTTAGCTTTGACGTCAAATACACTTTCGTTTTGTATTTGGATTCTCGGATACATACCGCGCAAATTTTGCAGAAAATAGAAATATGGGTGGAGTCCCAAAGCGAGCAGCACAACAGCTGTAGATGAAGAAAACACATTACTATAACGTAACGCATTATGATAAAGCTAAGAGTGTGGAGTCTGAACTCAGCAATACGTAATGGGAACGGCAATTAGAGCAGTAAAAATTTAGCCCAATCAAAGTAAATATAGCAGGTTCATACTTATAAAGAAATGATTCCTCATTTAGGTGTAAAACTTAAATTCGTTTTTTTTTAGGCGAACTCAAATCAAAGTATTTGCTTTATTTTAAATTCCAGTCGCGGAAATAATAAGTTATAAATTTCTGTCTTTTTTATCAGCAAATAAAGCAAGATCATAAAAAATTTGCACCACAATTCGTGTGATATAAAAAAAACAAATTGCAAACATATTAATCGTTAATGAAAGAATAAAACGAAAAAAAATGAAAAGAATAAAAGATCATATTAAGCGACGATCTAGTTACATTATTTTACAAAACAACAACTTCATTTAGTTTTAGAAAACAAAGGCATCTTTTTAAAATATTAAACTAAAAAATGTCATTCAATTCGTACCAAATTTTTTAAAGTTATATTTTATTTTCAAATGCAAACATAAGCATACGGCTATACATATATTAAAAACTTTAAACGTAAATGTGTAAATATAATGTTCGAAAAACTGGTTTGGTTTTTAATTACCAATATAACAATTTTATATACTATGATATCTACTATGATTTCTACTTAATGCTACCAAAAATTTGGCGGCAGAACACCAGGAACTTGTGGGATCGTTCTTTCGCGTAGAAATTTGGCCAATAGCATCTCAAGCCTTGTCTTTGGTCCACCCTCATCATAGGCTGACAACTGGGGTATATAGTACGTTTGTATGTAAAGCAAAAGTTTCACAAACTGTTTACCATATGTTCGCCATAGATCAAAGCCTAGATTATGGAGCATTTCCATCATTAATGTGGCTGAGATATCCGGTAGAGGTTGCAGCAAAACAAAGTATGCCAGCCAACGCCAGCCTTCTTCCAGCCCAAAGCAATGGGATGGCCCATCGGCCTTTCTTCCTGACGTTATTATTACAGCGGCATATAGACGCGCTAGACCTGTCTGACGTTTTAAGTATATATCTGGCTTCTCTAGCTCATTTTTATCAGATACACGATAGCCAATGCTTTTTAAATATTGCTCTGTTGTCTGATTTGGTTGTTGGGGTATGACATATGGTACTAGGAATGGAGACTCCTTGTACATATAAGCTAAAAAGAGTTTACCAAAGTCTGGTAATAATTTCCATAATGTGACAATAACGGAAGCAAATGGAAAGGCTGCTTGGGGATTACTCGATATACATGTCTCACATTGACTGACAAATTTCTTAGCTACTAGAAGAAGACAATAGTCACGTGCTAAGGGGTGATCATTGATGGTTATTGATTGATACATAATCTTTACCGGCTGTCCATTAAAGAAATTGTAAATTTTTTCAAATTTTTGTTGCAAATGCTGTGGACTGACGGCTGAAATGGCATTAAGCGGGATATTTATTGCTTGTTGGCAGTTTGTGCGGTATTGTTTCAGTCCCTCATTCGTTTGCAGTGGCTTTACAGCATCAACTTTTTGTTTGTACAGCGCGTTGATTTCATTATAAAACGCCAGACGTTTGGGATGGACATAAATTGAGGCTGGGACATTTGTCGCATTGCTAGCAGTAGCAGGTGCGGATTCCGATGTAGGAACACCCTGGTTTACCGGTTGTGCTTGTTGGGCCACTAATTGAGCCTGAGATTCAGCCTCCGCTTGCCTTTTTTTGGCTTCTTCTGCCTCAGCCTCTTTCTTTCGGAGTTCTATTTGTTTTTGCTCTTCCACCAGGTGACGTTGTTTTTCCTGTTCTTCTTTTTGATGCTGCTCTCGTTCCTGCTGTTTCTTTTTCTCTTCCAGTTTCATTTGCTCTTGAATGTGTTGGGAAAATTCAGCCAAATCTTTATTAAATCCTTCTTCCAATTCTTCGATATTCTTATAAAATTTCTCTGCCTTTAAAATGGCAGATAAATATTGACTTTGCTCAGTATTCTGATTGCCAGTCTTAACCTGATTAATTAATTGATTAAACTGCTGCCCTAATTCCTTTAATTGTCGATTACGTGCACTGCATGCTTCTTGTACAGTTTCCTTGTCTAGTGAAAGTAACATTTTGGTAATGTTTTCATATTTTCGATTAAAACGGCGCTGGCAACGTGCCACTCCTTCTAGGGCCAATTTTTGAAGTTTTTGTTCAGTCTCCATTTTTTGAGCAAGTTGCTCTCGTTGTTGGGACTCCATTTCCTGAACAGCTAACTGCTCTGCCAGTTGCTTGATTTCTAAGTCGGTCCGCTTTTTTGGTGATTTCTGTTGATTTGCATTTTTCTCTAGGCTTGACATACGTTTCTGATTGAAGGACATCTGCCGTTCTTTGAGAGCTTTCATTTGAAGACATACGCTTTTCTTGCATTCTTCGGAGAGATGTTGTTTTAATTTATAAAACTGGATGTCCTCAAAGTCGGGAAAATAGTAAAGAGACGTTTCCTCTTCAGTCAACTGCACTTGGCTTGGTGATTCTCTTTGCGCGTTTGTTAGTTGTTCCTTCTGCTCCTTGTCTTCCTCTTCTTTAATGTAATGTATTACGGATTGTTGTTTTTCGGGAGTCCAAAAGGGTTCCACGTCTGGTCCTATAGATCGCGGTCCTGTGCAGCAAAGTGAGGCAATGGCTGCGTGTTGTAAGGCCGCATCTATTCGTAGATCTCCCATATCTCGCAAAAGATCCTCAACGCTCTATTTAAAAGATTGTTATATTATTCAGAAGAAGCAAATTGTTTTATATAGACTTGCCATTTTAGTGAATTCCGATTTGAATTTATAAGTTATAATTCTATAATCTTAATATTGGAACCGATCAGTTAATTTTGAATTCTATATTCGTATTATTTAAATCAGAGCGAAACTTCTTTTATTTTGACCAAGTCAAATAAAATAAAATATAGCATTTTTTCCCAAGACTATCGATACATATGCGGCAAAATTTAGCTTTTTAACGCTGGAAATAGGGTTGCCAAAGTTTCAGAGGAACGATTGGATTTTTTTTTGATTTGAAACAAGTGAATTTTTGTCAGATAGCAGCTTAATGATTATCTCATAACGGTGTATTTTATTGTCATAGAAATTTACAACAATGATGTTTATATATGCTAAATAAATATACAGCTCTTTGGTACTCCTGCACTTAAAACGTTTCCTTTTAAAATTGTTTCTAATGGATATTGTTAATCGAGTTAGCCAAGTAGATGTATGTAGCCTTTTAGTCTAATCAAATAATTCGTTATTTATTTCACTTTGTGACATAGTAAATATCAAATATTAATAAGTTTTTTTAGAAATTTAACAGTTTGGGAGAGGAATTTCTACGCCCAAATGGTTCTTCGAAGATGAATAGAATAAATAGTTAGAAATTTAAGATTCTGATTACAGAATGAATTTGTTTTCAAAGGTTGCATAGAATTCGTCATTTCCATTAACATACAACTTTTAAATTGTGCTGCGCTTAGTCTTAAATATCTTACGCTTTATTTGTATACATATGTCCAAAAATGCCCTTTTTCGAATTATAATCATGGTAATTCATAAATTTAAGAAATCCTTGATTTAACGTTTTAAGTTTGTCGAATTCGTACTAAATCCTTAGCGTTAACAAATATCCGTAGTATTTTATCAAGCAAGATATAAACATGCGTTTTAAAGCATTTTTCGAAAAGTACTTATCAATAATATTTTGCGTATAAAGTTTAAATCATAGTTAGTCAAACATACGGACACCCTAATAGACATAAAATTCGCATAGGTTTTAAATAATGTCAGAGGGAACACCCTAGTGCAAATGCTTTATATCAATGTATGTATCTATGTAAACAGATCTGGGTTTTAAATGGATGCATAGTGATACAAAACCAGTTGGCAATTAAAATACTGTTTAGAAACCGGTTTTGGTCTTTGAGAGTCATATCTTTCACAAATCGTTGCAGTGCTTAGATAGAGCGTTGAAAATATGTAAAATAATTCATAAATATGTATGTAAATATTTATGGATCTCTATTCATCGGTTAAAACTAATCTTTTTCAGTTTAAATTTTAAATATGTTGATATTGTTCCATAATGCATAATTCTAAATACAGAGAAACAAAAAAAAAAAAAAAATAATAATAATAATGAACCAATCTATTACAAACGCATACATACATACATAAATCCATCATTACATCTATGCTATATATAACACATGTACACAAATGTAAAAATACATTTAGATTAGGGTGGACAGAATAACCGATAATGTAAAACATTTTATATGCCTAAAAGTTTTTAAAAATTAGGAAATGTAATAATATTCGAAAAAAAAAAATATATAGATTTTAATACATGAAACGTATGTATATTTATACATATATTCTTATATACATGAATAAATAAAAATATGTTTTTTGGAACTTAATATTTTAAAATTAATAACTTGTTTCCATGCAAGGAAAATATCTCTTCGTTTTCATCCCACACCCACTCAAATTTAGACTAGATGTATGGGTGTATGTATACTTTTTCGTAGATACATAGTATGTTTGCATATACAGATAAAGTGAGCCAAATTTAATTGCGGCCGATAAAAATCATTTTGGTGCTACAGAGAAGTAAACGTAACTACATATACATATATGTACTCATAGGTTTTATGTACATACATACAAATGCATCATGGTATGTATGTACATACATATATTGATGCTGATTATGCATTAGTCAACGGCATAAAATCTATGCATTGTATGATGAATATTGATATTATATTGTATATTCGGAAAGTGCTGTCTTTATTACGCAAACTGCTTTTCTTAGTTGTGCCGTGTGCATCCACAAATATAGACTACCTGTGTACAGAATCTTTCCAGTCTAGTCCGCGGCATTTCTAACGAACAGGAACTACTTCACAAGAGTACCTCCGAAGGTATGTACATAGTTATACACATACATACATAAGTGAGTCATATCTATTATACAAGCAACGTTATCCTATACATATACATATATGTATCTAAATCTATATATATATATAGACATATGGTATACATCTATCTATATACTAGACGTATCTTGTGTATACAAATTTTCCATTACACCATAGATACATAAATGGAATTAAACTAATTTTGGATCATTTTGCAGATACAAATATGCCATTCGTTCCAGTAGAAACTCCCAAGTGCCCTGCATGCGGTAAATCGGTGTACGCCGCCGAGGAACGCGTTGCTGGTGGCTACAAATTCCATAAAACTTGCTTCAAGTGCAGTAAGTATACATATACATATATATAGATACATTCAAAGGTTTACCATGACCTACATATTTTATACAGTATATATATATTCTAAATATATATAAGAAATGCATTCGTACTAGTTCTAACAAGTGTCTCGTTCTTCTTCATCCATTTTACTTTAAGGTATGTGCAACAAGGCCTTGGACTCCACAAACTGCACAGAGCACGAAAAGGAACTGTTCTGTAAAAACTGCCACGGACGTAAATATGGACCAAAAGGTTACGGTTTCGGTGGTGGCGCTGGTTGCTTATCCACAGACACCGGTGCTCATTTAAACAGAGAGTAAGGATTATTCATAAAGCATTTTTGATTTAAAAGTATGCAAGTGTATCTCTGAATCTGGAAGTTTTGTTTTTGTATTAAAAACTGTATATTTTATAGTCCTTTTATGTGAATTCATTTAAGCGATACCCTTTCTAATTTTTGTATTTATATTAAAAGAAAAAAAAAAAACCAAAATATGTGATTGTTTTCATTGTATTTTATGAAATGTTTATTAATTCTTGTCTCCAATTGTGTTATCCTTTGTTCATTGTTAAATTGATAAATAATATAAACAAATGAACACATTTTCACACTTTCAGTAACTAACGTTTCTAAAATTATGGATTGTTATTGTACAACAATATGTTACTATATGTGTATGTATTTTGATACATCATATGTATCTATATAAAATATATAAATTTATGTATATATGTGTAAGTATATATATATATATAAATAAATATATCAATGTATGTGTATTAATATGTTCTTGATGTTCAACCTCACAAGCATACGATGTATATGTCTGTACATTCATACATATGTACATACATAGGTATACATACAACATATGTACTATGTGGCAACATTATTTTAGGTTTCATCTAAATTCGATTGCAAATTAAAAATAAAATGTTTTATACTACTAAGTAATTAATCATAATTATATATTCATTGTCTTTGAATAGGAATTAATATGGTTGGTTCTTTAACACAATTTTAAATAGTATTGGTATTCGTATAGTATTTAATGAGTTTTATGATATTTCAAGATCCAGTATAAATAAATAAACTCCTACAAAAATTGATATTTACTAAACGTTTCTAAATATAAAAGTAATTGTTGTAGTCAACAATTTTGTCAACAAAATATTTTTGCAATTAGTCAAACACTTCTCAAAAAATTTTAATTTTGTAAATGTGAGTGGAAAATTTTTTAAAAAATCATTAGTTTCAAGTTTTTTAAAAACAACCAACTGTCAGATGGAATACCAGAAATTTATTTATTTTAAGAATATAATTTACAAACAAAATATATTTATGAGGGAAGTAAATGACTCATTAAATGAAAAGAAACAAACATATTTTTGTAATCATTTGTACATATAATGTGTAGTGACATCCTCGCATTTAATAAGTACACCTGTCGGCATATTTTTAAACATTGCACAAATAATGTTTATTTTTTTTTCTGTATATTTATTTAAATTAATTGTAAATTAAATATTTAAATTTATTGGTTTAAATTTGATTTGTTTGAACTGCATTAAAATGTGATTTTTAATTATAATTGTTGGTTAATAACAATAAGTAAGTAACAATAATCGTTAAACAATTTACAAACTTTTTGACTGAGACCGTTAGGTCTATACATGGATGGGCGCGAATATTTAATTTGTTTAGATGTATATGTTCTTGGTAGAAATTATTATATATTTGTTTGCTCTCGTGTGCTAATAATAATACATGAATAAGCACAGATATTCTGAGAGCAAAATAGCAACCAGAAATTTTATACCTTTTTTCTTTAATTGTAGATAAAACTTTATAGTCTATTATTTAAATGGAATAATAATTGAGCTTTATTATTATTTGTTTTTCAATTTGTTGCTATAGATTTGTCGCACCCAAAATTCCTGCGAAAGCTCCTGATGGAAAAGGGTGTCCTAGATGTGGTATTTATGTCTATGCAGCTGAACAAATGCTCGCCAGAGGAAAGGTAAGTTTATGGATATTATTTATTTGTCATGATTTTTACGGATAATCGTATCAGTGGAAGTTTTAAACAAAAAATGATTAAATAATTAATAGCAGCTGGGTACTTATAATTGAAAATACTAACAAACAGTTTCAAATAGCTTAAACATTTGTTAATTACAAGTACCAAAATATTTTTTTTAGGGATATCATAGAAGATGTTTCAAATGTGTACAATGTAACAAAACATTGGATTCAACACTTCATTGTGATGGTCCAGATAAGGATATATACTGCCGAGGTAAGTATAGAGATTATATAAAAGAAAAACCTTATTAAATATTATCTAAAGGTTTCTATCTGTTGGCACTACTAAAGTGAAACAAGATCTTGCTTATCTAACCTTACAAATATTTCTTTAGGTTGTTATGCTCAAAAGTTTGGAGCTCGGGGGTACGGACATATTGGCATATCATCATTGGGTTTAATGTCTGATATTAGGGATTCGGAATGGCAAAGGTATAAATTATGTAAAAATCGTTGCTATGTTTAAACAACTCCTTATTTAAGGATGTTTAAATTGTCCTGTCTTCTTCCTATTGTGCTATGATGTAATCCAGAGTACTCCTTGTATGTAAAATATATATTTTTCTATACATGTAAGCCAAATGTTAAAACTGATTAGGTATAGACACAGACATATATGTATAATCTTTGTTAGAAGAAAGCATTTCATCCCTATTGGGTCTATATGTACATACAGCTTCTTGATCTAAAAAAAGCGCAGTTTGCACACAGAACATTTTAATGTTATCATCACATTTTGGCTAAAAATAACAAAATAAATTTTCTAATTTATTTCAGTGAAATGGCCCCAAAAACAGCAGCAATTAATGTCGAGCAAATACAGGCACCCATTGGAGAGGGTTGTCCAAGATGTGGGGGCGTTGTTTTTGCAGCTGAACAAGTATTATCTAAAGGACGACCATGGCATAGAAAATGTTTCAAGTGTCGGGATTGTACGAAAACTCTAGACTCTATAATTGCTTGTGATGGTCCTGACAATGAAGTATACTGCAAAACTTGCTATGGAAAAAAATGGGGTCCTCATGGATATGGATTCGCATGTGGATCTAGTTTTTTACAAACCGATGGTCTCAAGTAGGTTTTTGTTTCATTTTTGGATTTATTTAGTTAAAAAGAAGATTGGACCAGATTCTTAAAATCATCTGGTCAAAAACTAGTTTTCTAAAAGGTTTCTTAAAAGGATTTATTGACCCTTATTAAAAGGTTTTACATCAAAGTCATCAATAGTTTTTGTAGTAAAGAACTAAATCAATTGTTACTTCTTATATTTCCAACATATTATTTTTTAATTTCAGCGAAGACGATATTGCAGCACAACGACCATTTGTGACCCCGGACACCACTTCAATAAAAGCACCTGCTGGGGAAGGATGTCCTCGTTGTGGAGGAGCAGTTTTTGCTGCTGAACTACAATTGTCTAAGGGAAAAATGTGGCATCAGAAATGTTTCAATTGTGCAAAATGTCATCGTCCTTTAGATTCTGTACTGGCATGTGATGGGCCAGATGATAATATTTACTGTAAACTTTGCTATGCTAAACTCTATGGCCCCAAAGGATTTGGTTATGGGCACACTCCAACTTTGGTTTCTACAAACCCAGAGTATACACCTACGAAGTAAGGAGTTTACTACCTTCTACTTTATCTACTAATCTCTACTTTGTTCATTTTCCAGTCTTAACTGTAAAAATCCTTGTGGACCACGTTCTATAAATGGATGTCCTCGATGTGGATTAGCTGTTTATGCAGCGGAACAAATGAAGAGTAAAAATAACATATGGCATAAGATGTGCTTCTTTTGTTTCGAGTGCCGAAAGTACTTGGACTCTACCAATCTGAACGATGGCCCCGACGGAAATATATTTTGTCGTTCCTGTTACGGTAAAAATTATGGCCCAAAAGGTGTTGGTTATGGAATTGGTGCTGGTACATTAACTACAGCTTAGATAAAGGCGTAATATTCTAATTTCTATTGGGTCAAAATCATTTTAGTGGCTTAGTTATATGTTAACTTAAATGGGGTCGTAGTAAATTAATGTAAGAGCGTGACATAGAATATTAAAAAAGATTATAATTTAGTCTAAAAAAATGTATAAATGTAATCGTACTAATATATTTATTCAAGAGCGTGACTTGAAAATTAATAAAGTATAAATAAATTTCTGTTTAAATCTTCCCTAATACAGATTCGTTTTTAACTGAAAGAATTGAAAGAATTTGAATTATCACTCATACTAACTGAAAATAAAATTATTTTCTGTTTTTGTTTCTTTTGTCAAATTATTTTTAAACAGTTGTAAACGCTCATACAACTTTTTCAGTTTTTAAATTTTTTCGAAAGTATTAGCGAAAATTCGTAGCCTTTTTGAAATGAGTTCCCCAAATCAGGAGGACCCAAGCGTTACTGATAAATGCGTTGCAGACATGCTAATGAAGGGCGGAAGTGGTATGCTTATTGGCGCTGTGATAACGCTCTGTTTTTCAAGGCCACGAACATATCCCATTTGGTTGGGTTTGGGATTTGGTATTGGACTTGCCTTTGATTGTTGTCGAAGTCGTCGCAAGGCGATTAATAGTGATGCTCAATAAAGTAACTGTATATTTAACAATATGGCGATAGTTATGCCTTTCGTTTTGAGAAATAAATTTCAAACGGAAAGAATTGAGCAGGACTAAACAAATAAACTTTTAGATATATGGAATATGTAATTAATATGATCAGAATAATATCTAGAAGTGCATTTTGAGTTTTTGAATTTGTACACATAAAAAAATATTTCCCTCCTCAATTAAACAATAAATACGCGAGTTTTTAATAGATTAAAAACTAAGGCACTTTCAAAAATTTTATTTTTAGCATTTTAAAAGCTTATTACGCATTTACTTAAACACATTAAAGGAAATTGGATATTTGTATATATATTTCAGTAGTGCAGGATGTAAGCAAGGACCCTATTATATATAATTTAAATAAGTGAAGCAACGATTACTTCACACGAATGAGCGCCTTCTAGAGTCAGCACATCCACAGGAGCCAGAAGAATAAGGAAAAAGGAAAAAAAATCACTTCCATGGTTACAAAATCCTAGCAACAACATTTATTTGTATTTTAACCTTAGCAACCAGAAGCTACCTTGCATGCGATGGAAATTTAAATACATATTATCGTTTAATTTCTAGCATAAAAGCATGTGAATAAGTTTGGAAAAAATGAAGTGTCTAGTGAACTTCTTTGTACAATTTATTTTACTTTCGTATATTATTTGCAATTTTTTGTATATATGTGTGCTAAGTGTTGATGCTCCATTTATACATATTCCTGGCAATGGGATTGTATCTGGAACATATTTAAAAATGTATAGAACTCAAAATATTAAAGCTTACCTCGGAATTCGCTATGCACATGCTTCAAGATTTTCGCCACCTGATATTGAAATAACTCCATGGAAAGGTATTTTTAATGCCACATCGTTTGGAGCAAGTTGTTGGCAAAAAAGTATGAGTTCCATGAGTCAACATACTGATAAAGTATTGGAAATAATATCTTCCGATAAGACAATGGAGAGAAAGTATGAAGAAAATTGCTTGTATTTGAATGTGTTTGTACCTGATGGTAAGCAGTTTTCAAAAAAATTTTTTTATGTCTTATAAATATGCAAAATTATATACTTATATTACCTAAAATATAAAAAATATTGGAAGTATTGAGCGAGAACTAAACAGTTTTTAAACACGATTGAATAGCTAGAAAAACTGTACTTATAAGAAAATTCTGCAAATGGAGTTTTCTGATAGAGTCATCAGAAGACTTTTCTGTGCTTTTGTTTACCCGAAGTTTAAAAATTTTAGGAATGCCGTAAAGTAAGCGAGGTTCTCAATCTTATAAATCCTACGGTTTCCTTTGCTAAGAAAAAAAGACATTAAAAAGGACATATGTATATACTAAGTAACATAATGAATGAATTCTTAAACATCATTTACAAGAAGCAACACAATGAAAACATTTTTTAACAAATTTTACAATAAATCTTTACAGGATTACCTGAAATAAATGGATATGCTGTCATAGTTTGGATTCATTCGGGAGACTTTTCAGTTGGAAGTCCCGTTGATGTGGAACCATTTCAATTAGTTTTTAAACAGAAAGTAATTGTTGTAACATTTTCATATCGTTTGAACATTTTTGGATTCTTTTCCACCGATGACGGTGAGGCCCAGGGAAACTATGGATTAATGGATCAAGCAGCGGCATTATATTGGGTTAAGAAGAATATTAATTTCTTTGGTGGAGACGCAAATCGTATAACTTTGATGGGGCATGATGCCGGAGCAATAAGTGTTGGTTTGCATATGACATCAGGAGAATGGTCAAAAGGGGCATTCCATAAGGCTATTATAATGTCGGGAAATCCATTGAATGCGGTAAAGTATCCATATGACTACGATAGTGCATTAGACCAAATATCAAGCATTTTCGGATGTCCTCGTCGGCCAACATCGATGTTTATACAGTGCCTAAAGAGGATTGATGCTAAACGATTGTCAGATAACTTACCCATTGTTAGCTGGGGCCCTGTTGTTGACTTTGGTTTAAGTAATATTTCGTATCCCTTTATTGAAAACCAGCCGGAAACATTGTTTTCAAAGGGAAATTATCACAAAGTACCTGTAATTATTGGAGTAACTGATATGGAAGAAGTCCTTACATTGTTCAAGGATAATATTGATTCTGAAATAAGTGCTAATGACCTGAAAGACTTCTTTGGTGATATTGCGATGAATGACATGCATAAGGTAGTAAGGAACTATGAATGGTGTTCAAACTATGAACTAATCTCTGATGCAATCAATTTCATGTACTCCTCTGAAACAAATGATGATCAAGAAATTACCAATTCACATTTAATTAATGCACATAATGAGAAATTCTATATAACCCCAATGCAAATATTTGCTGATGTAGTTAGTAAGGATCAACACGTTTATAGTTATTTATTTAAATACAAATCACAGGCACTCTTTCAAAAGATACCATCCTGGGTTGGAGTACCCAAATATTTTGATCAAGTATTCGTTTGGGGATCACCATACATGAATAATGTTATTGATTGGAAATCGACCGATAAAAAAATTGCTGATATTATAATGACCTTGTGGGCGAATTTCGCTAAATTTTCAAATCCTACCAAAGCAAATGTCTATGTTAAATGGAATGCCATAAGTCCTGATAATTTTTCTGTTCTACAAGTTGATGAGAATTTCAATACAGATAATTTATCTAATAATCAAAAAGTGAAATTTTGGAAAGTTTTATATCCCAAAATTATAGAATTCTCCGCTGAATGTTGTAATTCTACAAATTTGGGATCTACATTTATATTGGCAAGCATATTTAAAATATATTTTATAGTTCTATTTATTATATGAACATTACTATAAATAAAGTTTTTTCTGTTCGATTCGTAAATAAAAATATACACCTATATATATATATATATATTTCTAAAGTTCAGTGAACAATTTCATTTATTTAGACTATGTGGCATTTTGAGGGAACTACAATTCGGTAGTTAAGGTTTGGTATATCTAAATTTAGATTCTGTGAATTGATGTTGTATTTGTTAAATGCGCTTTACAATGGTACGAGATATATACATATTTATATATGTATAAATAGGTGGTAACTGGCATGCGCATATGTGTAGCAAATAATTTATGTCACCCACTCAATTTTCCATTTACAAGTGTTTTCAATGCATGGCACCATTGTCGCAGCTTATAATTGACCTCATTTTTGGTATAACTTTCGCTTTTGTTTTACTAAAGTCTTTATTTTGATTTCTTACTTACATCAGGCTACTTAAATGTTTCTTTTTTTTATTTTATTTAACGATTCAAAAAAATTTGTTTTAATACCAAAATGTTTTATAGTTTTATTGAATAAAAATTTAATTTCTAAAATTTATATTCTAGACGTTATGTATTTACAATCAACATCATTTACAAAAGTGTGAAAATGTTTTAGGTTAGTGTAATCCTAGATTTGTAACATTTAATTGCCCAATTGAGTAATTTCCAGGATTTCTTATAATTGCACATATATAAAAGTGGTGAATCAAATGCTTATAATTAAGTGGTAAGAGCGTGGAATTATACAAAATTTATGAAAATATTAACATATTAGCCGACATAAGCAAATGGAGGATATGGAGGTGGATAATAGTTAGGGAATCCAGATCCAGAGTGTTGCATTGGAACAGTAGCTGTAATAATTTTAGTAACTGATGTTGGTATTATTCCAGTTGAGAAAATTGTCGTATAAGCGGTCCTTGCTCCAAACGTTAACTTAAGAACCTTGCTACTAGTCTCAGTAACTGTTGTCTGAACAATTTCTGTTGATGTAATCAATTGCTGCTGAGGTATGGGTAATAATGGATTGTAAAACGGATTAATTGAGAATGGATATTGTGATGTTGGTAGTGCTGGTAGTGCAACTGTTGAAAGTTCAGTTACATATTCAGTTTTTTCCACTACTCCAATTGATTTCGAAAGTGTCCTTAATATCGTATCTGATCCTCTAACGAGAGGTACAACATGCGACTCCCATATAGTTTCAAGTTTTAAAATCGGACGTGTTAAAGTTTGTACATTATTTGATTGGAAGTTAACCAATGGAATACTATTTTTTTCTGGGCTTAGAATTGATTCTTGAAGTTGTATATTGGTTAAGTTGCCAACATTTTTGATATCAACTTTATTTTTTCCTTTGTTTTTGTCATCGAATTTATCCAAATTGCCTTCGTCACCAAATTCCAGATCTAAGTTAAATTCAGAACCAGCTTCATCTAAATTACCTTCAAAATCTTTGAAATTTTTGGAAGGATTAAAATTATCTCCCAATGGTGAAATTGTTTGGGTAACTGTTATAAGGCTAGTGTAATCATATGTTTGAACTAATGTTACTTCTATTGTTTCATTACTTTTCTCAAATATAATTGGCAAAATCTGGGTTTTCAATTTCGTTTGAGTAATGGTAAAAGATTCAGTAATGGTTTCTAGAATTGGGGTCTCAGAAGAATCGCCCCAGTACAGAGGTTTTAATGTGGTTACACTACCATCCAAGAGCTTTTCTCTAGTCTGGGTGGACGATTCTCTTTCTAGGATATTCTCGGTTAAAGGGCCATCGTCTTCGGCATATGGTTCTGTGTGATCGTCCTTTATAACTTTTTCAATTGTCGAGGTAACGGTTAAAAAGCGAGTTTTTTTCACCACACCAGCCTGGAATTGAAAATTTAAATATTAAATGATATTACTTAAATATTTTTAATTACATTACATGTTTAAATGAAAATTACAAAATGCATTTGTGATTGAAATAAATTTTCAATGTTATAAACGATGGCTCAACTGATCAACTTACTTGGAATATAAAAGGACTTTTAATTGTTGCAATTTCATAGTAAGTATCAACAAAATTTTGAGGCGTTGATATTTCAACATTTAATGTTTGTACAAAGTTCTTTGACTTTAATTCCTCATTATTAGCAACGGCACCATTTTGAGAACCAGATGCTTCCAAATCTCTACCCAGACCAATTGCTTGTTTAATTTGATTTTCACTTTCCGGGTTCAACTCTGGTACATCATCATCCGGTTTAGCCGTATCATTTTGCGAGGTATTCAACGTTGAAGTAGTATTTGAGGTCTTTCTAATATTAACTTTAGGCTTAGGTGATGATTTATACTGCCATCTTCCAGGTCGTCTATTTAATTTAAATGTACTTTGGCTAGCAGTTGTAGACTCTTCAGCTAAATTTGTTGCAGCTTTCGTACGATACGAACGTCGGGCATTTGTTTCTATTACGGATGGTGTAATTATTATTTTAGAGCCCTGTGTTGATTTATGTCGTCTAAAAGAAATTATAATCATATATTTAAACAGCTCTTATATATATATATCGAAAAACATATAGAATAAATATGTAAATCTAGATTACCTTTTCCCCTTGTTGCGCGATGATTTTCTAGTACTCGATCCTCTTGGTTTTTCAACTTGTTCTCGATTATTTTGTGAATTTTTTCGTTGAGATTTGCTAAAACCGTGTATTTGTGATGATGTTTCTTTTGGTGATCTATTTGGTTGGATTGATGGCGTTACAGTTTTTGTCACTCTTGTAGGATTCGACTGACGCACTTTGCTTTTCCTTTCCGGATTAGTTACAGAAGCTGATTGAAGAACTTGTGCATATTTGCCAGAAATATATGTTCCCAAAACGCTCGTTTCCCTTACTGTGGGCAACCCATTATTAGTGTGCACTTCACTTATCTTAGTTATGAATCCTGTCGGATGGCCATGGTTATTATCTCTTTTTGTGAGAAAATTTCTTTGCCGATCTGAATCTGTCTTTGATTTAAGATTGATTAAACGATATGTTTCTTCTGCAAATTCTTCAGGTTGCCGCGATAGTAGGTCATACTCAGGGATATTCACAAAGGTTTCAATTGGTGAACTTGATATACTGACATTTTGAAATTTTGATGAAAACGTTTTCGGCTGATTATTAAGAACATTTGAGCTAAGTGGAGTTGGCTTAATAATATCCTTGTCTTTATCTTTTTTTGTAGTGTGTGGCTTTGTTTCAATTATATTTAAATGATTACTGCTTTTATTAGCATTTGGATCTGAAAAATTTATAAAATTTTAATAGTTTTTTTGAAATAAAATAGTTTTCTATCGAAGCAGTCCTTTTGAATTGTTGGTAATAACAACGTTACAAATTTTATCATAATTTAAAAGGGAAAATTTTGCAATAATTGATTCAATTAACCAAATTGAGTGATCACATATTCAAAAAAATAAACTTTATAAAGTAATTTAAAGAGTATATGAACATAGCCAACAAAAGATTGAATAATAGAATGTTATTGAACCATTCCTTTTAACGGGTCGCTCGGTTAAAAACTATATAATGGGACCGGTTATAAAGCTTAGAAACTAAGAAACCAGTTTTTGTTACTTAATAAGAGCACGGATATATTGATTTATGTGGTAATGCTGATAAACAAATAACCGCGAAGGTAACAAACAAGTACTTACCAAACTGGGGAGAACTTTGAGGTGAGAACACCATTACAGTGTTCCCAATTGTAGTTGTAAAATCCAAAAATCCATAGACTGTTTGAGTTAACAGAGCAGGTTCGCCACAGAAAGCTAACAAATTAAATAGTAAATCGATATTGAAATAATACATTTTTTATGGACAACATGCAATCTTTAAATAACTAGAAAACTAACTTTAAAACTAAATAGAAATAACAAATGCTCTAATTAATGAGTAATGGAAAGAGCTTTGATTTACTTGATCCATCAGTAAAAACACCTAACCTCAAAACAGTGAATTTCCAAGTTTTCGAAATATTATTTTATGGTAATTTATGGACTGAGATGAAATTTATCATACCAACTGTTTATAGGTACTAATATAATGTAAATAATGTATAAAATATTGTGATAATTATAATATTGTTATAATATTAATTACATATTGCTTAAAACACTTACCGCTCTTGATAAGAATTAATATGAACAGGTAGCGAAACATGATTCCAGCCAAAAATTCAGAAAAAGTATAAATTTATTTACACTGAAAAAGTTAAAAGTATTGAGAAAATTATTTGAATACAAATGCCTAATGTCGACCAATCGTGTCCCTTTGATACTGCCATCATAACAGAGTTCTTTTGTGCTTTACCGTTCGGATTAGATAATTAGAATAAACAAAGGATTTTTTAACAAAATTTTCATTTTAGTAGGCCCTATCAACTGATTACGACACACGTCGGTCAAAAGATATAAGACAAAATTCCATTTATTTCAATAAGTTAAAAGACCAGAACGACCATGGCTTGATTGATCCGGTTATTAACCTTTATTAGATTATATGGAATACTTAACCGTGCCGGAAATGCTTTTTCCTTACAAGTATTATCTAATGGTTTATGAAGACTATCAGCGAAATTATATGTAAATATAGCAAAAGGTACGTGTGTACTAAATTTGCCAATACGTGCGTCGATAAAAGTGAAAGAGATAGCAGGTGTTGCCTCTTGTGGTACTGAAGGAGAACTTAACTGTTGTTTATGCCATTTTTGACAAAATTTAACTTTATGGTATTGGATACACACTTTTTTTTATTGTTTGGGTGTTGGATTTTTTTTTTTTTAAGTTTATACATGTTCACATTTATTCAGTGTGTATTTTTTTATATCATCGAACTTAAGAAAAATATTTTTATATTTAGTTAACAGAAAAATTTCAAAAGAGTATGCAGAATTCGGTGCGGAAGTTAGTCTTTCATCAAATGGCTAATTGGGTCCAATTATTTTCTTTGGACCTCTTCAATTATTCACTTCAAATTATCTTTCTGTCCATAATGATACAAATCCATATTTATATATACATACATATATATTTTTTTGAAATGACCCTGTTCACATTTTAACTGTACCCTTAGGGGAAATGTATCATAAAAAGGGTATCCAATACGATCCTAAAGTTTGAATTATTATACCTTTTTATTTGTATGTATAAAGTACCAAATTGAAAAATATCGGATTAAAATAATAAAGATGTACCACAAAGATGTTCGTATGTATGTATGTAAAAACTTTTGCTAACAAATGAGGCAACAATGGCCGCTTGATGGTGCGGCTTGATGTGGAAATATATGAATAAATAAGAAGCCATCATGTACTTCTTTATTGTATGATGAGAAGATAATTAAATTAAAAATCCGTAGCATTGAATCGGTAGCTTTGATTTGGTATATTGACCTAAAATTTCATATTTTATAGCCAAGGTAAGTAATTGTTGTTCATACACAGATTCGTGGCTCTAATACATACATACATACAAAAAAAAAAAACCATTCACTTTCATACCAGAAATTGGGTAAGGGGAGCACTGCAGGGGCAGACACATATATATATTTGGCCAATTTAGTCTCGTTGCACTGTTAGTTGCACGTTTACCAATAGAAAACTTTTAACAATATTTCACATAAGCTTATTAAAATTGTTTTAATTTTATTATATTTTTCAATAA
Organism: Drosophila neocordata; assembly: GCA_018903615.1. NCBI lineage: Eukaryota > Metazoa > Arthropoda > Insecta > Diptera > Drosophilidae > Drosophila > Drosophila neocordata. The sequence continues at coordinate 217,822 of JAEIGI010000025.1, read as the reverse complement.
TAGCACATAATTCCATTTGTTCACATTTTGTTGGTATGTATTGATGTAATGTTACAGGTATGTAAATTTTGTCAAGGTGATTAAAGAGTTTGAGTGGAGAAAACCAAATTATTTGTCCAATTTTCTTATTTTTTTCCAAATGCACAAATTTATAAAATTCAGGTAGATTATTTTATTCACAAAATAAAACACAAATATACATACACAATTGGGTAAACGATTAAAGAAACAGAAACCAAAAAATAAACATGTTAGTTGTCTAATGCAACCACTGTTGAACCAAAGGTGAAGCATTCAAGTACCACAGGTAGAGTTGCACACATGCGCAAGCGTAACAGAAGAACGTAAAAGTGGTTTATGTGTGTGTGGCTGGCAAAGCAGTAGGGTTACTCAAGTAACGAAATAAATTTGCTTGGGAGCTCGTTGTGTTTTTTACTTTTTCAGACATTGTAAAAGTAGACACCCTACCAAAAGTTACTCAGTTTCTCAAACTTAACGAGCTTAAATTTAGCAAAGAGCACACACTCTCTCTCTCAGTTGGACCTTGCATACATAAATTTGAGAGTAGCTTAAAATGAACGGCTGTTCGGTGGAGACTACAAAAGACCAATGGATTGAAAATTACGTTTACGTGTAAAAAATATTATTTAGATTTTTGAAATTGAAAGTGGGACATGTTGATACGGGCTGATCAGTTAGTTTTTTAGGAAATATGTATGTTTTTTGTTTTTAGCTTTTGTATACTGAGATTATTACTATGAGATTTGGACTTCCACAAGAAAAATTATTTTAACGAGGCAACACTCCGGACATTGGACTTCGCCTATTATACAGCTTTAATCCTTGAATACGTCATCCATTTAACTGAAAAATGTGTTTAGAAATGCGTTTTTTCTATCCATAAAATCTTTGACTAATATAAACTTTAATCTAAATGACAGCTTATTTGGTATACTTCTCAACCTACTAGGTACTGACTTTCCACAAATGTTTATTTCTCAAAAGTGGAGTAATGTATTGTACTGTAATCTGTAAACCTATGTTGTACTCTACATTACCCGCTATAATATATTGGTGACGGGTTTGGCTGCTTACTAGGTTAGCTGACTAATGGATAAAATAAAATTAAATTGGTTAGGACTTTTAAAAAAATAGCTTTTGGATGTGCTTAGAGAAAGGCATACTCTTTTAAGCTGTAGATTACTAAAAATTTCAAATAATACCAGTATAAAAAAACGAAAGAATCTCGACAATATTTGTTCTCAAATATTTTTGTTTTATTTTTATATATTTATATACATTTATTAACATTTTTTTTGTACATAATGAATTTCAGTGTTATGAAAGCCTTCATTTTATAATTAACCTCCCAACTATTTTTTTGATTTTTTAGTTTTTTTTAATATTTTACTGTTTTTTTTACTTTTAATTTTTTTGCGTTTTTCGCTCTTTATTGATTCCATTGATGAACTTTTCAAACGTTTCTTAAGTTTCTTTTCTTTACGCTTCTTTTGGTCAGCTTTATCTTCCGAATTATAATCATTAGATTGAAGGATACCATCATGTTGTAACACCTCATCATATTTCAAAACTAAATTATTCGATGAACTACTTTCACCAAATTTTCTAAAGGGATTATCTGGACGACCGGGTCCTGGCCTTGATGAAACAACAGATGATATAATGCGACCTTCTCCCCCCTGCTGTTGATTTCTATTGTCGTTCCGACCTGAATCATCGCCAATTTTCTTTTCATATTTACCTTTGGTCCTATCTCTATAATCCCGATTATTTCTATTGCTTTCATTATAAGCCTGGTGGTCCCTACTATCATCAGATGGACGAGTTCTTCGACCTTGACTGGAATGCCTCTTCTCCATAGACGAATTTCGCTCTCTCGAGTGCCTTTCCCTTTTTTTGCTATAATGATCTGTTTTGGATTTGTGTCTATCTTCATCAACATTTTTTCCCGAAACTTCTCTTCGGTCTCTCTTTTCATCCCTTTTCTCATCTTTCTTCTCATCTCTCTTATCATCTCTTTTCTCATCTCTTCTCTCATCCCTCTTCTCATCTCTTTTATCGTCTCTCTTTTCCCCCCTTGATCTTTCTGGTGAATAATTTCTTTCATGAATAACTTTGCTTCCAAGTCTATCCTTAACTGATTTATTACTAATACGTTTCGGAGAATGTCCACGATCTTTGGGATCACTTTTAATTGAGACAGAACGATCCTTGCTACTACCCTTTGAATTAATTATGACTTGAAACTCGACTGGTCTGATTGCGTTTATAGCTTTAGCAAAGATCGCGTTTTCGGCTTTACGAATGACATCAGAAGTTATTTCAAAATTATCATCAGCATTGGCGTTGGTAAGCTTTTTGAAAGGATCAGATAAATTAGCGCTAAGATTATTGTCATCCAATTCCCATTTCGACATTTGTAAAGCGTCAAGTTTACCAATTTTGCCCATGTCCTCACAATGTGATTCGCGTCCTTCTATATCTAAAACCGAATAGTTTTTAAGTTGATCAGGCTTTGGGGTTTCCATAATTTTTTGGTTTATCTCATTCGAAATGGAAGAAGACTCTCCATGGCCTAGATCAGTATCTAATTTAGAGTTCAATTTGCTTATCATATTTAATGTAGGGTTGTTAGAATTTGATGCTGATTGTCTTATGGATGAGCATTGTGCATCGATTTCCGTATCTGGAGAGTGTCCCTTTTTCGATTTCTCTTTTTTCTCCTTCTTATCCTTTTTGTTCTTTTTACGCTCGGATTTGTCCTTCTTCTTTTTCTTACGCTCTTTTAACTGCAGATTAAGTTTAATCTTGTTTTCTTTTCCCAATGTATTACATGTTTCTAGTATATCAAGGCTCAATTTTGGCGAATTCGGTAACGTTTTTGCATCCACATATGGATCCTTAACTTTTTCTGGTGTCTTTGGAGAATTCGGAACATGTTTATAAGACTCTTCTGTAAAACCAGATTTAGCAGGTGGTGTAAGGCTTCTATAACAATTATCAATTAGTTTTGAATCTTTGCTTTTGCTGTTGGACCTGTGCCGCTTTCTTGGAACAACATCATCTTCAATTGTTTGATTTCCGCGCACATTTTTAATAATTGGTAGTTCTGGACTTGCTTTATTTTGCTTTTTGTAAACTTCATTATCAGTTATGTGCGAAGATTCAAAGCCAGGTGGTGGCGGCTCCAGTTGTTCCATCTTTGAACCATAGACTTTGTTATGGGACTTCTCTTTAAAATCACTTTTATAACCGACTCTTGGAGATGGAGAACGCCGATAGCCAGACCTATTATAAAATACATATACAAAATAATTATATTATTAAAACAAACCCCGAAAAATAACATAATTTTAACACTTCTACTAAGAAACAGCAGCAATTGTCAACCTAGTCAGGATCGCTTTTACCGCTAAAGATCTGTATGTAGTTGAAAAAATATGGATATAAGTCGGACAATTTTGTATTTTAGTTCCAATTAAAACCATCTTTTTAAGTGAAAAAAAAACACTAAAAAAATGGTAGCTTTCATAAAAAGTGAAGAGGTTTTTGTTTTTGTTCCTAACATCAAAACTCCGAACTTTTAGCATACGATAAATCTAAAGCTAAAAAAAATAGTTTTATAAAATTCGAAACACATTTTTATCCACAAACAAAGTTACAAACAAGATATCATTTATAAAAAGTGTAGTTAAAAAAAAAAAATAGTTTCAATTTAATTTATGAATCTTTTTTTATTTTAAATAAAAAGATCTAATAACACCAGTTCCCCAAATTTCAAAATAATTCCTTTAATAATATATATCCGTAGAGAACATAATTATTATATAATCACAGTTAAAGAATCTTTAGGAAATTATATCGATTCATTTCAATGCAACTATAATTTAAGCACAAACAGCGCTAAAGAATCCGTTAAGTTTATTGATGTTCTTAGCCCCACAGCTCTTTGAATTAAAGTTTATTTTCGAAACTATATATACTTATGTAGATGCAGCCCGCGTTAATCCAGAGGCTAGACCAATATGACTTCGTTTAAATCGTCTCGTTTGTTGACAATCTTTAAGGACATGCATACAGAATATAAAAAAATCCTTGAGTACTCAAGGGAGTCGAGTGGTAGCGAATATTAGAAGCTTATGAACTTTTGTCAGAAGTTCTGTCGTGTTGGATTGTCGTTGTTTTTTTTGTTTTAAATAATAGAGATAACGAAATAAAATTTCCTTTTTAATTTAAATTGATGCTATTTCGAAATGTTGTCAATTCCACGTCGACTATTATAACTACAGCTTTATTTAAGACATTTTGGGGAAACTTTCTTTATTTGTAGTGTCCGTGATTTACAGGAAGAAAAAATAGACAATTGAAAATTTATTAACACCAAAAAACAATGTATTTCATTTGGTTTAATTAACTGCTGTTATGGTGCTATTTCTAGTAAAAAAAAATGTTACTTAGCGTACCTACCAGCGGACCTTCCACATCTCTTTTAAAAATAAGAAAGCCTTATTATAGATTACCTTAACCATAAACAGGCTAATACCAATCTACTAAAATTTACCTAACTTTTTTAAAAACCTAACAAAGAAGTCATAATCTGTAAAATAAAATGTTCTATTTTTCCCAGAATCAAATAAAATAACTGAAATTTTTTGAAAATATAGGATAGGATATACGGGTAGTGTGACTTTTTTTTAAAAGCTATAAAATTATATGCCATATAATAAGTTGCTTTCTAATTGATATATAAGATGAGTCATAAATATTTAAAGGGTTAGGTACTTAAAATTAAAAAAAAAAAAACTTAAAACCTGTTTTGTCAAAACTATGTATGTTGCTAACTAATGACTACGGTAACTCCTCGAAATCTTTTTGTAGATTTTAAACAGCGCTTAAAAATCATAAAAAGCTACGGCTTTATCGAAGAATTTGTTTTCAAAAATTTTAATTATTTCTTTAATTTTATTTTTAAGCCACGTTTAAACACGTTGTTATGATGCTAATTTCGGAGAAAAAAAGATTATTTAAAATGCCGCTGACTACTCCTAACCTTGTATATAGATTATAACCGATGTAACAAATATTTAGTGAAATCTTTTGCAATTGTATAAAAATGGATTATTTTCGAATTAGTTTTACCTTCTGCATTGCACTCCCCTAGGACGAGTTAGTAATTAGCAATAAAATTATGTTAAAAAATATTTCTATTCTTTAATTTTACATCAGAAAGTTGTGCAGTTTAAGAGTCACTGCTTTCAAAATGATAAAAACTTTTGTTTGGCTTCTTTATATATAACCGATAAATTAAATAGCTCTCATTTTCATGAGTAATATCTATCTACACATTTAACTATAAAATAAGGATGGCAATATTTATAATTCTGTAGTCAAACTAATTTTTATCTAAATTAATTCTTTTAAAAACCTTAAATCGAAATAAAGTAAAAATATATTTTATAAAGAACATAATAATTTCTCAGACGGACTGTTTACATCAGAAGTTTTCGAAGTTTTATATTAACCAGAATATGGATCAATTTAAAGGGTTTATGTTTTTTTTTAAATTTGATTGTCGAAAACCACTTGAAAGATAGTTTCTTAGAGGTCAATCGAACTAAATATTTTGAGACCAAAAAGACTTTTCATTAAATAAAATTTAGTCGTTTTTGAAGTTGTTTATAAAAAAAAAAAACCAAAAGGAAGACCACATTTGCAACCCCTCAGTAAAAGTGAATAGTAATAACTCCAACATTTTACCATATAAACTGCGTTCAGTTTAAAGGATTGGTTGAGCATCAATTTGTTTAATTTTGAAACCCTGGTTAATTTATGAAAGCATAAATTGTATAAATATATGATATGTGTATATGTAAAGGTTGTATATTCAATTTTATTAAGTAACCTCTTGTTTTTGTCACTAGGTGATTTGGATCCATTACACGTATGACGCATAATCCGAGGTGGCCTCCTTTCATGACTATAATCCCGCTTTCTATCTCGTGATCTTGCACGTTTCTCTTTAAAGTTGTTGTCCCTCGGTGGATTCTTGTCATATGTCGGTGACTTATAGCGATGACGCAGTCTATCAGGAGATCTAGATCTATGATGATCAGAAGTTCGACGTCGATCCTCCTTTTGCCTTTCCTTTTCCTTCATAATTCGGTTAAAAGCCTCTAGTGGGTCATCAATCAGTCTGTAATGAAATAATAAACAAAGTGGATCAGTGAAAAGTTAATTAAAAAAGATTTTGAAATAAATAAAAGTATAAAAGCAGTAGTACACAATCTTATCTGTATACTTTTGGCAAAATTAAAGTAAACTAAAGTAAATTTATTTAGTGATAAGGTGTTATAGTTCCTCTTTTTTCAATGTTAGCATCAACAAAATATGCTCAAATAAGTTTCGTAAAACCTGACAAACCTAAAATCAAATGGTCTTGCATTTGCTTTTAAAAATAGTGACTGGAATGGGAAAAAACTTCGTTTGTATCATTGAAAAGTCAATTATTATGGTTACACCCAATATGTATTTATATATATATTTATTTTACAGAGGTTTTTGACCTCTAGCCAACTTAAACTAAGTTTACTATACACCCTTTAATTAATTAATTAAACCGAAATTTAAAAACTTTGACTTACCCAGAGCCAACTTTGGCTGCAACTCCTTGATATATTGACGCCAAACTTGGTGATTGAAATGTTTGCATAGGGTTAATGTTAATATTTCCAGTAGGTTCAAATGATGGACGTATGGAATGTACAGTTTGGGGTTGGTAGGGTACAAAGCTGAAAGTAAAAGATAAAATAACAATATTAAAATGAAATAGAAACATATTTTACATTTTTTTCTTTGATTTACTTTCTGTACTTGATGTTTGAGACGATTGTGATTAAAATTTATTAAAACTTTGTACTTAATTTTATTAAGAATATATTTACAAAAGTATAACAATAGTTGTTGAACAAATCTACTTGGTAGTGTTATCATTTAAAAGTTTCGTTCAATGTAATTACTTCTACTAAATTCTATCAAGCTCAATTTGGATGACATTAATAACTAAACCACAAAATTTAATTTAAATTATTATATTTATTTAAAAAGTTACACTTACTTCATGGGTGGCCGTTGACCCATATTATTATAACCATTGTTGTATGGTGGCATTTGATGTCCTACCATATGCAATGGAGGACAACGAGGTGCCTGAATGTATGGGGGTTGCTTATAAACGCCAATTCGATGAGTATCTTCGGGTTCATTCACAATATGACACTGAAAGTTTTGATGTAGACCAACAGGAGTTGGCAGCAGACTTCGTTCGTGGTGCTTGGCACCCTCAATTTTTGTTGACGGTCTTTGTTTTACATCGTGGTCAACCATATAGTCTTGGTTTGGTTCGCGCCGTTGAGAAATAGAGTCACCGGATGGTTTATTTCCAATATATGGTGGTATCACCTGTAACGATAAAAAATGTAATTTGAAAAAAATTCTAATCAAAACCGGGTACACTGAAGCAGCATACATAGAACAATCATGTACATACCTTGGCTGATATAGCGGGTATTGGATCTTCAATTTTCGGAGGCATTTTAATTGTTATATTATCCTCATAATCTGAATCGCACTTCTCTTTGTCCTTTTGTGACTGATCAGTATTATTTGTTGATGCGGCAGGAACACTTTTTCCATTCTCCTCCCCATTAACTTCTGTAGGATCTGTTTCCGCTTTTGGTTCTACCTTGTCAATATTTGAAACTTGAGGAGCAGGAGTAGTAGTAATAGTCTCTGGGAGTGAAGCTTTTTCCTGTTTTTTATCTAAAGTACAAAGAAATGATCAAATTATTTAAAATTTTTTGTACTTTACTTTAAATAGTTAAAACTTCTTACCTGACTTAAGTGTATATCCAGTTTCACTTTTAAAAGCATTGACAGAATTTCTTAAAAAACGATTAGGGATCAAAGAACCTGGTGAACAGTTCTTTTCTTTACAATCAGGACATTCGCTATCCTCAGACTCAAGCAACGAAGTACGAACACCTAAAAAATGCATAAGTTAACCCAATGATTTAATAAATTTGCATGAAAATATTATAGATAATTGTTCAAACCAATTATCTAGGTAAAATTTTAATCAAATATCTCGTTTATGTACTTACAGTCATCGCAAAACGAGCTTCCGCAACATGGTATCATAACAGCATCAACAAATATATCTCGACATATACCGCAAATTAAATCTTCGGGAATTTCTTGATTTTGTTCTACTGGCAATACAAATTTTGATGATTCTTGATCCATGGCCCTGAAACAGAGAAATTAAAAGATAAAGTTGTAATAACAAATAATTAAAATATATACGATAAAGATACTTACATATCAGGTTTGTCCCTGAATGAACGTGGAATTCCAGTATTTCTTTTAACTTCATACTGCTCTTTTCCCAATATATAGGGGCAATTCTTAATCCAGTGGCCACTCTTTTTACATTTATTACAACGATAAGAGGCTGGTACCTCACCAACTTGTGATTGCCCTTTTATGCGATGATATCTTTTGATAAAAAAAAAACACAAGATAAATATGATTAGATTAATTTACAATGCACAGAAGAGTCAATTCTTTGTTATGAACTCTTTAATACATATTTACATACGTCTTGGGATCATAGTCTGCAGTACTTTGCATCATCATTGCTTGTATTTTATCTTCCTCACTTCCTTGCATTTTAGATAGATCCATATTAAAGTTTTCCTGTTTATTGGTAGGTGCGCTGGAAAATGCATTGTCAGACGGCGGATCCCAGCCCTTTTTTGCTGGATGGGCTATCGGTATCCGTGAAATAATTAGGGTTGTATTTTTTGGTATTAGATAAGAATCATCTTTATATTCTAGAATTAAAAAAAAAGAAGAACAGTAATAAGTTTTGAGCAATTTTCTTTATTGAAATAATGCAACAACAAACCTTCTTTACTTTGGGCATTCGTTATTTGTAGATCAAAGTCAATAATTTTACCCAAACGTTTTTGTTGTATAATTTCCCTTTTTAAGTCGCCAACAGAAATATGTAATCCATCAAAAGTGATTGTATCAAAATTAAGGGTACTTTTAAATTTATAGTGTACCGACATTTTGAAATTTGACAAAATCTGAAAGTTAAAAGGACACCAGAGAAAAAGACGGAAATTTTATTAATACTTAAAAATCGAGTGGCAAAAGTCATATCCCTAGTAAAAGGAAATATTTCGCCAATACTTTTGTTAATGATTGTATGTCCTATTATTGCTTTTTAAAAATGAAATTTACAAATGTATAACACGTTCTTAATACTAATTAAAAAATTAATATAAGAATTGTTATTAACTAGATCTCTAGGGTATGTTATATTAACTGCATTACTATAATTTTAATTTGCCAGCCGTTCTGAGTTTTGACAAAAACAACACCTAATAAAGTAATTCCTCAGGGATGTTTGTTTTTGGATAATCTTTAATTAAATTAGCATTTCACAGTTAGTTAGTCTTAAAAAGTTAACTGATATGAATGATATTATCAACTAAATGGTCTATCCACAGATATCTACTATCTATATATGAGCGGAACTTATTAAATTTACTTGAGAAAAAATACCCAAAATATGTTTTAAGCTCTGGCAGTCGGATCTCTATTAAAATGGAAGTGGCCACCTAAAGTATGACTTGTATGAATGATTTACCAGACTATAGAGTATACGAGATGCAGTTTTAAGATTCCAACGGTTCACCAACCTTTGTCAACAGATGCAAGATAGAAATACATATATTTGTTATTGATTATTCCGTGTTCCGGCCAACCGCATATAATTTGTCTATTAGGCGTAGCGTTAATTGATAACGGTACAAATGTCAGTGTCTATCATTAACTTTGCGTACCGGCGGCCTGAAACAACAAGCAAAACTATTCTTGAAGAGAACAACAAAGATGTTGCGAACTTTTTGTAGAAGGAACCTTTGCTCTTAGTATAGGAACCTGTATTCTTACTTCTCAAGTAACTAAACGGTGACTAAAAGGCAAAAAAAAAAGGTTTACTTTCGCCAGCTATGACTAGGGGTAGTTTTATCATTAACTAAGAGTCATATTTTACACACTACTTATTTTGGATCAAGCAAATCAAACGTCAACATGGTGAAAATTCATTGAAGCCAGCATTTTAAATTCTACATTTATGCACTTCCGATTCGATTTGAACATTATTGCATTCATAAATTTGTATATGCACACGCCAAGCCAGAACCCCATTTTTATTTTGCACGCACATACTATGTTCATATATATATGCATGTATGTATGTATTTGCACTCTTAGTATCTACAGCACTTTTTATTTTCTAATAATATAGGCCGCTAATTAAGAATATTTTGGAATTAGTTCATTAAATAGACATCTCTTAATAACTTACTCTTTACACACACTTTTATTATTGTTTTAGAAATATTTCTTTCTTGAATAATGAGTGTCTTAATCTCGCACTCACATTGTCGTTTTATTTTGTTATCGAAATTGTCACGTATATTTTAGTAGAGCAGCGTCGGCATTTATCGTTCGTTAGGAATGATGGGAAAGGAAAACAATGAAAATATAAGCCAGAAGGAATATGTGCAAATCTCAAAAAGAAGTGAGATTTCTTTTTTCAAATATTTCTGCCGCTTGTGAATTCTCCTTTATGGCAGTGACAAATTGCTTTTTGCAAAAGAGGCAGATAAGTTTAAATTATACGTTTAAATAAAGTTTTATATTTTTCTTACCAAAATGGCTTAATTAACGTAAACGCATATTTTTTAGAGCAAAATATGTTTAAAACAAATAACTTTTTAATTTACAACCACTACATTACTGATTATCCAATTTACAAATTTTAATACACCATATTCATCCACCACCAGCTGTCAATATAACAAACGCGCCACAATTGAAGTTGACTATCGATGCCGTCATTATTTCTAGAACTAGTTTCGGAACCTCTTTTCGTTGGTTAATTTATCTGCTAAAAATACTAAAAAAAAATACTTTTTCGCCTAGTTAGTTTTAAAGCATCTTTGTTCAAATATTTTATATAAATGTTTGTTGCTTAATACCCTGCTTTTAATTTTTTTCTAATGTTAGTTAATAAACAGTAAACAACAAACCATTAAAAATGGTCAAAATCTCATGTTATTTTGATGATTGCTAACAAACGCGTTATCATTCTAGCACTGAAGCCTTAATTGCCTTGGTAAAATTAAATTACTCTTGCCTTTGGCAAAATAGTTTTACAATAGTTAATACGTTTTTATTTACTTTTAACTGAAAATACACATTCATCAAAAAATATACATGTAGGCTTGCTTACAAGACAAGCCATTTGGAAATGAACTCATTTCAATTAACGTCTATTGACCCCTAAAACTAAATTCAATGTTTTATATGCATAAAAAAAGATCAAATTGTTCTGTGTTTCTTTACCCTCTGTTAAAAAAATGACGTGACCTATTGGACTTTTAAGTCCATTTGACAAACAATGTTTGCATTATATAATAATTATGTAAATATATATTTTTATATATGTATATTAATTTATATGCCTACTGTTGAATATTCAGTTCTAATAGTTAATATAGTTATAAAAGCTTCGCTCAAAAGTGCACTGCATATTTTCGTTATTATTTAAAAATAGGAAAGTAGTCACATGATTTTTACGTAAAGCAACATCCTATGATGCTCTCAAAGGCAAGTGTTGGACCTCCATTTAATTGTATTTTTTTTGTTCAACTAAACGGAACACATTTTTCGATTTAAAAAAATATTGAGTATTCACATATACACTTTTGAAGTCTGTATAGTTTAATGATTTCTTAGATTTTTGTATTTGTTGCATTGCACTTTCTTGACAAAAAGAGAATAAATGTTAGAACATTAAAGGGATAGGGACATATAAGCGGTCCGTGAATACTCTTTGTTTTTGGGATATATACGGAAAGCATTATCATTCATAATTATTATGATGTATAATACTAGCCCAATGTATATAAATGGATACATGTTTATATTTGTTAAAAATTGGAGTATAGTGTCTATAACGTTGTGAATTTAAGCGGCTATTGAGAAAACACCTCAATTATTTTTATGTTTAATGTTTGTTGCTCTATATTAGATTCTTGTGGGCGTACAAATGTATCAAACATTTTATATATTTACCAGTTAGTTTGGCTTTACATCAATTTAATTATGTATATATGTATATATATATGTGTGTAAATATGTTTATAAAATCCTATTGATATTATCTTATACAAAAATTGTATCTGAAGTAGCAAATAACAATATATTCTTTAAAAAAATTGCATGCGTACTCCATATTATTGAAAACTTTAGCCAAACTTGGCGCTGCTTTATTAACTGGAGTAAATGGCTTGTTTTAGAAAAAAGCTACACAAGACACTGATGCTGCCAATTCAATTGGCCCAATTGCGTGGCAAAACAAAAAACAAATATATATGTGTGTTTGCTTTAAAGTAGAATATAGTGAAGCAATGCATTCATTGCTCTCATTTATAGAGAATGAGTTTACTCTTCCACTCCATTGCCGGATTTTTGTTTCTTGCTGGCACTTATTGGTGGAGTTGTTGGCACCGGTGTGGGTGTAGGAGTCAGTGACGTATTAGAGATGGTGTCCATATCATCTTCAAATGCAGCATCAGCTGCCTGGAGAATAGTCATAATGTCAGTTGGGGTTTCCTAAAAAAAGTAGATAAGAAAATAAGCAATTTATATATGGTTACCACATTATTCACATTGAACTACCCAAGCAGAAAAAGAACAATAACATATGCCAAACTATAAGATGACTTTGGCTTGAATTACATGTATACTCACTTTTGCCGCATCAACTTGCTTACGTTCATGCATTGCACTCAAAAGCTCGCGCAAATGTTGATTTTCTTTACGCAGGCGTTCCCGTTCCATGTCGCGCTCATTGATTTTGGGCTAAAATGAACAATTATGTCATATATGGGGATTCTTTCGAATGAATTCTTATGTTCATTGTAACTTACCAAGAGCAGGGAAATTTGCTCATTCAATACACCAACAATGCTGCTAAGCGCATGACATGGAACACTCGGCTCTAATGAGCTGGCATGCTGTATGCGGTTTGGGCCACAATTGCTTGCAAATCCAGTTGTTAACAGGTTTATAGTTTTCTCAGTGCCAATTTGAGTTTGCGTCTGGATTGTTTGTAATGATGGCGAAAGCGGTTGTGCTGTTTGCGTGGAATTGTCAATCATGGAAATAGTGGCATGAGCTTTATTCATGGCGGCCTAGTAAGAAGAAAAGTTTTAGTTTTAGAATTTTTATCCCACATATCAATATATTTTTAAATTTACCATAGAATCATAAGCATCATTAACGGCTTCAGAAGCTGCTGGTGATTCATTGATGTTTGTTGCCGCTTTAGTATCGGAAGTTTCGGACACCTTCTGTGCAACATCTTCATGCTTTATAGATTCCATATTCTTAGCATCTATATTTTTCGATTCCACATTTTGTTCTTCGGCTTTAACAGTATCTGCTGTTACGGATTCGGATTCCGCTCCCTCTTCTACATTTACAGTTTCCGTAGATAGTTCGTTTTTAATCTCTTCGATTAATGTATCATTATGAGAATCGTCAGCAGACCCTAAGGATACTCCTTCAGTGGCCGAGCCTTTTGTTATCACTACTGTGTTGGTTGTGTCGGAAGATTTCATTGGAGCCAACGGTGTTATCGTCTTAGTATCCACAGATGATTTGGGTGGTATAGCAGGCAATCGCAATTCATCGATTTCACAGTAACCATCATCATCTTCATGAATAGCAACATCATCAACGCTATGTGTCTGCAGTTTGGGCATTTTCCTTGAGATCGGAATTTGCTGTTGGGCCTGGGCATGTTGCTTATTTGGTGGCGGCAGCGGTGGCGGCGAAGGTGAATGGGCAACAACTTTACGTAGCTTTTCCTTTTCATGACAGTGACTACAAACTGCCGTTGACACAGCTGATACCTCTTGTTCTGGTGTAACACGCATATACTCGTTTAAGATTTTTGTTAGCATCTGTACCTGATCGTAGGCAGCTAAAGCTATATCTGCGCTATCTTTAGGGGCTTCAGGCATCATGGCAATATCAACAATCTCATTAAAATGCTCAACTGGCAAACGGAAGATATCGCATATGATTTTTTGTTTCTCCGATAGACCATCCCGTATTGAGGAATCCAATCTACGTAATCGTTCGCTCGGTGTCAGCACCGGCTCCGCCGTATGGGCTGGACTAATACTTATTTGAATGGCTGCGGGATCCACAAGTGGCGACTGCATAAGTAAGGTACGTGTGTTATTGGAATTATTGGAACAAACAATGCTCGCACTGTCGCGTTTCGAATGACCCCCGACAAGTCCGTAGCTGGAAACTCGGTCTTCCCCTCTGGGCTCTCCAATAGTATTATTCGATTCGCGAGCCGATTGCGTATGTCGCAGAATAACACCATTATGATCAGCGTCATTGTCCGAATAGTTATTATTATTGGATTCGCCGCAACTACGGATTGACACGTTACGACTAACAGACGATGATCCTGTATCTTGATGGCTTAAACGCTGCTTATCTGTTATATTGTAATAACTGACATTGTCACTTGGCGTCGAATCTCGTCGACTGTTTCGCAACTGTACGCCGCCATCATAACTACTATTGGCTGCTACAGGAGCTGGTGTCACTGTAGCTATGGGCAAAAGGGGAGCCAAAGGCGTTGTTGTCACAGTAGCTGTGGCTGCCAAAGGCTGTACACGATCGTGCGTTAGATCCAATGAGTCCTTGGTGTTTGAATGCGGTAGAGAAACACCCGATGCTTCATCGACTGTTGTATCATGACTGTTTGTTGAGTTCTTTGATCGAGGCTTATACTGATGCGCTGCTGCATCCGAAATGTGCTTAAACCATCTGCAAAAATAAAAAAAAACCAAAGTGTTATTTTTTAACTTGTTAGCTATCCAGACATAGGTATGTATTATATGAATAGGTAAAGTTATTCCAATTGATGAGAGCTTGATTTCACCTGGACACTAATGATGAACGCCTGCTACTTTGTCCTTGTGTATTCCCATTACTGCATTTGGCATTTTTTGAAATTTCATTAAAACTACCTCGACGCCGTTCCTTGTTTAGATCTTTGCATGCCTCACTTTGTTTACCAGAGATCAATAAGAGCGCACCATTGCACAGACTTTTACGGCGCGAACCGGTAAAGACATCACCCGGCGACAAGAAATTCATTACTGCATTGTTATATTTTACGGTGTTGGGTAATTTATTTATACTTATTCTTAAAGCTAAATGTATTCTGTTTACTTATGGCCCAAAAGTGGCAGAAATTAGATATTTTAAACTTGCAGTTGGTCGGCAAACTTTGTTTAATTACACCAATGAAACTTCTTCCTAATTGTATATATAAAAAACAAACTGGTTATAATGTTTAACTTATTTGAATCATATATGTATATACATATATGTTTAATTTGTAGGAACTTGGTTTTGGTATATATGTATGTATGTGGCTGCATATATGTATGAGTCTTTAGACTAAAGACTGAAATGAATAAGTTTTTAAATAACAATAGAAGAAATTCAATGCATTTGTGTATATTTTACTCCAGGTTAAGCGCAAAATACAAAAGAAAACAAAGAGTAACACATTTGTATGCCCACATCGACGGCAGTATATACATATATATATATATATATATATATATCTTTATATATATATATATATATAATTTTGTATACATGAATCTACAATGAAAACACGTACATATGTGTATCTGCAGATGTTGTTGAGAAAAATAATAAAAGAATACTTGTGGTAAACAAACAGCTTCCGTTTTGGGAACTAAATGTATTCTTCGTTACATACAATATGTCTACAGATACGTAAATGATTTATATACATATGTATATTTAAGGGCAATGGTTTAATCAGTTATGCTTTGCAAACACTTGAACTTGAACTGTTAACTTATTTTTTGTATCTTTTAATTGATTTATTATCTATCTTTTTTGTACACCTTAAGAAAAACTGATCGTTTGAATGCGTAGTTAGCATACTACGCGCTCTTAGCTTATTTTATTTATTTTTGTTTTAGGAACGCAAATAAAATTTGCAATGATGCACGCGCGTTGCTCAACATGTAACCGCCAACTGATGAAAACGGAAAATCTTACATTGACCAAACCAGCCGGCCGAACTGCTGCTATAGGCTGATTCTCCGATGAGGCAGCCGAAGCACTCCAGCAATTCATTTTACGAAAGCACCGGTGAATCACATTAATGGATAATCGCGGATAGTTCTTATGTCACCACTTGAACATTATAATAAAAAAAAAAGGTTTATACTTATTTAAAAAGTATATTTAATTTAATCAATTTATTTATTTAAAAGAAGTCAATGTACGCTTAATGAATAGAAGAAAACCAATTGGAGACCTTCAATTTAATAAAAGAAGGCGATGGTTCATAATTCAAAGTTGGTTTACCCACCGATTGGCTACTACCAAAAATTATACCATAATATATATAGCGGAAAACATTTGGCGTAACAATTTAGAAACGCATTTAACAAATAAAAGTTAATTTAAAAAGTATTTCTATTATTTTTAGGACAGTTATTAAGAGAGTTTGCTGGACATTGAATTATTTGAATGACGAAAATAAAACGTATATGTGATCATTAGGTGATCATTTATATCGAGATGAAGTTTCTGCGGGTTGAGTCATTAAATGAATTTCAAAAGAATTTATTTTGTTGCACCTGTCAATTGGCTGACTGACATGTGGAAAATGTTTCCTCTTTTCCTGCATTGAGATCGCTATTTAGTTTTATACAAATAAGTCAAGTACAAGGACTTGAAATTTTTGTCACTGACAATCAAATTTCTGTATTTCTATACACTATCCTTTATTCTTGATTAGTATTTAGCGTCATATAGTGGTTTTTCCATTTCTGGGTTTTAGAAGATTTACGTTTTGTTCAATTATTGGTTATTTGTTAACAAACATATTGTTGTGCACCAAAACCGGCTTGTTTCCAAATATGGCTTTAATAAAGTTGTTCTGTCATACGATTTAAAAATGCTTTACATTGCATTATGCGTTTATTATACTATCTAGCAGAAAAGTTGAACGCATTCAATACTCACTTGTTATTTAATTGAATGAATCTTTAGAATGTAATACAAATTAACAATAACAATATACTTACGTTTTACATTCTGAACTGCTTGGGGCTCTCAACTCTAACATCTGTGATGTCTTTGTCTTGATTAGGAAAAACGAATTTTTATCAGCGGCTTCCTGACGCACTAAAGTCTCTGAATCGATATTCATGATTGGACTAACAGGTTTATTATTGACAAGAGGTGTGTGGAGATTTTTTAACAAATATTTGTCATCCTACAAATAAAGTAATGTTTAATTAAATGCAGGTTTAGAAAGGAAGTTATTCAATTCGACTTGCCTGTTTTGTAAGCAATACAATCATATTTTCAAATAGCAGACCATGAAGTTGTATGCTGGGATTCTTTTTCATCGTTAAATTGCCATCGTGTATAAGGCGATGTTGGGTTAGATCGAGCTTTCTTTCATCCTTATCCTTGTCATAGGATGATCTGTCCAACTTACGCTGTATGTTCTGAAGTCTGTCAAACGAAAAGGACAAATTAAAACAATAAGCCTTTTTGTAAATACTTCACTAATTAAACATTAATAACAATCCAACAAAATTTACAAAAAAAAAAATATAAATGAATAATTAAAGAAACACTTCAAAATCCTTCGTTGTCTTGGTAATGTTCATTATAATGTCGTGACATAGTGGAGTAAACCTTGAGCTTTTGTACTGGAATTTTTTTAAAAAAGCTAAAAGTACCGCAAATCGACGACCAGAAAAGATTTTGAATTATTTCCCAATGCCAAAAATAACGAAAAGCTTTGAAAAAAGTACAGAAATGATAATGGATCGTTAATTATTATGATTAGTCAGTCATACTTGTGAGCATCCTCAGCCGTTTTAACAGCCTTGTTCACCTCGACCAGTATTTCTTTTGACGAATCTAAGGCACGCTGTATTGCTTCCGCTTCAGATGTATTTTCAGGTACTACACGAATTGTAACTTTATGTAGATTCTCAAATAACAAAGGATACTTTGTTAAACGCTGCAATACAGTTGGCAATAAATCCTTTAGTTCGAGGCGTCGACAAGCCTTATGCGATTCAGATTTTTTAAGCAACTTTTGCAACTGTTCATCCTTGTGACGTTTCTCTTTAAGCGCCTCAAGAGCAATTTGCTGACGAGCACAAAATTGAGCAGCATATTCCCGAAGAACTTCTCCAGAGTGGCCATCAAACATGTCGGCCAATAGATCACCAATATGAGTAACAACATGATTGTGCTCAACTCGACGCAATTTCAATTTTTGTTCAAAATTGCCATGGAGTTCACGCAACGATAGCAACGCAGGTGGAAATAACAACAACAGATGATCTTGTGACAGTAATCCACTTTCATAGAGCGGCAAGAAGAACAAACGATCCAGTAATTTGAGAGTACGCACATGATTTCGCTCCGTCTGGTAAATTTCTGTAAAATTAGTTGAAATTGTCACATGAATATAGACTAGAAAATATATATATATATATAGCTAAAATATTTTACCGTTGATAATTTCTTGACGTTTCTTTTCTGCATCGGTTAAAGCCGCCAGCATATCTGCTGCTACCATTGAACTCCAATCGGCTTCATTGAGATCGTCGTCATCGTCTTCATCTTCAAAATTCCATTGCCGTTGCAGCGGTGGCGGAAGCTGAAGACCAGGATTCCAAAAGCTTGCGTTGCTGGCACTGCTGCCCACACTACTTTGAAAGGAGTCCTGCTGACTATGCTGAAAAGCATGCTGCTGTATGAGCAAATGTGGATGTTGATGCAGATTGGCTGCCGCACTCGAAACATTTCCTCCAGCTACCTGTTCCATCGAAGTGCTTGGACTTTCAGAACCACCACCGCCCGATGAGAGACTAGAATTCGAACTTGCTGTATAGTTGGCATTGGAGAGACCCAAGTCCGGTTGATCATCACTAAAAAAGATAATTATAATTACAAAATGGTTCAATAATAATAATAATTAGTATATAAATTCCACAAAAAGTAAGCTTATTTACAATCAACTAATTGAAATTTACAACTTATTAAAGCGAAAAATGTTTTTTGATAATGTGTTATTGGCAGGTAATTGTTTATCTAAGATTAGGAACCGAAAACTAACTTCTAAGTTTTCTTCTTACTTGTCATAGGTGTAGCCCTTTAATTCCTTGCAACTTGTGCTACGTGTGAAATAATTGTTACTTTTCATTACTTAAAAAATAATTTTGGTTTGTTAGTTAATTTCAATAAATGTTTAATCGATTCTTTGGTATTTTGATATTGGAGCTTATTAAACTTTTAAATCGAAGGAGCACTGCTCACGTCAAGTTCAACGCAGAAACTGCTACTAAACACTTAAGCTGAACTAAACCAGCTGGTCCCACCCACGTAATGTTGATTTAATGTGGAGAGTATGATTGTAAGACAATAGCAACAAATATATAATAACTGAAGGACTTCTGACTGACCGACTGTCTGTCTGACTGACTAGTCAGTAGAACAATTTATCAAACAACAGAGAGAAACTAAGAAAATGGAAAATGTACATACATCATCATTCTATCTAAACTATGGCGTAGTGACGCCGCACCAATATAATCGATGCCATTGCAGGCATTTACTCATATATCCCACCCCATCCCATCCCATCCCATCTAATTATTGTCTTTACCTGAACTCGTATGTATGTATATACTCTTACTAAACTAAGAGCTTATGAAAGTAATAACAGTCGTGGTCAATCATTCAACTAGTTCATCGGCACATTTAAAGTGCTAAAAAAAACAATGTGGAAATTCTGCGAGTGGAAATTTTTTAGCCTCAATGTTAAAAAGAGATACACTCGATTAACAACATTTATCGAGGCAAAGGATATACACATTCATATATGAAAGTGCACCCTTGAAGCAAATATACAAGTGAAAGTCAAGGGGGGGAAAAGTATGCGATGGCGTGTCAACGGAAGACAGCATATGGAAGTATTGCGACCCAATGCACATTAATTAGTATAATTAATATCAAGTTACTTCAACCTATTCTTATGGCAAAAAGCGAAAAGAAAGAAAAATATAGATGGGAAACGTTTAGGGAGCGGCATTGTCCCAAGCCCTTTTGTCTGTCTTTCGTAATAGGAAATGAAGAATGAAATGTATGGAAACTTCTGCACATTTACACTACACTAGTTATATTGCCTAGTTATTGCTTTCGCAAGAAAATATGTCTACATTCAAACGAAGTTTAGGTCTTTTAGATAACTTACTTGGGACGTGACGATAAACTTGGGTCCGAGGTCTTGCGGCGATTACTACGACTCCTTTTGCTTGACAAACGTTCTTTATATGATTCCGAACGATTTACAGAAACTGGCGCACTTTTGGGCTGATAACTGTAGGACGAATTAAATATTGAATATTTATTATATTAATACAATAAAACATAAAATTACCGTTCTCTACGTCCATCTTTTTTATCAGCAACATCTGATGCATTCGATTCTGCAACGCCACCCACACCGACAGCTCCTATTAAGCTATTTGACAGGGCACCTGAGCCCATACCCGCATTTGAAAGGTCTGCGGAGAAGCTTTGGCTTCCACTTGCATTAATACTATCATTGGCATTTGTTCCAGCATGATAGGAATTTTGCAAGTCACTGCTGTTGAGAGCCGAATTATTCGAAGATACGTTGCCATTAGAGCGTAATGAAATATTAGCATCTGGTCTGCGATCTGAAGGTTGACGCACAATTGATGTAGACGAGACACGTTCTGAAAACATAAATAAAATACGAAAATATAATTAGCCAATGCTATAACAATGTCTACTCATAGAAATTAAAAAATTTTGTTTATATATGTAAATGTAAAAGGCGTTTGGCCCATGTGCCTCCTCACCACCACTTATTTGCACCCAAGATTCTGGTCGTGCAGAATGTTCATTCTGCAAAGATTTGTGCTTCTTCGAGTTAATCTTAGCGGCAACTCTCGACGTAAGGGAAGGAGACGATTTTTTAGATTTTTGAATTTCTGTGACACATGCGTCCACAGACTTTCTGCCAGAATTTATGACATTCCCTTGATCTTCATTTTGAGAGGAATTAGAATTTTGCAGTTTGGAACTTTTCAATAGCATTACATTCTTGTCAGTTTTGGCAGCATCACAGTCTTTGGGGGCAACTGCAATATCACCAGTCGTTTGTGGTTCGCCACTTCGTAATGAAAATTTCAATGCAATGGGATTTGATCTTCTTTTTGTCAATGAGGATTTTCCACGAATGAGAGAAAAATCATCCGATGCTAAAAGCTTTTTGTTGTTCATAACAAATTTAACAATCGCTTGCAAATTGAGGGTAGAATGCATGTGGTTTTTTTTTTGATTTTCTGTTTCAGCAGCTGGTGCTAATTTGTCTTTAGACAAATCCTTTCTTAACTTTATATGACTGGTATTGCTGCTGGCATTTCCATTATTTAAAGTTCCCGCCAACATTTTGCGTGAACTACGAGAGCGGCTCAAACTATGTCCTAGTGGTATGGAGTCATTCACTTTGCTTTTCGAGGAGCTTTTCTCAATGCGATTGTGCTTGTATTTGGGATCGGTGAGAAGCATACTTGTTTTGCTTCGTGAAAGCTTTAGGCTTCTCTGCGCTACGGGGATTTTATTGTTGTCTTCGTTATCCGAAGAGTCACTATCACTTGATTCGCTGCTTGACTCGCTTTTAATTACAACGCTGTTTGTAAACTTGACAACTCCGGCCGTATTTTTATTGCTTTGACTGACAGCTGGGCACTGGTTTAGGTCCTTTTTCTCCATTAACTCACTCTCTTCTTCCACTAATTCATTTAGTTGTAAATTTGACTTTTCTTCTACTTTATAAAATACGGGTGGCGATTTATTACGTTTCCGTTGAGGCCTTTCTGGCTTTATCACATTTGAAGAGCTTTTGTTTTCTTCGATCGGTTCCTTTTTTGCCATTTTTTCCAATTTTGCAGGTTGATTTTTGCGTCTAAAACTCGAACGCCGAAATTTTTGAAATTTTGACAATTCAGCTGGAGCGGCGGCTTCTTCCGTATTGGGCGATATCGAGTCTCGGTCGCCACTATCGGTGGAATTATTACCACCGATATTATTCAAACGAAACCACATATTGTTGTTTATTTTTACGTCATATGCATCAACGTTTAAACTTAGTTAACAAGTAAATCACAATAATTCCTGTATACTATTCGTCATATTTCTGCTGTACACCTTTAGTGTAAATTTTGCAAAATATACAAACATTTATTCATATAGTGTAACTAACGTGTGTTTGTAATATAAACATACATACATATGTACATTCCAAATAAATATAAATATATATACATAGGCAATTGACTTTAAGGTTCTAGACTGCGTTTTAACAATTTCATTTAATATTTGTCGCTTAATAGAAAAAGCAACGGTAAAGTCGAGTGTCATGACATGACTAAAGCTTAAAACACGCGCAAGCGACCGTTATCAACCATAAACATGTATTTGTACATATGTGAGGTACATCCATACGAACACGTATTTTTACAATTGCAAGTATATGCACACAATAAATATGTACATATGTATATACATACATATGTTTGTACATATAAATATCTATAAAAATTCAATAAAATTACGCACATACAAACATTTTCGCCCACACATAATATATGTATGTATGTATGCACTTATAGATGAGCATATAGGTATTGCGTTTAAAATGTTCCGTTACTGAATGAATGCAGATGTTTGTATTTTAATTCTGTCATTTGGCCATAATACCAATAATCGTTTAGATACTACATACATATTTAGATTACAGTTCGTTAGATTCGCTAACAAAAAAGAATTTTGCTTATCAATATAAGTACACAAGTATGCATATGTAGATACATATATAGAGAGGAACGGTAAGTGTATCCAAAAATCGGTGAATCTTTACGGTATTCTTCTACACATACACATTGAGTTACGTCTATGTATATTAAGTATATACACACCTATAAAACGGTGTACAATCGTCGATTATTTGTTTTTAATATTTTAAATATGGCCAATAGATATAATTGTATTTACATTAGTATGTATGTTTGGTTTCTATTTAATTTTGAAATGTTGTATACAAAGCGACAAAGACCACATGTTTGAGTCATTCATTTATTTTTGAAATGTAGTAATAAATACGCAGCTACGTCTATTTGCTATAAAACTCTATGTACATTTGGATAATGTGCATTATAGGCCTATAAATGTATGTATGTATATACATTCATATGTACATATGTATATATGTCTGTATGTATGTGCCAATGTACTACATAATAATTATTTCCGATTTGCGTATTTTTAAAAGTAAACCTTCTTGAGTTTATTTAAAGATCGAGGCGCCCACAATTATGTGTACGTTTATTGAAAGCTTTCGCGATTGAAGTCATTTGCCGAACCGACGGGCGCCAATGCGTTGATTTTTATTGTTATTATTATCCCTTAATTATTAATTATATATTATTGGTTTATTTTTTAGTAAGAGAGTGCACGTCAACAACACCCGGGGAGTAGAAATGGACACTGAACCAAGAACTTTTAAACGAATTATCAGAAAGCTTTAATTACATATGTAGGTATTTTACAAATACATATGCATCTCGAAAGCTGTGTATAAATATTAATGGCATTCTGTTAGCCGTGACAGGTGATCGTGCAAAAGCTTATAGTATGAGCATATGAAAGATTGGTGGTGCGTGTTCGGTCTAAAGGTTTGTGACTCGGACAGACTGTTAAATTTATCCCAATTATTATTTAACTGACAAAATTATATTGATGAACACATTTCCAAATAATGAATCATGGACTGCATTTCGTAAATGTATGTACATATATCTGTAAATTAAATACGATTCTTATACAATCTGTTGCAAAATATATGAAATAGTTAAATCTGTTTTGTCTGAGTTTTTTTTTTTCTAAAGTCTGAAAATTTGCTTTATAATGGCTTTTCTGGTGCAAATATGTGAACTGCACTATTACATATACTTAAATTCTTTATTGCCTCTTGCCTGTGTTGTTTAAACTGCAATGCAAAAGTTTTACTGATTTTACTTAAAGTTATAAAATTTACACTTTAAAATTTAAATTTTTGCGATTGGAAAAAAAAAACATCTAACAACATACATAGATATTTGCTTAAACTTATTAAAATGGTCATAAAACCAGAGTTTTTTTTGTGTACACTAATGCAAAAAAAAGAACGCCTGGAAAAAAGTAGAATTCGGGGCAGAGCTTTGACGCTGCAACGAACAAACAAACAGAGGGGACCTTTTTTTCCAAGAAATTGTGATAAAGAATAAATTTGTACATATGTTTGTATGTATGTACAATCAAATATGTACATACATAAATTCATAAAAGTTCTCTTATCTTTCAGCTTAAATATATATTTATAGCAATATCATCTGCAAATCTACAGTTGGTAATGCATTAATATCTATCCTTTGGGAAGTACTTGAGTGCATATGTATGTATACGAAATATTATTTTTATTTGATTAAAAAAATTCAAAAAAATTTGGCTTGGCTGGTAAAAATTTCGCTCACATACATATATGCATGTATGTATGTGTATTCACATATACAAAAAGCTAGTGCACATATGTACGTATTTACCAATTATTTATTAATACAATAAACAGACCATTTAAGTTGTACTAGACAAACAATACAATATGCACACAGCACGTGTTTAATCTGTTTATAATTTGTTTAAAGAAACGTAGCCGAACATTTAAAATGACGCCGTGCTATTCCATTTTCCGTTTCCATATGCCTCAAGGTCTACGCATTTTCTATTCTGAACGGAAACAGGTGTAAATAAACAGAGCGTTCATATTTTGCATAGAATAAAGCACTTTCGTTAATATAAAACATAATTGATTAATTTTAAATAAACATTTAATTGCGATAATCCGGGATTGAAAGCAATTAATTAGAAACATGCATTTGCCTTCAGGTACCCGACACTCACCTTGACCACCCCATGGCAACTTCAACAGCCTTTTAATGCTTGCGTTGCGACGCACTGACGGTATAACCGGTTCAATATCCATTATAGATTTCTATGTATGTACTTGTGTTTGTATAAACACACACTCACACACACACACACAACAGGCAAACTTGCTAATACTTTTGGGCACTTTCGCGATGACTATAACGCACTATGTATGTATATAAATACTGAATACAACAGAACAGAATATAATAATTTTGTATAATAGATATAACCGTAACTTAAAAAGTTCAATGCAAAGTTAAAAATATTATTCGTAATTCTTTCTCTTGTTTGGATTGAGATATCAATATTGAATAGAATTGAGTGATGGAAATGCTATAATCTCTTTGTTCTAGTGATGATATGTACACAATCATATACACCAAGAGCTGACCACATATGTGGTAGGAACAAAGGTAAAATCTAGGAACTTTATATTATATACATACATACTTATATAAATAAATATATGTATTTAGTATTACATATCTATATACTAACATCTGTTGTAAAGTTCCTGATTATATTTGATAGAATTTCTGTACGGACCGATCGGTTTTCTGGCTTAATGTTTATATTATCTTTCACTTCTGTCTCAATTCTCAATTTCATTACTCTGAAATTTTCTTATATAAAGGTATAATGTATATATCTGTATATATATGCATAAGTATTGCTGAGCTAGATTGTATACACATTTCGTTTAATGAATGTTTGTATTTGCGTATTTGCTTTCATTCACTTTAGCTTTCATTATTTTTTCCGCGCATCTATGTACGTAATATTTTTGATTTTAGCTTCACAACATTGCCGTTCGTTTTGTTAATAGGTACTAAAAACAAGGAATCGAACATTTCAACCACAACGAAACGTATGCTCGACGTCGCGGTGTGACACGTGTTCGATGTTCGAGTTCGAAAGTTCAAACTTACCGTTAGTTAAATCAGGGTCGATATCCTCATCTTGACGGGACCGTTTCTCGTCTGAAAGAATGAAAACAATTTTAAATAAATATCAAATTTTCCATATTTTTTTTTATTTAGATGAACTTACTTGCAATGAAATCGCTTGTCCGTGGCCGAATCTTATCCATAAATTTACTAATTTTATTGTCATTGTGGGGATGTCGTTTTGCTTGAGGAAGAGGCCCGGGACAACTTTCGTCTAATACTTTCGAACATGGACGGTGAATATTCAATTTACAGTCTGCGATAGATAATATTTTACATGAATAACAAAGCAAACGAATCAACTCAAATCGTTTTACAACACCTACCTGTACAATGATAACCTTGTGGACTCACACCCCAGATAATTGTCTGACAATGATTGCAGTGCGTCACTTCGTAGTATTGACGCAATACCAAAGGATGACCACGTACAACCATCTACACAAAAAAACGATTCGAAAACAAATGCTTTGAGTAAATCAATTTACTAGGACGCAAAATATGTTTCATGGTTACCTTTCGATTTTTGCCTATTAAACGTGATTTAAAACTTTTCTCCCGACTCACAAAATGATGCACACGATCCACAATACTGTTTGGATGGGAACGTGTATTGAATATACGATGGATCACAGTCGAAAGTGCAGAGCAGAGAGCAAGTTTTCGTGCATCCTCCAAAGGCAAGTCCTTTTCAAACTCCTCTCTTTATAATTAAAATTTAAATTTTAGAAAACAAATAAAATAACAATTTATTATTTACTTACATTAGCAACTGCAGATTGGGCATTAGGTACTTGTCAATAATCTGCTCCCTCTGTTTGTCATTTTTCGCTTCAGCCAATTTGTCGTCAGTCGGTCCGTATATAGTTCCAAGACCGGCTGTGCGTTTCTGCTGGAATTCACGTAGTTGTTCACTAATTATGTCCTTTGCGCGTTTGCGACTTCGTAAGAAAACGGTTCGCAAAATTTCCACCTTATCGAATTCAAGCTGCAAAACATTGTCTACCTCTCTTGCCAAAGCCTCATCCTGACGGTACCAAGACAATGGTGCTCGCGGTACAAGGAATGTTGAGTGTATTTCATAGGCCCATTTGCGCATATCTTTCGATGTGCCCTCTTTGTAAAGTTCTGTAATCAAATAGAACAAGAGTGGTGCCGGTTCCGAATTTGACAGTACATAATTAAGAAAAACGGCCAAGAATGTAACGTTTTCCGCTTCAAGCAAACGTGTCATGTTGTTGAATGGACCATTTTCATCAATAAACGGCTCTTCCGGATCCGATGAATTCTCATCTTCCATTGATATAATCTCTTTTTGTGTATCAGTTGACTGAGCGGCCTGTAGGTGACTGGAATGTAAAGACTTCGGCAGAGACGATATGGGTGTAAACTGATGTGATTCAATACAAATTGCCGCACCGCCACTACAACTCTCGTTGGGATCTTCAGGTACTGATAAATGCGAACTAGTTAGATATGGCGGCGGTGGAGTTCCTGGTGGTGTAATTTCACCCTCTTTTTCCACAATCTCCCAAGATCCAGATGTTGTTTTTGTCAACCGATCTATTTATTAAATAAAATCATATAATAATTTGTAGTTATTTCTAGATTTTCAAAACATTTACCTGGATGTCTTGGGTGCATATTGTCTGGTGAAGAACCAACTCGTCGATGTTTAATTTGACTAAGGTGCGGTGTCTGGCCCAGTGCCTGTTGAATATTTTTACAGGGATTAGAATTGATTATAAAAAAAATAGGCATAAATAATCATTACTTCTGAAGCTTTACAGAAACTGCTATACAATATCTTATACATTGAAACAAGAAAATATTTATATTTTCCATCACACGAATATAAATTTTTAACTGATTATATTAATGATTTAGACATAAAGCAAATGCATGAATCAAAAAGCATTAATTTTGATGCAAAATATCAGTTTAATTGTTACTATATATAATGAATATTAGATTTTCGGCATATATAGATATTAGAAAAGTGTTGAAATAGGGGTGGGACCTAGGCAAAGAAAGAGAGAAACGATCTGTAAGATTACTTACGACTGTTTGTATATTACTAACATGTTGCTGTTGATGTTGATGCTGCTGCAATTGGTAGAGTATGTTGGGCCGTTGTGATAGTGGAAATGCCGCTTTTATATTGTCATTTTGAACAACCGTACATGTTGATACTAAAGGATACGGAAATATGGTGTTTAACGAATTCGGCTGTGAACGTCCTGAGGTGGTGCTAAGATTTTGACAACTACCCCGATTCATTTCATCTGGCATTAAGCCAGGTTGTCGGGGCGGTAATGGTGGTGGTCCACAATCCATTCCAATATTTTCCGTATTACCCGTATCCAATGCTGCACAAGCGCCACTAGTATTTGATTCCATTTGCAAAAACATTTGCGTTGTCATTTTAGGATCCGAAAGGGCTTTAGTTTTAATCTTTCCTCGCTTGGATTTGACATTCGTTGGACTGTCGTTAAGAACTTTTGAGTGCTGTGGACTCGTGGCTCTATCCAAATCGGAAACAGGTGCTAAGAGACTACTATTATTCGGTGATGCATTGCCATTGCTTTGGTCGAAAGCTAATTGTCGAGGTGGGTTTCTTTGTGGTAGCGGAGGCGGTATATCTTCCTCGATCAAACTTTTTGAGATCGTAAATTTGTTTTTATGCTTAGCTCCCGACGTTGATTTTGGAGATTCCTTTAAGCGATTCTGTTGTTGTTGGTAACAATATGGCTGCGCTGAATTACGTTGCGGATTTAGCTGCATTGTGGGTGAGGTTGTATTTTGATGCAAGGATTGAGACATAGAATTGAAGGCATCTGGCGCGGTACTACCACCAGCTGCCGCTGCCGCCATTTGCTGTTGTATTCGTTGTTGATTTAAAAATTCCGTTGTATTATTGAAATCTTTATCAATTTTATTCTTTCGAGTACCCAGGGAAAGGGACGAGAGCGAACGCGGCAGAAGAGATAGGAATGCGGGTGAGGAGTGTGCTGGTTGCGACTGCGGTGTGCTAGCTTGTTGCTGATGATGATAGTTGTTGTTGTGAAGGTGATGTTGCTGATTGTGGTGAGTGGCGGACGCAAACAAGTGTTGAGTTTGATTGGGCGTTAGTAATGCAGTATTCTTGTTGCTCACAGCTGGTTGATGATTTATTGTTGGTGCATCCTGTCGTTAAATTATTAAAGGTCATCGGTTAAACGAAACAGAAACGGAAAAATATAAAGAATTCATGAGCATATATGAATTATAATTGTTATAGTGAGCATGCCTTATTATATTAATATCATTGTATATCAGCACGCAGCTACAATTCAAAATAGAATTGTCAATAGAAATATATAGAATTACCTATTAGAATGATTATGTAAAGAATTACTTTAAAAGTAAATAGAACTTGGTAAGCTAGACAAAAGAGTTTTCACCACTACTAATTTTTATATCCAAATTACTTATATAATATAATATTTGTTAAACAAAAATCCGGAAAGGAACTAGCTAGCTAACTTAATTTACATTTTTACTACCTGGCTTGTAATTCTTGGGGGACGTAATTGCAAATTGAAGAAAAGTGTAAAAATGGATTTATATTGTGATGTAGGTGTACAGAACATATACAGGATACGTAAAGCCTAAAAGATAAGTAATGAAAAAATGCACAAGTAACTTGACAATCATAATTTTACATATATATAAACAACTTGTTACATAAGCACCAAGGCTCTATAAAAAAGTACCTAGTTAAGTGCTTGTACTACAATGAAAAAGTTTTTAATGAATGACCTCGACACCATCATGATAAGACTTACAATAGATGAAAAAAAAAACAATCTTAGCGATTGTGACAAAAATATAATTAAAATACGCAATAGGTATAATAAAGTATATTCCGTAAATCGCGTATTTTATAGTTTTAGGCCAGATACCTATCTCTAGCTCATTTTGTACAAATTGTAATTGCAATTTACTTTAAGAAATAAGTTTTCAGTGCGACACTTCAATTAAACTACCTGTTCTACATATAGCACGACAGACAAATATATGCATACATATAAAAGTAACAAAGATATTCCTTGCATATTTCTTACCTCGGCTCCCACTTGTCGCAATTGTTCACGTAATTTGCGTATATTTGCCTCCGATAGCTTATAACTGGGATTCTCAGTATCGCCTTTAAGACGTTCCAAATTCTTTTTTTCCTGTTCCAACATCTTTTGTAAAGTTTGGATCTTATATGTTTCCATTTCCCGTCGTTTAATGCTCTGAAAATAAAACAAAAGTTATTAATTTTTCAGTTTTCTTTAAAAATAAATAATAAGAAGAAGATCTTACATCAACTGGCTGTGGACCAGTTATGGACGCTGTACGATCTCTTCCAGATAACACAGGTGTTGTTGGTACAACACCAACCGAAGTGGGTCGTGCCATTTTTTGACTTCGTTTTACAGCTAATTCAACTATGGTAGAAGCTACAAAAAAATAAAAATGAAAAGGAAAGTTATCGTTTAGTTGTCAGATTTAAAACATCATAAAAAAATATGTATAAAAACCATTAGGAATATCGTTAGAAATTTGATTATGGTTGTCGTAACAGTTTTGAAGTTTGCTCTTGTAGCTGGAACCGTATACCTAACCAAAGAGTTGGGTGTATGGGATGATCCCCAAACTCCTAGCACTGAGCGGACAAAGGTAAAGAATATGCCCCATATACACAACACAGAAGGACGGCAAAGGGATAAGAAAAACATACTGTTTGACGATGATGATAAAAAGAACCTTCAACGAAAGGTGGATGAATATCGAAAAAAGTATTGTCAAAAAGGTGGCATTTGTGAACCACCTCCACCCAAGACATGGTCTGAAAGTTTAGAGGAGGCATGGTCCGATACAGTAAAAGTGTTAAAAAAAATTCCCGCTTACTGGGAACAGGCTTTTCAAGACATAAGTGAAAGTATTTCTGAGTTTTTCAATTCCCCCAAAGAAAAGTAGGCTAAATATAAAGCCAACATTTTTAAATAAAAATTCCAATATTTAAATTTTCAAAATCTTTCGGCACGTTTCTAAGCCAAAATCATAGATCGACTCAATGGTTATTATTACAATTATCAAAATAGCCTTAGCCGCTGGTACTGTCTATGCGACTCAGCAGATGGGTATTTGGGATAGTGCGGAAGTAACTTCGGTTCTATATGATGACGCCAAAAGCCAAATAAAACCATATGGTATACAGTTGAAGGAAAAATATTGTTGCAAAGATTGTGAGATTTGCCAAAGAGATCCACCTAAACCATGGCGAGAGTCATTAGTTGATGCCTGGAATGATACGATTAAGAAGACCTTTGATACCCTTATACAAGTGCCCACATATTGTCGGAGATTTTCAGAAGATGTTCAAGAAACCATAAATACAATAATTAAGAAGTAGGCAAGGATCAAATTGACAAATAACACTCTTAAAAAATAAATAGTTGATACAAATACTTCTACAAAACAATATGTCGATCTAAATTTTCAAGATATAAATAAAACATATAATTGTCAAATTACGAAGATCAATTATGGGATTAAAATTGCTATCACGAATTGGGATGTTGGCTGGTCTTCAGGATCGTAGTATTTCTGAGAAACCTAACGCAGCATTGCCTGGATCTATTACTTACTTTTCGAGTGAAAAATTACAGCCTCTGACGCCCTTCACTGTATGTACTTTTTCAGCACAACATTGCATTAATGAAGCAATTGGACGTGGTGTTTACTTTTCAAACCGAATGAACGACTGGGCAACAGAGTTTAAAAAACAAACTACTGATATTCTCAATACGAAAAGACAAAGCAGTTTGTCCAGAAAACGTTATCAAGATCATCAGTGTAGTGAACGTTCCTATCTATCTCCAAAACCTCGATTCGAAAATTCACCACTGGACTATTTTGAAGAACGTAAATGTTCCGCACCAGCAACAAGTCCAAATAAAGTTCTAGTTCATAAACCAGTTAAACCGCTAAAAATTAAAGATGACATAACTTGCAGAAAACGGCAGTCTGATTAGAAATCTAAGAACAAAATGTCAAAATTTTTCTTTTGAATAAGTTTGGAAAATAAGTTTGGCCCTTGCTCTTAGTTGCTGTTTTTTTTTTTTAAAGATGATCGTTGATGTGGTAATGCGAGCAGGTGTGGTAGTAGCTCTTATATATGCATCAAAAAATTATGGAATTTGGGATTCGCCAGAGAGAACGGAGGAAATCTACAACAATTCGTCGGAACACATTGCACCTTATGCAGAGAGTGCAAGGCAACGATTCGGCGTTAGTCCACCGGAAGCACCGCCTGAGGGTCGATGGCAATTCTTTGGCGTTTATTACTATAATCAAGCAGTGATGGCTTTTTTTAACTTTATAAGCATTTTCCCTACATTAATTGGCCAGGGATTGGAAATAGTACCCGGATATGCTAACCAATTATACAATAGCGCCCAACACAAATATGAAAAATATCGTGAACAATCAGAAACCGATAAAAATATGGACAAAAGCAAAAACAGAAGCTGCCTGGGAAAATGCATTGACGAAACACCACTGGTGGAAAAAATTAAGCCAGATCCAAGTCCATCATGTAAACCAAAGGAAGTTCCACCTCAAAAGCGTTTTGAGGATGATTTTATTTATAAATCCAAATTGCCAAATAAAACGAAAAAAGAATGCCCCTGCTCGAAATGTGAACGTCGTGAGGCAGAAGGTTGGTCGGATAATAAACCTAAATGCCGGAATCGCTCGCCTCCTGAAGATAAGATGGAAAAACAACAGCAACCCAAAAAGAAAGTTTGCAAAATTTGTCCCAATGAATCAGTTGAAACAGAAATTAAAGGCAAGATTGATCGACCAAAGTCAGAGTCACTAAAAACTTGTACAAAGTGTTTATTAAAGAAGGAGGGAGAACAGTAGACACCTTGTTCTTCTATCCAGCGGTATTCTATCTTACTTAGGAAAAGTATGAAGCAACAAGAGCACAAAATTTAAGTTTCTTGAAACATGTTTCATTAAAATTATATGTATAATCACCTTTTATTAGGCTTACAACTGTCGGATGTTTCTCGAGACGGACTTCCTGTTTATTGACCTAAATGTAAGTAAATGGAAATTATATTTTAAATTTCTTTAACAATATACTCATGCTATCAACAGACCTTCAAAATCATATCTCCAGCAACTAGTCCAGCAATTTGCGCAGCTCCTCCAGGTTTAACACTCTCAACGAAAACGGGATTATCTCCAGAAACCTAAAAAATAGATGTATAAAACAATTATCTAGATCAACTCTCGGACAAAAGCTTTAGCTTACCTTCATGCCATATCCATTTTCATCTTTTCGCACAGTCAAGGTTAAATACTGAAAATTTTTTGGTGATGCTAAGTTCGGCGTAGATGGCGTTGGGGTCGTTGGCGTTCCTATTGGCTCGACAACCGATGTGATTTGTATTTGAGGATGCGTAGCTGGCGAAGAATTGCCACTGCTCTCTAGAACTGATGGAGTAGCAACAGCAGCAGCGGCAGCAACATTGTCATTATCACGGCCACCCATTATGTTAATATTGCTATTATTGTTGGCATTATTTAGAGCGAGAGTGGGAGAGTGTGGAGTGGCTGTTGCATCACTAGAAGTTGATTTACCGCCGTTCATATGCTTCTTCTGTTGCTTACTTGACTGCTGATAGCCGGCTGGCAAGGGCGGTGTCTGCGGAGGCACGTTGTTATTATTGCTACTATGGCTACCACTGAGGCTGCTGGCCAAACTGCTTAAACTGCTGGCCAATGATGGGGATCGTGGTATTTTTGATTTATTCGCTGATGACTTTTGTTTTTGTTTATTTTTGGAATTTTTTACAGATTTTTGTTTTGGCGGTGGCAATTCTGGTGGCAAATCCACGACAGTTGCTGCTGATGGCGATGTGACACCAACAGATCCGACTGCGCCCAATCCCAATGATGAGCCTGTGACTGTGCTGTTTCCACCGTTGCTGCTGATTTCTGACGACTGCAAGGACTGATTGCTTGATTCTTCTGGCAGTTCTTGAACTTCATCGTATTCATGTTCGTCGGTGCACAAATCAATAAGCCTAAAAATGAAAACAATATTGAAATAGTAAAATTAAACAAAATAAAACAAACAATTCAAACAAAATTCGAAATTGAATTTGTTTATATAAGGTTATTATTTCACGGTGTTTAATAACTTCTAAGCAAATTTGTTGTGGTTTTCTTATGTACTAACATTTTACATAAGGGTGGGGCTGTTTAGCTTAAATATAACGAACTCGTAACCTGAACCACGGCCAAAGCTTGATCCGCCAAACAAAACGTCTGTTGTCCGACCTTTTTTTAATTGGGCCTAAATTAAATTACCCATAAAATACAAACATACATAGATACAATTCAATTAAGTACGAATTGTCTCTTCTATCATGTACATAGTCTATCATTATACTATACACATTCATATATACATATAGGTAACTACAATATACTAGTTTCATACTGACTATATATATGTACGAAATCTGTCGGAATAAATTCCGCATCTATATTTCGCTTGCTTTTGCATCAAGGTTGCAATATCCTCTAGTATAATTTTGCTCTCCATTTGTAGGCAAAGACTTACATAAGACTAATAGGAAAAGCATTTTCAAAACCTTTTCTCTCTCTTTTTCTCCCAGTTTTTCTGCCTATATACATATGAAGGTATATGGAATATACAGTCGTTTATTTATTGTATAATAAAATAGTTTTTGTAAAAATCAAGAAAACATTTCATGTTATTTTTTTTTTATTTGGGGATGCGTCATACGTTTTATAGCTTTTAGAGATTTCATTGTTTTCTGAGTGTCGTGAATATTATTTACTGATTACTAACTAGTATGAGCTGACTTACAAAAAGAGATAAATCTTTATCTAAATATATATTTCAATCCAGGATACTTAAAATCAGTTTTTTGTCGAAAAATTTAGTAACGACCAAACATCTGGAAAATTATTGAGACCAAAACAGTCTGGCATTTTGCCCTAATATAAAACTAGAAGAATGAGTTAACTTTGGCAGTGCCAAAGCTCGAATACCCTTGCAAATGGTCTTAATCAGATAGATTTCAGTTAGCAGAATTATTAGAAAGTATATTAGGAAGTATATTAAGCCAGTCAAATCTAAATTAAATGTCTGTGTCTTATGTATACCAAACTTTTAAATACTGCGACACAAATACTCTTAAAATAACCAAGATATTGATCTAAGGCTATATAATTCACTGATCGTTCCCATGAAAGCTTTGCAGTCAACCAAATTTGAAAAAGCTTAGGGTATATATAAAGACTTCGACTAAAAACAACTTCTTGACCTTATTCTTGACTAATAGTTTTTAAGTGATCTATAATGCCTGCAGCAAAAATAAGGATAAGTGCGAAATTTTAAGTTTGTAGGTTTAATGATCTAAGAGAAGATCGCGTTGATCCTGACCAACGGAGAGAAGGACAGGGCTATGTCAACTCAGCCCATCGTGCAGAAATATTTTATATAGTCGAAGATGCCTCCTTCTTTGTGGTGCAAAGTTCTGATCATAATTAATATACTCTGCCAGAGTATAAAAAGTTTCAGCAATAATATACCCCGTAAATATAATATAACTAGAAGGATGGGCCAACTTCGGCCACGCCGAAGTTCGGATACCTTTGCAAGCTGTTCTTATCAATTACACATATATTACCAGAATTATATATAAAAAAATATGAAAAAAAAATTTTTTTTTGGTCCGATTGTTCCTATAGGAGCTATATGATATAGTGCCCCGATGCTGATAAAACCAGATATGTTAGAAAGTATATAATACTTATAAATACCAAATTTTGTGATAATCGCTTTTAAAACAACCAAGCTATTGCTCGAAATCCATATTCATGACCGATCGTTCCTATGGGAGGTTTATGACATAGTCAACCGATTTTGATGAAACTTGGTGGATATGTTAAGAAGTATAAAAAACTCACAAATACCGGCTGTCGTAATATTTCGTTGGAAAACAACAAAGTTATTGAGGATAAAGCATATTCACGGCCGATCGTTCCTATGGGAGTTATATAATATAGTCATCCGATCGGAATGATTCCGAGATATACAATGCCTGCAGCAAAAAGTCGCCTAGGTGTTTCAGCTCTGTAGCTTTAAGGGTCTCGGAGGAGATTGCCTTGATCCAGAAAGACGGACAGACAGACGGACAGGGCTAAATGAACTCAGCTCATTGTGCTGATCAAGAATATATATACTTTATATAGTCGGAGATGCTTTCTTCTATGCGTTGCAAACTTCTGACCAAAATTAATATACCTTTTTTGCAAAGGTATAAAAAGGGAAACTTTTCCCAATAATATTTGTAAGATACATACAACTACAGTAGAAAGCCAACAAATATTTTATAATAATATAATAATTTTTGGGAAGTCGAAAAACTATTTAATCAAAAGTTTCCCTGTTTGCAATGATATATTGAAGTTTCCGGTTTACCGGGAAACCAATTATCGGGGTTTCACTCTGTTTTTAATATGACATGTTTGTCTTTTCGTCCGTAGAAACACATGTATCTATAAGGCTTTTACAGCTAGTAACTGGCGACTTTAACCATGACTCGTTTACACTTGCAAAAACCCATTATAGTTAATCTAATACATCCTTTTGTACGGGTATTAAAAAAGAATAACTAGAGCATTTTATTAAAATAGAATAAAAATTGGATGAAACATTTGTAGAAACGTAATAATCCATTAGTATCATATCGGCACCTGGCAACTAAATATTATATAGAAATCGGTGCGTCAGTTTGCTTTACCAATTTTAAGTTTTTGGTTAGAATTAGTAAGTTTCTTAAGTAAGAAAAAGTTGATAGATTAAATACTTTTTAAAAAAATAAGAACTGAATAAGTCTGTCGCTTAATAAAGGTTCATATAAATAATTTTGAACGCCCTCCATTTTTGATTTCCCTTGGTAAATTGAAGTAATACTCTCTAACATTAAAAAACCTTGTAAAAGACACACTAATTTTGCTAAAAAAAATTTGCAATGCACAAAAGAAAGCATCTTCGTCTATATAAAGTATATATTCTTGAAAAGCACAAGAAGATAAGTTAATATGTTCCTTATGTCTAGATCATCGCAAAATAGTCCTTGAGATTTAAAGATATGAAGATAAAATTTTGCACAGATTTGTATTTCTGCTGCGCACTGTGCTTATGTCGGAATGGTCCAGATCAGACAACTATATCATATATATTATTATATATATAAAGCTTGCATTAGTACCTATACCAAAGTTCATAAGAATTGGTTGACAATATGATATATATATATAAAGGACTAAAAATTGCATTTTTAGTGATTCTTTAAAATTCTATCCAGCTAGGTTGACTATATCATATGACTTATAAATCGATTTCCGTGCAATTTAGCTTTCACATGGAAAACTTGCAAGGGTATAGAAACTTCAGTGCGTTGGATTTTGACATGGCTTAATTATAAATCTAGATTTTATACTTTTATATATATGTACATGTATATATAGACATATAAAGATTCTTTGAATTTTGTATTGTTTAAGGTCTTACTTATCGGAAAACACTGTTTAAATATACATAGACCCTTTTTATCAAAAAAATGTTATATAATGTTTATTTATTTAATGTCTCATCAGAATTCTAAATTCCACTACCACCCACAAAAGAATATTATTGTTTTCAACAGGCGGTATGCTATTCTAAACGAGCCTTCAATTAAAGAAATGTGCTGAAAAATGTTCTGTTAAAACATGTGTTCATTTGAAGAACGTAAAATTCTCATATTTGCGAAAAACTGTTGCAATGACTCACCATAATTTATAGGATAGGACAAATACAGCATTTTATACAGAATATCTAGCAAATACACGTATTATATTTCCTTTCTTATACTCTACATAAGAGTTTACTGAAAAGTTCAGAAAACTATTTAACAGTCGTAAATTTTATTGTATTGACTTGAATATCAGTTAACAATGTTCGGTGCTATGTTCCTTGTGGTAAGTACAACAATATTTATCAGCCCATGAACAACTGAATGCCTATCGCAAGCCTTTTCATCTTTTCACTATTATTTATTTTGTCCAAAATTAAAATAATTTTACACTGTTGCTAATCCTTCGGTATGTTAAATCTTTTCATTGAAATAAATAAATTGTTTATAAAATAAATATAAAAACAAAATTTTACTGGAACACTTATTAACTTGTAAATTTAACTTTTTTTTATTCACTTAAGCTCTTTCTAATTTATTTAATATTCGGTTCTAGCAGACATCAGATACTTCTATATACTAAACGTTACATTATTAGTGTGTCAAATGATTTGTCAGTTTTCCTTTGTATTGGAATATTGGAATTAATTTAATTTGTAGAATTGATGTCGGAAACGGTTGCTCCCCTTTGTTGTTAAAAAACATTTGCACGAACTTGCCGAGTATCAGTTAAAACAAAACTAGAACTAAATGATTAGGCGCTCGATGCGGTTCGCTTTAGCATTAGCAGGCCGCTCCCCACTATACAATAAATTTATTAAGTCATCCACATTTTGTGGCTACTCGTCGCTACATTTCGCTTGTTCGGTTGGGAGTGGTGGTCACAACAAAAGAAAACCTTTTTAAATATATACATATAATATATATATATATATAAATATATATATATATATGTATAAACAAATATGTAAACGCATTTAACAGAGGCGTTTCGGTTTTCGCAATTTTCGTAAACAGGGGTTTCGATTTTCAATCAAATATTTTACTGATTTTTTACTGCAAATATAAAAAGTTTGAAATTTCCAACTGGTCTAAAAAATGATTTTCCTCATTTCCAAGCTAAATAAAAATTGCAACAGTAACAATCAAATCCAAAAACAAAATATTGAATGCGAAAACGGAACTAAAAGTGAAAAACTGAACTTATCCTTTTTATTGTGGCTATATACTCTTGTTTTCCTTTCAATCTATGTAAGAGGCAGAACGCAGCTTCAAGTATACATATATACTCTTGCTCAGTATAGAGATAAATATATCGTATTCTTATTAGGCACACCCAATAATATGGCCAAAGTGTATCAGCTGTTTTAATTTTAAATTAGGCAATAAATATCGAAATATTTGCTGCAATATTGGCTGCCACAAGTAACCTAGAAAGAGTTTTCTATTAAATTGATTTGCTCAATTGCTTCTTTAAGGTCGGCAACGACGACTTGCTTGCTTTGTATATTAAATTTTATAATTAAACCAAAGTTTGGTTAAACAAATAAACAAATGATTCTTTTTGTCCTAAGTTCTTTTTCTTCTCTTTGAGGGGAAGCTTAAGCCCCTTAATGACCTACTGAAATCCACCACTGACTGATATATGCATACATATACGTCGTACATGCATAAGAATGCATCTCTTTAACGCCGCGGCGGCATTGGAATAACGCAACTCAAAAGATAAGTTTTATCGTCTTTAAAATGATTGCGAATATGAGTAATAAAATTACATACATTTTCCTATATGCGTGAATTGGAGCAGATTGTTTTTTTTTTTAATTTATTTAATTTTTAACTAAATTAAAATTGCTTACCGTTTTCTAATTGAAGGGTCATCCATAGAGTCCGTATATTTTTGTGTATGTGTAGTGTTATTTCAATTTTTTTTATTTTCACTGAGAATATAAATACTCCAACTTTATCTTCAATTTCCAATTGGCCACCAATTTTAATGAATTATTTTGCGTATTTATTATTATGTATATATCCGTGTAAAGGCATATACATGCATTTTACACATATGCACATACATATATGTAAATAGTATATGTGAATGCGCGAATTAGCGATATGGAAAGGCACTATATGGAAGGCACTGAACTCACTTTTAAAAACATGGGAGGAATAGTATAAGCGGCGCAATGGGCAATTGTATTGGAAGGGGCACGGTTTCGGGCGCGGAATATGCTCTATAGGTAAATAAAAATAATTTTCGAACACGTTCCGTGTGCCTCCTTGTGGGGGTAACTATTTTATTTTTAAATGAATGTTTGTATGTACACATATATGTGTGTGTGCATTTGTGTTAGTACGCGAAAAGTCGTTTTCGTTGCGGCTGTTCTTGTTTCTGTTTTGGTTGCAGGAAAAACGGTACAAAGAGTGCAATTTTCTAGAAGGGCAAGTCAAATTGTCCTTAACTAATCACAGTTTATTCCATTCTTAAATACAACAACTTTCACTAAAATATATACATAAATTACTATACATTTATGTAAGTATATGTATGTACAAATTTATGTATTATATACAAGCACATTTCGTTTGCATACTGCTTGTTTATTTGTGTGTATGTATTTTCACATTTGATCATTTGTTTGTATATGCACTGCAGCTCCTTCCTTCCTTCCTTCAAAACATGCACTCACACTCACAGGCAAAGATAAACAACCTATATGTATGCATGTATGTATGTATGCACACGTTTATTGTTGTCTCATTCGTTCTCTTAGTCAGTTGCCGCTCTCTTACTTCCGCTAACAGTGTATTTGCTGCTGCTGACTCTGACTAGTTTGATGAAAACACTTAATGGATGACGATGGTTTTTATTTTGGGTGGAAGGAGGGCGGTGAGGGCAAGGAGAGAGAGAGAGAGAGAGAGAGCTGGCTGAGGGTGCGATATGTGTGTGTCGAAGCAATAACTGGTTTTTGGCCAAACAAAAAAAAAATAAAAAAAACGCACCCCGACTTTGAATGAAACACAAAATGTGTGAAACTATTTATAACTATTAAAAACAATAAATACATATCGGTGTAATATTTGTAGTATGACAAATGCACCAAGAATATTTAATAACTTGTAAACAAATAATCAATCTAATTCTACAAAATTGGAAATTTTCATATCCAATTGAATATCCATGTACATATGTACGTACCAATCTGTGTATGTATATGTGTGATATCAATGTTTGTGTGGGGGTGCGAGTGTGATCATCGCTGCAAAAGCAATTTTATGTGTGAAATTTCAGTGCATTTGTATGTGAGTGTATGTATGTGGCTGTGGGTGTGTAAGTAATGAACTTTTGAACTGCAACTTAACTTTATTCACTTTTTACTTTAAAACACAAAATAGAATACAACAAATTAGTCAGAGTCCCAGAAATATGTACATAAATGCCTCTGTTTTAGTAGATAATTTTGTTTCCATTCAGTTTGATTTACTAAAACATCCAACAAGTGGCAGCCATATTGCTGGAGCTGTTGATCATCGCACAAACACAGCGCCAGTTACTGTTAAGTGTACATGTGTGTGTGCCTTTGTGAGTGTGTGTCTATTCATTGTATATAAATGTATTTGTATTATGTACTTTGAGATCATTTTAATTTAATTTTCATTTTATTCATTTACTTTGCACTTTCGAATATTATTTTCCTGAATTTTTCATATTAGGACTAAGCATACACGCGTACAATGTAACATTTTTATATCATACAAACATATGCATTCACTACACAATTCATATTTATTCATTTCATTTGCCCTTGTTGGAGTGAGCTCACAACGACGAAAACGACAAGCAAGCTGATTGCGCATTTTCTCTTTTCTATATAATTTGGTCCATTACAACTTGTCGATTACAATGCGCATTTATTGCGTACACACATATGCGCGAACATACAAAACGACCATTTTTATTGTTAGTAAGTTAAATTAATTTACCAAATAATATAGTTAAACTTTTACCCGCTTGCACAACTTACACGACGTTCATCGACGGTATCGATATTTATACTGCCATTAGTGTTGGCAAAATAATGAATGGCACTATCGATAGTTGCCTAACAGCGATAGTTAACAACCGTCATCGATAATGTTAAGGGAAATTGATGCAAAATTTTTATTATCGATCTTTTTATCACACTAACCAACACTATTAAATGAAACCGCCAATAATACACTTGAGCTTTTGAAAGTATTATTTTCTAACGATTTTTACCTACAATTGTAGAAATTAAAAGTGAAAAAACACATTTCAATAAATATAACAATATATACAATATAATTTGCATCTAATCTACATTGATAAAGTCTAATGTAAACTACATTTACTACTTAAGACAAGTTGAGCTAATAATTTTCTGAAGTTATAATATTCTTTACAATTGTAATTAAGTTACATGGTTACCTATACAAATTTTAATGTATGGACTGAAGAAGTACAGTTATATTTAATAGCTGTGTTTTTTATTTCACTTTGATTTAATTAAAATTGTATGCCGCACTATTG
Organism: Drosophila neocordata; assembly: GCA_018903615.1. Taxonomy (NCBI): domain Eukaryota; kingdom Metazoa; phylum Arthropoda; class Insecta; order Diptera; family Drosophilidae; genus Drosophila; species Drosophila neocordata. Next base: position 175,172 of record JAEIGI010000025.1, on the reverse strand, counting down.
ACAATTAATTATTATTTAATAAGAAAATGTATAACAGGTTTATTATTGCAATGACTTAAGCTTAATGATTTTGTCGATTTACTTATATTATTGTTTACTCTAAAAACTTATTACAATACGGTATGAACGCATTTCCTAACTTAAACTGGAACGGCTGACGATTATAAACACCTTTCGTGTAGCACTTTTATATATATATACATACATTCACAGTCATATTCACTAATTAATAATTCTGATACGACAATGGAAGCGCCAAGAAAACGTTGCCAAACATTATAATTGAATATCAAGCATGTGAAAAAATAATACTAGAATATAATAGATAAATAATCCTATAAATGCATGGCGGCGGCTCAAATTTCTTTTTTTGCGTTGATGTTTTAATGTGCGCCGAATTCTAGCGCAATTCTGGCGTCAGCTGTCTAAATGATCAAGGTTTTCTGCGTTCTGTGGAGTTTGCACCTCAGATATACCAACGACATCAATGCCTTCAGTTTCAGTGTCATTCGGACTATTTAGAGAAGCATCAGTCATAGAATGAATCAGGGTAACATTCTCGTAATGAAGATTACTTCTCAATGTGTTTATGGGTATAGTTGGATTTAATTGTAAAATTTGTAGGTGATAGTACACACCCTCATCATCAATAACGAAGAACTGTGTAAATGCCTCATCAGAAAAGAACTTTCGTGCTTCATTACCAACAAATTTAATACATGCGAGCAACTCTGGCATTATGGCACTACCTCGTTTGTCCCGCCATAGCGTTGCTTCAGTATGTGAAATAGCTGCAAACGTCTTGCTTCGGGAATTAGACATGGAGGCAGTATGAGATTCCTCCGTATCCATTACGGATCCAAAGGGCGACGCATCAACTGCATCGATCTTATTGTTGTAGTGACTCCTGTGACGTTGGCTAATTCTATTTGATAATTCGGACTTCAATTGATTGTTTTGCATATATGTCACACTCCAAAAACATAATTGCTCGGCGCAACTTATAAGAACTAAATTGCAAGGCGAGAATCGAAGTTGTCCAATCTGTTGCTTGTGTCCCGTTGTTATGCTGTAGATACGATGTACACCATTATTTCTTCCATAGGTAAAAAGCTTTAAAAACAAAAATCGTATAAAATATTGGTTTAAAATAAATAACATTTTGAAGATTTTGTACTCCTTACCTCTATGTCGCCATTTTGAAAGCCCAGTGCAAGCATGGAAGCATCATTTGCGACTGTCATATAAGTAATTTGAGCATTTTGTGGTCTTATTTTTTCGTAACAACGCTTTTGATAATTAAGCTTGGCTCCAGTGTTTTCCATGTAGAAAATCTAATAAAACAAAATGATATTTTTAAAGAACGTTTCTTTCTCGCTTTTAAAATGTAACACAATGTTTAAATAGGAATAGTTTGTTAGTCGCAAATTCTGTGACTACATATATAATTTGATTTTGAATTTTACCTTTATGCTGTTGTCTTTTAGTGCTAAGAAGAGAAGCCTGTTCTTCAAGTCAAATGCAACTAACTCATCTTCCGTTTCTTCGCAAAACAGTTCTTTCGGGTTCAATAAATCAATATGCTAAAAGAAAGTAAAGAAATGGGTAAACAAGCTATCTTTAATTTATAATTTATTCAATTGCACTTACACAAACTCCCTGCACCGAGAACAAAAGTAGATAGTTGTCATCAAAAATTTGCGCATCCATTGCATCGATCTCTAAAGGCAAAGGCCATTGAATCGAAGCCGACAACGATGTCGATGTAGTCGATGGTAGGAGCTTAAATATTAATGTTTCATGAACCCGACGAGCAGATGCTACTAATATATTCGAGCTAAGCTGTTTTAGAAAGTCGATAGGCTGATTGATATATTGATGCTGGAGTTTAATATCGCGATTGACATCAATTATGGAACCATCTGTATAGGCCACAAAAATCTGGTCATTATTGTACGCACAAATGGCAGTTATATGACAGTTATAAGACGCATTAGTTGTTAAATTTTTTGAACGTGATGCTATACTAGCACTTTTTCCATCTGCTGCTGGTTGTATTTGATGGATACGATCTTTGGTGTCTACGGCAAACAAATGTGTTCTTTCGTTATTCATGTCCATAAGTGAACGTAGACAAGCCCCTGATCCTGTACTGAATTCTTTAAATTCATTATCATCAACATTATGGAGCCATGTGATTCCTTGATCTCCATTAATCCTCAGTGTATGTACATGTAGAATATGCTTCCCTACAGCACCGCAGAGTATAATATATTTATATAGAGGATCACTCAGTTCATAGATGTCCACGCAAGAAATATTTTCGCTAACGTTGCAACGCAGAATGGCATCAGAAATCCTTAAATCGTATACAATTAAACCCTCCGATGTACCCAATATAAGATAATGGCCATCGGAGGATCGTTTTCCACATGTTATAAAACCACTTTCCGGTAAGTTTAAACGTTCTGTATTCACAGTGTTAATGGTATGTTTATCAATTTTTAGACGCCAAACGCTATGTTTAAATATCAACAAGAGCGTGGCACACGTTATTTCAACTTCAAATCCCGTATCCTCCGCGTAAGCATCCATTGCAATGGGTGAATCATTAATATTATGATTATAACCAATCAGTTCAGTCAGCTCTTCAGAACTGTTTCGCAAATCCCAAATGGATAGTTTACAATTTGCAGTACACAGTACATAAAATCGTTTAAGCACTTTCACAAAGCAACGAATTCTTAATTGTTCAGTTTTAAGGGGAGGTGTGTGCAACGATTTAAATTCCTCTGCAGCTGCATCCCAGTCACAAATGCATATATCCCCATTATTAAATGCCACATGCAGTTGAATTGAAGTGTGCCCTATACCGGTCTCCTCTTCAAGATAAAATGCGGATATATTTTGTTCTGCATTGCTGGCTAACGATCTTTTAACAACTCCATTAACCAATTGCTTATATATGCGTTTTTGTGTGTGCTTGGGCAAATGGGTAATTTGACTAAAATTAATTGCATCCTCCGATTGTCTTCGTCCGACATTTTTTTCGCTTTCCGATTCTGGCCAGAGTGACCAAAGTTTTAGACTACCGTTTCCATGAAGTGTCAATAGATGATTCTGATGATTAAACACACACATTCTAGTAATCTCGCTAGGATCTCTTTCATCGCGAAATACATAAGTCGTCTCGGCCTCAAATGATACATCGGTTAGCAACAATTCTTTATTGCTTAAAGCTATTAGACAAAAGTCATTGTCTAGATATAAGGCATGCTGAGCGTAATCCTTACCCAGATTTATTATCTGACGTTGCTGATGAAATCGGCCACTAAAATACAAAACATATTACTATTCAACTAAGTTAAATAGAACAAATATAGACTATTGGTACTTACTGTTCGGTGAACCATACGTAGTCTGGAAAACGTTGTATTTGTCGTATAGCTTCATCATATATGGCACCCTCCTCTGCCATTAGGGCAACTCTCAATAGACAAGTATGCTTTGATCTTATAAGATTTTCCTCAATTTTCGGCAAAAAATCCAACAGCGAATTGACTAGGCGATCGTATGTTGGATCATTATCTAAAAGTAAATATAGATAGATGTCAGTAAATAAAAAAAAAAAAACAAGGGTTTCAAAATACTCATTTACGCACCGATAATACGCTGCTTTAAAAATTTAAGCTGTTGTAGGGTATTTAAAATTGATCCACTAGCATTCCATGGCGTAGTATCATGACGTATCTTTTGTTCAAGAAATCGAAAATCAAGAAAGATCATGCGAAGCAAAGTAACACTTTCAGAGTGCTCAATAGCCATTAAGTGGTGACCGATATGTGCATAAAAGTAACTATCTAAGTTAGGCAGTACAAGGTCGTTCTGCTCATCAAATATCCCATTTATACTAAAATTAGAAAAGAATGAAAATTTGCTTGGTTGAAGAATATTATCCCTCTTCTCTACTTACTTATAAGAATCAACAATTTTTTTATGTAACGCTGTTGCATTATCAAGCTGAAGTTTTAACTCTAAATAAATGCTTGGTATCGTAATAGTCGGTGGTTTTGACTGAGATTGCTTCTCTATTAGCGAATACTTATGCAACATATTCACAATGACCATGGGATCCTCAGAAGACTCATTGTTAGTTGACAAAGACCATAACAACGGCAGCAGCTGTAGGCCAAAATTAATTAGGTCTATTCATTCATTTGAGAATTACAAAATGAAAGTGACTTACTCGAGTAGGTATATGAGCCGATTCAGGAAATATAAAAAGCTTTTCATACATTTGCCTATATCTTGGTTCCAGTACACTCAATGAGCTTTTTATAATGGTGGTTAATTTGTCACAATTAACACTGCAAAAAAAAGAATTTAATTTATACAGAAAAATGTCAGTTGATTTTAAGATTTACTTACTGCTTCCAATTATCCCAAGTGGCAAGATCATCACGTATACTTTCAGCAATAATACTAAGCTTACGGGGATTAGTGGTTTTAATATCCCTTGGCTGTGGCAAATCTTGTGGTGAACAATTGAGATATTTTAAAAACAAAGTTTCCACTTCACTGGGCGTAAGCTTATCTTCCAATGGTACATGAGCAGTGGTTGCAGGTGATAAATAATTGGTTACACGTTTGTTCCGCGTAGTTAGCAATATTTTACATCCAAGATTAAATGCTTTCCACGTGTCCAAATTCTGCACGTTGCGTAGAACCAGTAAACAGTTTTCATAAGCTTTACTTTTTAGCATACGTCGTAACTCGATCTTTGTGGATTCTATTCGTTGCCTAATGCTCTGGCCTGTCGATCGACTGTTGTCAGATACATTGCTGCTAAAGTGAGGATCAATTTGATGAAGCAATGACTGTAGCATTTCCAAATCAGATTCGGGTGTATGGCAATGCTTTAGATTTAACCAAATGATTTTAAAACCCATAGTGTGTTGAACCGCGTATGAGGAGCAAACGTCCAAGACTAGCCACTGTTTCCCAGCACCCAGTAAGCCATCCACCAATACATTTCTAGCAGGTCTTAGCTCCAACAATGCCTTTGTTAGACGCAAATACTGAAAAAGAAACAGTAAAGATATTAAACAAATAAAAGGAGGTGTTCCATTTTCCGTTATACCGGTTCAAATCGCGAAACATTGTATTTGGCAAACATCTGATTGTTGCTGTACAAAGTGTCGCGCTCCTTTATATATGTTTGAGTGTTCAAACTTGGCTGAAGGTACTCCGCTTTGATGGCATTCATTAAAAAATCGTAATCATAATTGAGATCATTGATAAACTTTTTAACCGTTTCCTCTGTTTGTTCATTAAGTATTGTAAACAGGACAAAAGATTGAAGTTTATCATCCGATTTGAGAATTGTGTCAACCTCTCGTTTTTGTAAATTACTACGCAGTACGTCCTCAACATCTTTACACTCAAAATCCTTGACAAAGGGCTCAAGAAATACTGGCAAAATGTCCTTGTATTTATAGCTACACATTCTCTCTCTTTTCAATTCTCCTAATGCGAAACTGTAAATAAAAGCAAAAATTAAAGCACATATGTATGTATGTATAGACAAACTTAATTAAAACAAAATAATTGTAAAAATCTACCACATTTAGATGCACAATCTATGTATTAGAACAAAATAAATGAACATACATATGCATATGTATATACATTTGTACATACGCAAACAATAATGATCTTGACCAACTTAACAGCACCAAATTAGGCTCCATTGAAAAAAAAATCATTTTTGTTGCAACTCACTTAAAATGCACACATTAATACATACATATATATACATTTCTGTCTTAGAAAAAGTAAATACAACAAGCTCAGGTGACCGGCCCTAACCAACAACCTGGTCCAGCACAAAATTATTAATGAATAATAACAACAACAAAAGCAACCAGAGAAGAGTTGAATGAACTTATTACACATGTACGAATATATGAACATTTGTGCACATACATACGCACATCCATACATATGCATGAATTTGAGTCATAGCGTAGTTTTTGTCTTGCATTTCTATGTACATAATTGCGCTTACGTACATACACATATATGAACATAAGTAACACAAAGGATTTGTTAATCGTATGATAACTATTTTACTTACTTTATATTTGTTAAGGCGATTTCAACATACTCACGATTATTTCTGTAGATATTTAGTTTAACCTCAATAATTCACACATATATATCTGACTAGCTAGATTGAGTTTGCTTTCTCCGGGCCGAAGCGCCTTAGACATTAAGGCGAATGCAATTTATTTATTTACTTATCTAAATATATTAGTGCTGAGAAAAACATCGATCTAACAACGATACATCGATTTCTTCATAGCCATCGAAAATTTTAATGTTGCTAACTTCGATACTAACTTTAATACTCGATATATCGCCAAGCGGAGAAATTTTTAGAGAACGAACTCTCTCTGGTCAACGGTCCGGGCCACGTCCATCTTCCTCCAACCTCCAACCTGCCAACTTTCTTCAAAAAAAAAAAATCAGAAAAAATTCGAAGCAGTCGAGTTGACTCAATGCTAGGACTATAGCCATATTTCAACATGGAAAATGTCGATCCAAATACTTCTCCATTGGACTACTGGAAGTTCAAAATAAATAAGATAAGAGTAAACCATTTTTAATTAAAAAATTTCTTTACAGATCTCAACTGACAACGTATTTAAAAGATGCGTAAAAAAGTTCTTGTACGTCCCAGCAAAGTCCAAAGAACGAATATTCAGCAAAGCTGGACACATCGTTATCGAGAAAAGGGGTTGCCTGAAATCGCAGCAAGTAGACATACTGGTTTTCATTAATAAAAATGATTGGAAAACAATTATCTCATAAAATAAAGTCATCGTTTTTAAGTAGTTTAAGGATATGAAACTTGTGTTAACTATGATTTAAATAGGAAATTTATCTTTTGTTTTTGATACGAACTTTGTTTTTTAAATTTTTGGGAGTTAAAATATTTTGATACAAAAATCGATACATCGATGTGGGACCCATACAAAATATCGAGCCAGAATGACTGCTCCAATCGAAATCGGTAATAAATTATTTTGCATTACTCGATAGTTTTTGCAATCGTTTCCTCTCGCCTGAATGGCAGATGTGCAGTGTTGCCAGAGTCATCATAAACCCGATTTAGCTTCTGCACAGGTACAGGTAAATTCTAACAATAATTATTATAAATTCTTTGTTAATAGAATTCTGATTCTGATAAAGTAAGTTTATATTTACAAGTATAATGTAGTTTTTTTGTACATCCCCAACAAGCAGCGTTTAAATTGGAATTTTTTTTTCGCAGCGAGAAAAAAAAGTGACGACGCAAGCAAGAAGCAGACAAAAAAAAAAGAGAAAGAGAAAGCAGAGTAATACAGCACAAATACACTAACTAGAGAAAAAGGTTTCGAATAAAATAAAGGTAGGCGAGGAAATACACATCAAACAACTTCAATTGATTGAATTGAAGTCCGGGTACAGCGGCTGTAAATTAATCCTCAACCCAGTGTTAGTTAATAATTGTTTGGAATTGACAAAACGCATAAATTGCGCAGACACGGAGAGAAAAAGTAGGCAACGGCGAAAAGCAGAAGCAGTGTAGAAACAAAATGTCCGCAACGTTGCCCAAGCTTAAACTGGCGTCGTCATTGTCATTGGAATGCGAATGTGATTTTCTCTAGCCTTAATATTTCTTAAATTTATTTTGTTGTCAGGTATTTAAGTTCTAATCAATGTTAATCCTTATTCCATAGTTTTTGCGACCAACGCTACCGCAATGTCATGCCGTGCCCCCTTTCAACCCGACGATCAGTATGAGCAATTGCGTATACCGAATCCGGGAGCCGGCCCCAATGCCGTCCCACTAGATCAGCAGACAGCTGCTGCAGCTCATTTGTTTAGCGAATATGGACCTGGAGCAGTGGGCTATTCCCCGGCTTTTGCAGCTGCGGGACCTGGAAGCACCCATGTGTATGCACCAGCAACCATGTCCGATTATGATTATCCGAAATCGAAATTATCGGTGGATGCTACAATTTTTGTCCCAAATGGGCCGCATGGCAACAGCAACAACAATTTGGGCATGGGTAATAATAGGGGTGGAGTAGGAACCTATCCTAAGACTCACCAGCAGCAATATCAACAGCAGCAGCAGTCACGCTACCCGAATGGCTATAACCACCATCAGCAACAGCACCATCATCATCATCAATCGCATCAGCATAACAATGATATGCATCATCTATCGAATTCTGTGCAAAGTCGTTTGGTCATCGGCAAACCACAGCAGCAACAACAGCAACCATATAATGGTGCGATGGGAAATTTCTATCAGCAACAACAGCAGGTACATACATTGCCTCAACAACAACCCCAACAACAGCACACACAACAACAACAGCAAGCGAAATTTCAACAATATAATCATCAGCATCATCAGTACAACAATGATATGCACCAGAATAAATTCCAACGGCATCCGCATTTAAATAATTCATTCCAACAACTTGCACAGCCACCTCAACAACAACAGCATCAGCAGCAACCATCGACGTCATCTGCATCTTCGTCCTCATCCTCGTCGCATCCAGACATGGCAACCATTGCTTTGGAATATCTGGACACGGTTATACACTGTCTAAATCAGGTAAATTGCAGTTATATTAAAAAGTATTTATTAACTGTTTTTCCTTTGATTTTTTTAGAACCCGGGACAGTTTGATTCAATTGCATCCCGCTTTTTAACTATTTTCGATGGCATGGAGCAAAATCAATTTGTACTTTCTATTGCTATGGAGGATATATTTGAGAAATCAATCGAACAACCTAATTTTCGATATATGGGTGCCAAGCTATATAATTTGTTGCACATGCTTAATCCCAAACCAGATTCTCTATTTCACACGTTGCTCAAATGCAAGTTGGACTATCATCAAAGTGAGGTTGCCAAATATATGGAGTCCAAGGAACAACAACAAAAAGTTCGTGAGACAGCTCTCTTCCTTGCTGAACTATATATGCAACTGCGTGGCGATGATGATTCCAGAATCCAGTTAATCGCAGTTAATATTGTCTACTCGTTGACACAACTGTTGGCATGTGAAAATAAAGAAAATGTCCGCTGCATATGCCAGACATTGAAATTAGCTGGATACGATTTAACTGCCGATTGCTCACAGGATATGCTTAGCATAATATCAGCATTGAAGACAATTGAAGCAAAATCTCCGGGTCAATATCCAATGGCTGCAAATGTAATTGCCTTACAGCAGAATAATTGGGGTCGCAAAGTGTCCAATGCTCTTGGAGGTGACGACGACAGCGTAGTTAAAGAGCCACCGCGTCTAAGCGATGAGCCTGTATTCTATGGTCCCGATGGGCGTGAGCTCACCGCCGAGGAAACAGATTTTCTTGCAGCCGAGGACGATGGCGATGGCAGCGATGGGGATGACTTCGATGTGCGCGATGGTGATTTGGATCTTGATCCAGAAATGGACGAAGAGACAGAACGTGCATATAAGGACTTTTGCAAGCAATCGCAACCCAACAAAAAATCATCTTAGACTTTCGTCGGTGTATGTTCATTGGTGGTGGTGTGGGAGTAGACGTGGGCATGGACGTGGCATAGGCACAGGGTAAACAAAAATACAGCAAGTTACATATGTAGAATGTTCCCATTCTATGTTTGCGAATGAATTATTGGTTGTGTATTTTTGATTCTTTAAGCAATTTCAAAGATCGAACAGAACGAATAACAATTGTAATTATTCTTAATTTTTTTTTTTAAATTATTGATAAATTATTTGTGATAACTGCGTTTTATGTTCCCATATGTACAGGTACATGAATGTATGTAGATATATATATATATATATATATATTAAGCGTGGCTTCAGTACAATACATATATATATATATATCTATTTTTCTACATATACATGTTTTTTTACACATGTGTTCGTAATAGTTATGTGATACGCTTATTTAGCGTCAGTCCTACTACAGTTTTGTGTTCAAAAGTAATGAAAGAAGAATAAACGCAACCAATCAAACTATATCTGCAATTTGTACCCGAATGCCACGCCCACGTCAATGCCTTGCCTCTGCTAAGTCGAGCTATACATAATAAAAAGAAAAACAAAAAAAGAGACTCAAGAACATGCACATATACAGTTAGTAACACGGAGATTTAGATTCATAATCGATATAAAACATTATTTTCCATTCAATAAAATAAAACAAAAAATAAAAGAAAAGCGCATTCTTTGGATCATAAACACAAATCTTAATAAAACTGAAGCCACGCTTAATTTTTAATTAATTGTAATTAATGTTAAACGATACAATGATTTAAATATATATAATAAATGCATTCATTTAGAATATAATAATCAGCGAAATATAGTCGTCCACCTATTTGCATCCGTAATAACCGTACCACCATAAAATTTAATGCACATCAAACATTGTATATTTTGCAAATCTTTTTTTTTTTTGGTTTAATTAATGCAAAATAATTTCGTTCACAACAAATGGGGGAAGTGCACGGGCCTTATTGGATCCTTCAGGCGGCGGGCGGCTTCCTTTGTTTAAGAACTTTTTACATTCGATTCCGTATAATTAAAAAAATATAAGTATGTAAACCACCTTGACATTACATAATGTAAATCTAATTTAAGTAAGACAGGTCTTGCACAAGAGTTTATAAATATTTCTTTCTTTTATATGGTTTTCTTTTTTTTTTGGGATAAAGCGTTTCCTGGTAAAATTGGGTAAATATGCTTAAAAAAAAGCAAAAATAAATCATAAATAAATTAAACTACAATATAATACAATCATACATTGAATCACACAAAATGGGTCTTAATTTGTTTCGTTTATCTTTTGAACGATCTTCGACACTCTCTTTCTCTATTGTCATGTAAAAAACCAAATGGCACAAACAAAAAGGAATTCGAAATAATGACTTAATTTCTTCTTTTTTTTATACAGTTGATTTGATCCTTTTGCAAATTTAGATTAGATTTAGTAGTTGGTTTCTCTTTGCGTTCTCCTTAGTTAGCTAACGGACGTTTTCATGGTTGATTTAAATTTTTTTTGTATAATCCAAGAACGCGATTGCCATCAGATCATGTCGTTGAACAATTAGTTACATGGATTAATATTAATATATATATATTTATATATACGCTGTTTTTAAGTATAATCTCGCAGTCAAGTTAATGGGTGTTTACCATTGGGCAATCTCGACATTTATTGAATAACACATTTATCTTTTCCACCACTGATGTCAACTTGTTCCAGCTCCCGCGCTATTTCATGATCGTCTTCAATGCTGAAATATAAACAGTCAGCGTGGGTAAGCATAAATTTTTTTCCATACTAAGGGAAAGACAAGTGAACTACTTACGCTATTTCCTGATTATGCAAATGTTGCACTAACTGATCCCGCTTGTCGACAATTGTCACAAGCTCCTCGAGCAGCAAACGCTCTTTTTCTCTCTGAACTTCAGTTTTACGCCAATCTTCGACGGATTGTGCTGCTCGCAGTTCCTGATTTAACATTGTGAACTTGCGTTCAAGATCCTTTTCTTGTTCACTAAAATGAAAAAGGGCATGAATAAGGAAGGCGGTATCGTGAATTAATAACCGATTTGAACCTAACTACTTACAGAATGTTCAACTGCATCTGTCTTCGAAGTAGAGCATTTTTCTTGTTGACCAGTGTAAACCACTGCGATAGGAGTTGTTCTTCCGTTTCATCTGTTTCTGTATAAGGGAATATCAAAGCTTAAGTATAAAACACAAGATCAATACCAAAACATTTATGCTTATAGTTTAGTCTAAAATGGGTTCCTGTACTATAGCTAGCGGCTGCAGAACGCTGATACTATGATTAGTGACACTTGTTATAGTGGCTTATAATGGTTTTATAATTAAAGACAAAACTTTTAAAGAGGCGCAAACAAGAGAACAACGGTATTTTGAATAATTATTAGAATAACAAGCAATACACACACATTAATAACAATACAGATAGGAATGGAGCTGTGGGCAGGAGCAGGCTTGAAGCATTTGCGAAACTCTTTATGCCGCGCATGGCAGAAACGCTAAACAAGTGAAATAGCTTTAAGGGATACAACTTTACCACAATGGGAATGGGAACGGAGGCGGCGGCGTTGATGGCGTCGCTTATGACGTTCCTGCCGGCGCCGGATGGCTGCCGAGGCTACATCATCGTCATCATCGCTGTAATCTTGTAAGTTATCACATGAGGATTGTTTGGATGAGGCAGCCGATGCTGAGTTGCTCAACAAATGGCTGTAGGGCACATCATGCACATGGTGCTGATGTGGCCGCGATCTTAACCTCTGATAATGATGATCATGAGGATTAAAATGCCGCTGTTCTGTATGTGTGGGACTATGCGGATGCGGAAGGTTTGGGTTTACATTTACGAAACAGGAGTGTGAGCGTGGTCGAGAATGAGCTTTCTTTTGATGAACATCGTCCCCTGAACTGTAAGCAGGATCGGTATCACTTGTCTGTTCGTGGTCAATGCCACTACCAAACAAACTTTCATCGTCCGAATCAAGCAACTTTATGCGGATAACATCACCACCACCAATGCTATTACGTATTAATCTAAGAAACGGATTTCTATTCGTTTGGGTATTATTACTTGGATTGCCGCCCATAACTGCCCGCAGCTTGGCCTCCAGATTGCTAGCTTTTTGGTCGATTGCCTCCTGTTCCCGCTCCAATGCCTCAAGTTCGGACTCAATATACGAGAGCTTATCACTCTGCAAATAAAACAAAGAGAAAAAGAAGTTTAATTAAATTCAACTTTTTGTGTTTGTATAAATTTCTTACTTTCTTCTCATGCTTTGGTGAAATGCGCTCGACAACTGCATTAAACGACTGTAAGGGACTGCCGCCACCAGTGTTGTGATCGCTTAATCTATGACTAGAACTTATGATCTTTATTCCACTGCCATGTTTTGGCTTTGAATTCTCATTGTGGTACTCCTCCCCGCCATTGTGTATAGGTGAGATAGTGCGTTCTGGTGTGAAATTAAATCGTTTGGGCTTGGTGGGACTTGTTGGACTAGGACTATCAACGGAAAGGGACCCAGAGCCCGCAGTCTTACTGCGTGTCTCTAATATAAGGCGTCGTGCCTGCTCCCGCAATCGTTGCTGGCGTTCTTCCTGTTAAATTATAAAATACAAACAAATTAAAATCATGTCTTAAGATTATATTGAAGCCAACAACAAATGTTGTTGTACTACAAAATATGATGCACTAAGGCGGCTTTGTGTGTGTATGCCAAGCAAGCGCCTACTTACGTCATTTGCATCGCAGCGCTCGTTACCATTGGAAATTTTTAATTTTTCCATCATCAGTTTGGCTTTTTCGCTCATTTCTTTGTGGCGTGTTAAAATTCGCTATAAAATTCAAACAAAAGAAACTCAAAAAATAACAAAAGCTCAAAATAACAGCCGCAAATTATACCATAAATTCAAAATAAAACAATAACTTTCAATATTAACAACTCAAGTGATTAACATAAAAAAAGCCCAATTACTATCGCAGCTATGTAATACTAATTTTTACAGTTTAAACGGTGGTACTTACATTTGTCGCATTTGCATCCAGCACAGTTGGCGGCGTTGAGTATAACGGATTGGACAATGTATCCTCTGTGGCATTTATATTTGTATTTATATCGCCAATACTATCTAGAGGCGATATTGGTGTTTGGCCAGCCTGAATCTGATTTGCGTGTTGCAATGCATTTATCGAGTTCTTATCCTTTGCCGGCGACAATACTTTACCCAGAATACTTTTCGAGCTATATAATATTATATTTTTCACATCTTTCTTATTTGAGGGGGAAAGCTGTGACTGCAGTTGAATTTTGTCAGCACCTGTATCATCTTCCAGTGAACTTTGTTGCAAAAGCTGGGTTTTTAGGTGTGAAAAGTTTATAAGATTCTGTGACAAATTGTCCGATTTGTAGTTTCCAATAACATAACTGGACTCATCGGATGTTGTACCTATATGTTAAGAAGAAAAAACGTTTAGTATTCAATAAGTTGTTTATATACTAGAAACAATATTCAAAAAATAATATTTACAATTGTTATGTGAGGGAAATTTAAAATATTATATTATTAAAAAAATTACGACTATACATAGCATCTATTCTCACCAATTTGTTCGATTTCTAATTGTTTGCCTGTAAAATGCGCTCTCAATTGGTGTAAATACGTCATGACAGCCAATTTATCCGGCACCGTCAACAAATTCATATCGCGAGGCTCAATTACACGTGGTATGCCAAGTGATTCCGCCGCATCGAAGGCTGTGCGGCAATTGCCGACTACATCATGAGCACTTAGCTTCGACATGTCACTGAAAAGGTAATGGAAAATGGTAAACACACAATCTGGATAACATACATTAACCACTGATGTCTACTCACATTAAATGCGGCACGAAATGGTGTATTATAGCACAGAAAGCCATTCCGTTTCGCCAGCTAGTTGTCAAGTTTGTAACCTTAACATTGGGATAGTCTTTAGTAATCTCTTTGCACCATTCCAACAGATCCTGTCCTGGAGTGTTTTCCTTTAGAATGATTTTCTCAACAGGCTTTAGAGTACTATTTGGTTTTGGTTCCTCGGTTTTACCAGGCTGACTTGAATGAGTAGGTTCAAGATCATAACTTTTCTTTAAATTTAATGGCTGCAGTTCAGCGCGCTTGGAACTGATAACTGCAGACGTCTCGGTATTTATCTTAGCTTGCTCTACTACAGTTCTCGTTGTGGTTTCTGATGTAACATTGGGCTCTACCTCAATACGACATTGGATCCGATCATTTATGGTAATGGGTTCCGTTGTCTTCAATTTTTCCTCTTTATCGGACCAAAGAGCCTTGGCCTTTCCATCCCTTGCTGGTGTTTTTGGATCATTTTCTACTTTCACATGTGCTCGATCTATCGGCGTAGATGTAAGTATTTTGCTAAATCCTCCTTGGCGATCAGCCACTACTGGTGATTGCTGGGTATGGGCGTCTTTGGTAGGTATTGTGCTTACAACCAATGGTTGTGCTCCGTTTGGAGTTTTTAATGATTCCTCGCTATCGACGGTTAGGTTGCCTGTTTTTATTGATGAATTCGCGGTCTTATCAGCGTTAGTGCGTCGATCTTCTTCTGCTTCTAATTCGAAATGCAAATGATTAAACGATTCAGCCAGTGGAGTTGGATCTTCAGATAATGAGGGAACTACGTATACACATTAGATTATTAATTTGAACGATACGAGTTTTACAGTTATGCACAAGTGTGATACGGATACAATACGAACATCATTAATTCATTCATCGTTGTATAGGTGTGTGGGGGGAAGAGTAAAAGAAACGGAAACAGAAAAAAAAGAATAGCAAGAATTGTTGAAGATACGTTTTTACAATGCTAAAAATACAAATATACACACAAGTATATACATATATAATCATATATAGAATATATACAATATATACTTTATAGTAGATATACATTTTGTTGTCTACAAAAATCTAGAATGTATATTGAAAATAAGATGCATACAATTTACGTTGCTAATAATTTTCGAGACATAAAATACATATGTATCTAAATGATATACATAGGAAGAAAGGACATTTGTATATATATATATACATATAAAGATGCTCACCACTAAGCGGAGTAGATGCTGCATCAATGCAACCATTCAAGCTCGTTGTCATTTGTTCCAATTGTTGAGTAAAATCATATAAATGATCAGAAATGTCGCCAGAATTTTCCAAATCTGGTATATCCTCCAAATCATCAAGAGGGGCCACATCACAGTTATTATTGACTGACATTAATGAGATAACACTCTGCATGTCTTCATCTCTGCACGTCAGATATCAAAAATCAGGATTTTGTTGTGTTTACACGTATTGCAGTTAGCGTTACTTACGTGGCCTTTCCCTCACGAAGGAAAACACAACTAATTGTCAATTCCAAATTAGCAGCAGTTATTTTCCTTGAAACTGGCTTCAAATTTAATGTGAAACTCTGCTGTGTTGACTCAATGCTAGCATATTTACGCATATTGATACTTGCATTGGCTAGCACACGCTTTTTTCCTAATGGTGTTATCTATATGGGATTGCAAATTAGTTTTGAAATAGGAACATTTTTTGTTGAATTTCACTTACATCTTCGATGACAAATGTCCAGTCTTTATCCTCTAGTTCGTGTGTACGGGGATCTTTGAACAATGTTACCGAAATGGCATGATTGTCTGGCACTGGCCAAGATATATTGCCCACTAAAGGGTTCATCATATCCGGTTCCCATGGTAATGGTGCGCTAGCCACACGCCTTGAACGTCTCATCCAAACCACTGACAGGTTCGAAGGACGCCTGAAAAAATTGTAATCAAAATCATTTTTAGTATGGTATATACAGGCATATATTGATTATAAGATTATAGAATTATTTTTTTTCCATTGAATTAGAAAATTAAAATTATACTGTGTATTAGTATTAACAATATGCTTGTTAATAAAAAATATATGTATATAGAATTAAATATTGTTTATTTGTTTTGTACATTATTGGATGTTTATTTTTTTGTTATCAAATAATTATTTTGTACACATAATAATTCTAAGAATAAACTTAAGATAAAATGAAATCCCAGAGCTGAGCCTCTGGAGAAAGTTTGATAGGAGACCTCGACTTAAAAAAATTACAATGTATGTGTCAATTAGTGGTCATAAATACAAATATATATGTGTATATATATATATACATACTTATATGCAATATATGCACAAGTTGAAATATCAGCCTTTGGGTTCATATCAACAGGAAGTGTAAATAAACCGGAAACTAACTAAGGCGCGCCGAAGTTTACTTACTCTCACTGTTTTTCCATTATTAAATCTATCTATACACAAAATTTTTATTTCTCTGACTTGCATATTCATATATGTTTTGATTACTAAATTTTTTTTAACAAAAATTTATATTTTAAAATAAAAATAAATAATAAACAAACATGTATACATACAAATAAATATTAGAAAACAAAATAATATTTAAAAATGTTATACTTATATTAAATAATTTTTTATTTACTCACCACTTGGCAGTGGTTTCCAAACGCAGGTCATGATAGGAGGCAGTGAATTGGAATTTCGCGGCGCGTTTATTCACCCGCTGCAAACGCTTCCAGACACTGCCCATAGCTATTATGGTGGGTCTAAGCGATTTTTTGTAATGGTTTTTTATTCAAGTATTGACCAAATTAAAGCCCTTCTTTTTCGTTGTCTTTGATGTGCCGTATCAGTGTCCTAGTTTGTCAGCGTCGCAAATGACCCGCTGTTAGGGCAATAAAGATTAAAAATTCGATTCATTTTATGTCAGTATGTAAACACACATATCTATATACATGCATATTAATATGCATAGGTATATACAGGCGTAACTAAGATTTAAATAGTTTGTAAACAAGATAGACAACAGTTTAGACGCCCCAAGGTATGCTTTGATTTTACATAGGACTATGGATCGAAAATATCGAATAATTTCGCTATCTTAGTTCAATCTAAAGGCAACGCATTCGCTTTGTTGTCTGCAAAAAAAAACTCATCTATCACAAGAGTCGGTGGCCTTGCTAAGTGATGAGCTCGTGATTTTCTACACTACTCACGAAACGAGTGTTCATTCATGCTAATGGTCCAGAACACACATTTTAAACATCAGGTGCAATGTATAGACGCATTGCTAAAAATCACACACATATGTCACACCATAACACGCTGTCATCACTAAGTTTCTTCTGTTTTCTTGTAGTATGAAACAAAATATATGTATATATGTATCAAACACTACATACATATTTACATATTTGTGACCTTTGCTTGTCACTTGTTCTTTTTTATATATCTATAGACATACAGACAGTTTATACACTGCTTCTTATAAAGATATTGCAAACGACGATGCCAAGTAAATAATTAGACCCAAAGAAGCGCCCATAGGCATCGTTATTGTGATTACGTAGTTTTTGTTGTTTGCTGTTGTCTTAAAAATACATTCTAGCACTTTTGTTTTTATCTTTTCGTGTTTAATTGTATGTGTGTGTGTATTCTTCGTCACATATATACATGTATGTGTATATTCGATGGTGCGTGTGTGCGTATGTATATACGGCACTGAACTAGCAATTATTTAGTAGCATTATGACGTCACTCATGTTTGTCAAATTAAATTAATCACTAACAGCTTTGACCATTTTTAATAATCGGTATTGAGTTTATGCACTTCACTCGACACGTTAACTCACATAATTTGTTCAGGCTACAACATATTTTTAATATTTTAATTGCCCTTCCTGCGTTCTTTGCACCACGATACCGATACAAATACAACCGACTAGGGATGAACGGACTATTTGCAGCCCTGGAGTAACTGCACAAAATATTCGCGCTTTTTTGAAAAAATACCAAAACAATGATTTGAATAACACAAACGCTTTATATATAAAAATTTATCTTAGATCTTCAACTCTTAGTAAATCAAATTAATATTATAACTATTTTACTTAATAAATAACAAATCGTTTAAGTTAAATTAAATTGAAAAATTTACATAAATTCAAACACAAAAAAACTATTTTAGTGTTTAAAAACATCAAAAGCATCGAAAGATTTAAACTATCGATACTATCGATGTCCACCCCTCGGATAAAAACCTAAACAAAAAAGAAAGAGTTAATTATTATTATTGGTTATTTATAAATGAGCTTATTCCGCAGCTTGCAGAATTTTCAATTCAAGCGCGATAATGTTGTTAAGGAGGCGCTGATAAATACACTAAACGAGAATGCAAGGGAGATTGAGTTTGACGTGAAACAAAATGCAGTTGGTAATTTGTGCAGTAATTTTGGGATACTGGGAAGAACATTTAACTTTTCTTTTATTTATGATGCAGAGATTTTGGGTGTATGTGAGCAAACGAGCGCATTATGTACCACTTTGGAGGCAATTTTCCTTCATGGTCTAAAGGATTCTTTTCTATGGGCAACTCTAAATGTGATCGCGGGGGATGTTGAACGGCGTCCAGAGCCAAGTTTCTGGGCACCATGTATGGTGTTTATGCACAAGCAGGTGATTGAACAGATACAACAACTGAGCCAAATCGTATCGGAGGTGGGTCAATGCCGTGCCTGGGTCCGTCAATCGCTGAATGAATCGCTCTTCTCGTCCTATCTCAACAATATTCGTAAAAACAGTTCGGCACTGACACCATATTACAAAAGACATGCTCTGTTAAAGGATGCTGACGGATTGGAAACGGCTGCAAAGATAATGGAAAGTTTAGAGGCATATGTTCAATTCGATTTACCGGTCAATTCTAGTCTGCTGAACCAATGGCCAGACTATTCTTTACAATTATCGGACCTGTGGACCCCGGCTCTGAAGTCTTGCCCTGTAAGTTTAATTTTTTGCTTATTTGCATTGCCTTAATTATGCCTTTGTTTTCTCACAGATTAGCAGTGGCATCGATATTGCTAGTTCACTAGGATCCGATATTGTGGCCATTCCCACTCCGCAGCCTTTGCGTCCCAATGAACTGTTTTCGGAATCCATTTCAAATAGCCCTTTTAATCGAAGTGCCAATTTTGGGATACCAGATTTGAATCCACGGGAAAATCTTGATCTGCTTATTCAAAAATTTGATGAAATGGATGTTATTACTGAGGCAGACGAACAATCTCCGCCAGAAACAGCAGCAACTGGTGCATCAAGTACCCCCATATTAATTGAAGAAACCAATACGCCCTCCGAAACCAAGCAAAGACATCGCAAAAAGTCCCAGCGACACATTGATGAGTTTCAATCTGACCCGATAGATACAGAAGGCAGTAGTTCTTTGCCTCAAGGTAGCAATTCCCTTACCAATCTTATGCAAACATCTTGGTCTGCTGGTGAAGCGAACCCCTGCACTCCTTCACCATCTGAAGAATCGTCCACTTCTCGATTTTTTCAACGTTCTTTTAGCATGACTAGCACGTCGAGTCTGCGGTCACCACATGGAGATCGTTGCAGCTATAATACCTTATTAAAGAAGCATGAAAGTAACAGAGAGGGTGGAACAGGCTGGGCTGAAATCTGGGAAAAGTTTCGAGCAAGCGCATCTACTTTAAACACTTCTCAAGCTCCGCCAACTCCTGCTCTAGCAGATGACCTGTGCGATCTACAATCGGTTGATTCCGACTTTGAGTTGCTTACTTCGGACTTTGATATGGTCGAGTTACAACAGATGGTTGTTCAATTATGTCAACTACCTCGCGAACCTGGTTTAAATGCACAGGGCTTTTTATGTCGCAGTTGCCAGCATCCTTTAGGTATTGGTTATAGCAATTTTCAGTAAGTAACCTTTAAAAACCTCTAAAAACGATTGAAAATAATTGAGCTATAAACCTTCATTGTTACATAGAGTGTGCTCATTTAGCGGCGGCTACTTTTGCAATAGCTGTATGGATGTGGAGACGCAGCTCATTCCGGCTCGGATTATTTACAATTTTGATTTTCGTAAGTACAGCGTAAGCAAGCGGGCAGCAACCTTTTTGGCCGAATTTAGGGCACAACCTTTTCTGGACCTGCAGATACTCAATCCGAGAATTTATTGCGCCTCCGAAGCTATGGCTGAATTGCAGTCACTACGCATTCGATTAAACTTCATACGTGCCTATTTATACACATGCAATCCGGAAAGTATTGATTTGCTGAAACAGTACTTTAGTGGACGGGAGTATCTTTATGAGCATATACATCAATATTCTGTTTCGGATTTGGCATTGATTCAGCGTGGTGTACTATGCCAGCAACTCCAAAAAGCATTTAAACTTGGGGAAGCTCACGTCTTAAAATGTCAGAAATGTCAGTTTAAAGGATTCATCTGTGAGATTTGCGAGAGCCCCCGAGTGTTGTATCCCTTTCACATCACCACCACATTTCGAGTGAGTCAATACGATATCATTCCTTTTTCTATTCAACTATGTGTTTTATTTCTATTACGCAGTGTGTGGACTGTGGTGCGGTGTTCCATGCCCAGTGCCTTAATGAGCAACAGCCATGTCCTAAATGCGAGCGAAAGCGTAAGCGTGAAGACCATGCCCTCGATGAAGCAGTACAGACACTGAAACTGAAGCATGAATGTAGCTGAGTGGAATATTGAAGAATTATACGTTTCATTTTGTTATTCCTCATAAAACAAAAAAGGCTTTAATTGCAAGATAAGAATAAAGCTTTAAACTGTTATCGTTAATCAGCCATATATTATAAAGTAATCTATTCACATATGTACAAAGGACTAACTGTTAAATCCCTGTAGAATCCTTTATTTGTAAAACGTTTAAAACGTATTAGAATATTTTTTTAAAAGTGCTTTTGAAACTGATAATTTGTTTGCCTACCAAAATTTGAAACTAAAAAAGAGAACTGATATCAACATGGGTGTTACAAATCTTTTTAACAGTTTTGAAATGTTAAAACTTAGTTTTACGAATAGAAATAGTGGGATCTCAGTTTTCAATTCAAATTGTATATGTATTTCTAATGGACTTTTTTTTGGATATTTCGAAATCAAATGTTTACAAAATTTTAGATTATTTTCATCGCACTCTTAAAAGTACCAAATTTTTCAATTTTCTTTTTTAAATACAAAAAAAAAATGTTGGTCTAATGTACATACATATTTGTTTAACATATAACATGCTTGAATTTATAATGCTGTTGCTCAAATATAAATATACATACCGACATTACACATGTCCCAAATAAAATTAATATAGAAGAATCCAAGATTGATTTTTTAAATTTATTAGTTCGGTAACATTAATGAATGTGAATAAGTTATGCAACACGTTGATAAATGGAACGACTAACCAATTTGTAAATGCCATATTCTGCTAATTGTTATCAAGTATAAGCAGAACAACTGGAGACTGGCACGCAATAGATTTATTATGTTTTGGAAAAAATCCTGTGCATTTTTCTAGAATATTTATGATTAAACAATGGAATGTAATGGTATGTGTGATGTGAACTTCGTTGAGACATTATTTAGTTGATTACATTTTGTCTGTGTGTTACATTATTATAATTGCAAAAATGTGATTTGGGTTCAACGGTTTCAGTCTAGTTATTCATAGGTAGGCATGGTTCTATAGATACACAACACACCTAAGTCATTGGCTTATGTTTGCTACTCAATTTACTAATTTTGGATTTAAAACAAATAATACTATTTATAATTAATTATATTATGTACAGATTAGGATATATAATTTGTTTTTGCATAGCATAGAACAGTGCAGGGAAGACGATATACATAATTTTTTAAATTTCTAGCATCTTGTAATCATTTTATATCCTTGTAGACAGTAATATAGAATTTGGAAACATCACCGACGACATTAGAGACCTGAGTCGATTTGTCTCCTCAAATTTATTTTTATATTTAATGCTAGCTAATTATATATTAATACAGGGTAACATGCAACATTTGCCAGCAAAGAAATATATTTTCTGACTGGGATCATCATAAATCTTCTGAATTTTATTCAGCTCAGACACCTCCAGACAAATTGTGGTTAAATTAGAAGATTACTTCTTTGGTTTAAATAGACTAACTGCAAAGGTACATGAACTTTGGGTATCCAAAGTTAATTTTTGGTATGATTTTGACTGAATTTGTATAACATAAACATTTCAATTAAGCTCTTCGTCTTCGGGGAATTCATTTTAGTGGCTCAACTTAAGATATAGATAAGACCTCTAGGTAATTAACACATTCCACTTTCTTTTGTTATTGTTCTCATTAATTTGCAATATTCTTAGACATTTTGGTCCAAAAAAATTAATACACATTTAACACATGCGTCCGTTATGTACAACAACAATTAAGCAAAACAGTCACAAAAACATAGGCTAATATACAAAGCATCTGTATTATGTACATATTCAATAGACAGTTGAATTTTGTGGAACACTTCCCGCTGGCTGTGATTGAGGCCGAACGGACACTGTGTTATTTGCCGTTCCACTTGCCGCTGCAGCTCCGCCATAAAGAAAGCTGGACTGTCTTATTACAGAAACTGTGGCAGCGGCCACACCTGCTTGCGGCGGTGGAGCAGGAGCACGATGTTTTTTAAGCGGCGCATAAGCGGGTTTCAATGGCAGCGCTGGATTACGATTTACATTGTTGTTTGATGTGGCCGATGAATTATTATTGTTGTTATTGCTTGTATTTGGCATCAGAATAGCTGAGAGAGAAATAAATATAGATACATACTGGATAGATAGGATATATTCAATATATGTACACATTCAAATGTATTTGCTGAGAGAAGTGGACTGTGCGAAGAAAGCGCCCAATGAGGAGAAAGGCAACGACTCAAACCAAACAATAAAAAAAAGACAACACAGTTGATAAAAGCACAAATATATATGTAATATAGAAACAATTTATTTTGTTTAATCATTTCATTAAAAAGAAAACTAAAAAATGAATAGAAAAATTAACTTCAAAAATAATAATAATAATAAAATTATCTCTGTGCCTTTCTCAGTTAAATTTAAGTAATAATTTTTCATTAATATACAAATAAAATCATGCGCTACATATTACAAATGTAATACAACAAATTATATGTGTTCGCATGAGGGCGGGGGTGAGGGCTGACAACATAAGTATGCATGTAATATAGTGGACATATAGTGTATTGGTATATAAAATATATCTTGTTTTTTTTATATAAAATAAGAATAATATAATGCTTACAAATAATATCATTTTTTCTTTCTTGTTTTTCTTTATCTGGTAAACAAATAAATACCGATTTCGCATTTCAACAAATTTGTCGCATAAAGCTATTCAACTTTAGTAATATGCAATATACAAATAACATTTCCTATTAAATCAAGGATGCATACCGTTTTAAGAAATAAACTAAAGAACAAATTTTCATTTAAAAAATCAAAATATTTATACAGATGATATTTTAAAACAAACTTGATTTTAGATTAAAATCCAAAAAAAAAATTAAATACGTTCGGAACATTTTTTTTTAAATTAGTTTTTTAAAGATTTTTTAAATAAAAACAAACAACGGCTTGCATCCCCAACTTATACAAAGAACAACAATAATGAATAAAAATAGCTAACTTTTCGATCTGCTTAATATTATAATTATTGTTATAGA
The DNA here is from genome assembly GCA_018903615.1 of Drosophila neocordata. Taxonomy (NCBI): domain Eukaryota; kingdom Metazoa; phylum Arthropoda; class Insecta; order Diptera; family Drosophilidae; genus Drosophila; species Drosophila neocordata. The sequence goes on along the minus strand of JAEIGI010000025.1, from coordinate 150,847 downwards.
TATATAAGTGTAACCTAAGTGTGTGTGTTTCCTCTTTTCGTTTGTAATAGTATATAATATACATTCGTTGCATCATTGAAAATTAAATGCTATAGCGTGCGCCAAAGAAAACAATTTATTGTACTACAATGGTAAGAAACTGGTGAAACCAATCAATTTTAATAATTTTAATATCCTTTTCGTTTGGCTACGACATTTTTTCTAATATGCCTCAATATGATTTTACGGTTGTAAGACAAACAGGATAAAAGTATTTTAAAATGGATAGGTTTCAACAGTTTGTATCCAAAATAACATTATTTCATACATATGTGGGTATCGGTGTATAATATATATTTTAATTTATAATTTCACACTTAAGCACAATCCACATACACATGCACGCACACACTCTTATGCACACGCACACACACACAAACACTACTACATACCATTGGTTGCCTTAAGCGTGCGACTAGGATAAACTTTTTGTATGTTTAGAAAAGGAGGCGGCTTAGGAAATTCGGTAACATTGTGAAAACGTTTGGCAAACTTTGTCTCCAAATCGATAACTAGTCGACCAACGGAAGCTCCACATGCCGATGTTGTTGATCCAATAGAAGATGATAGCCCACTGTTGCTCCCAAATAGCTGTGATGCATTTGCCATGTGCGTGGGTGGTGTTAGCGGAGCGTTGGCTCTAATGGAAGAGTGACGCTGGGGCGGTACTGGTGCCTGCTGCGATCCCGCCTGTAAAAATTTATATATTAGGAAAAATTTAAATAAGTTAATAATAATTATTAAATTTTTTTAAGGTAACCAGTTTTAGTTACGTTGCGTTTGCAGTTAATATTGAGCATCGACATTTTGACCAACTTGATTATTTGCCAGCTGCTTTGTTTTGCCCGTTCTGTTCGTTGCCTAATTGCGAACAATCTCTTGAACAGCCAGAGCTTCAATTTATCATGCTAAGTGGGGTTTGGGAGAACAACAATCAGGATGTAACAATGAATGCCACCAATAGGCCAATAGTTTCGTGTATGTTCAGGACAACGCGTAGAACTTATGTGTTTTCGTCACGTATTGTTGGAAAATCAATCTTCCTCCTTACCCCACCCACTACCGCTCGCTTCACGTTACGCTATCATCAAAAAGGTAAGTTATAAGAGAGTAAGAGAGAGGGACAGAGAGAGAAAGATAGAGAGAGCAGTGCGCGCGCAAAGAGAAACCTGAATGCTGCCAAGGCAAAAACAGAGCGGATTCTGTTTTTTCAAAATATTGGGTACACTGTTGTTCTAGATTCAATCCAAATTGGGGTAGGTTAAAGTACTACATATGCAGGTAAAGCACCTACTGCTTTTTGCACAGTGTATTGTTGCTTACACTCACAGAAAATGGAACATATATAAAGAAAAGTTCTAATTTTAACATTTAAGTCAACTAACATTTAAGTTAAGTCACCTTCTTGGTTCTATGGGTTTCTACTTACATTGCTCGATTGTCGCTGAGGAGGCGGAGGTGGGCAGCTGCGATGCGGCGGCGGTGCTGGTGGATCAATAGGACCCCCATTTAATATAATCGGTTTGACATTCTCCACTTTTTTATCTTTATCCCTCATTATAGTTGCTTTCGGGCTTGTCGTTAAAGATGGTGTTGCTGTTGCAGGCGGTGGTGGTCGCAAAGTTGGAGGAAGCAGCGGTGGTGTAGCATTTCCTGCTACACGAAACTGATCACGCAATGCGGCCACACTGCTAGTGCTGCTGGATGTGGAGGGCGGCGGAGATGAAGCATGGGCCTGGGTGTTGATTGTTGCACTCTGTACCAATGTTGTGTTGACAGCACTAAAGGGTGCCGCTATGCTACTCAAATTGCTGTTGGAAATGCTACGAGACGGCGTGGGCGGTGGTGGTGGCTTCACCGATGGTCGTGCTGTTGCATAAAGGGACACAATTATTATCCACAAATCAATCAATCAGTTTTACCTTTACTTACACTTTGGTGGAATAGGTGCACAGCGCATGCTTCCCATACTGTTCTGGCTAATAGAGTCGCTGGATTGAAATTGCGACTGTTGTAGTGGTACCCGCATGGTGCCGAAATGTTGTTGAGTTGGAAAGACAGGTCCATTGATACCTCCAGCTGCTGGCGGAGATCTGTGAAGGCGTATCAATACACATACAATATAATCTATAAATCTGACACAAATTTTTACTTAAGCTTGCATCTATTCATGCGCCTTTCTACGAAAAATATACAAAAATACCAAAACCTAAAATATAAAACGAACTTGGAAGGGAGGAGCAGCTTAAGGAATTGCATCGGCTTGAATATTTAATTGGTATGGAGGTAGAGAAGCAAGCTGTGCATTATTGTACTGAAGAGATGGAGATTTAGTGTATACCTGGGCGACTTCATGCTGTGGTGTCGAGTCACCACCGGACGTTGCTGTCCATTTGCTAGCGCCAGTTGTTGCAGCCCAGGTGGCTTTGGGGCAAAATTTGGTTTTCCAAAGCTGACGGTCGGTTTTTGGTGCTGCTGCTGATTCTGTTGTTGCGGGGGGAGTTGTGCTGGAGGCGTGGGCGATGGCATAGGCGGAGGCGATGATTTTTGTGCATTATAATTACCACCACTACTACTACCACCACCGAATAAAGTTGATTTATTTGGCGCCAAACTATGCAGTGATCCCGTGGAAGAGGTACGACTTTGGTTTAATGTTGTTGCTGATGAACTTGCGCTTATTGTTGAACTTGCACCTTTTGTGGATGTTGTTGTTGTTGTTGATTTCGATTTTGCAATCGAATTATTTACAAAATTATTGCCTAACGAGATACTGTGGATGTGGTTCAGGTTCAGGTAAGGAGGATTTGTGGATTGTGGATGAAGAGAGTAGTAGTGGTGTAGGATAACACAAATTCCCGGCAAAGAAAAATGAAAAAGATTTACAAAAATATCAAATTTAAAATAAAATGTACAGACAAAAACCGAAATTCAATTTCTTATAAATAAAAATATTAATATTCTATATAAATATATATATGCATGTACATATGTGTATTATATACTTTATAAAAAACATCTAAGAAACCCAACATCATGCCATATGTATTTAAAGAAAAAAATCAAAATAACAAACTTACTTCAGATTGGCTGCCTTGCTCTTGACACTGCCACTGCTGTTGCTGCCGCTGTCCGAGAGCGTGGGCGAAGACGCTTTGGCATGGGAATTGGAACTGATTCCCGCTACAGTTGGTGTGGGAGTTGTTGTTGTGGGCGGCGCACGCGGTATATTCATGCGTTCCAATATCGAATCGCTTGAGTTTAATTGCTAAAAAAGTTTTATTGATTAAATTTTTGCAGATAAATTAAACGTTTTTCTATAAGTTTAAATTTATAAAATTCACTATTTAAAGCCCATTTATTTTATAGTTTTATCTACCCAATATTCATTAAATTCATTAGTTTAATATAGGCCTGCTCTTAATTACTTTTAAATTAACTTCCCCTTCTTTTTGATTCACCTTGAGTTATTTAATTTTTAAGCTGGTTCTTTTTACGGAATTATATAACTTGTTCATTCCATTTATTAAGCTTGATTGTGTTTTATTAAATTATAACAAGACGAAAAATTATGTCATTTAGCCTTTCGTCTGTGCAAAACTTTTAGTTAAGGAGGTTAAAAAAAAGTCCAAAGAACATAATCCGATGCATTGAATGAGTACGTTTAGGCATAGCTTATTTAAATTACCTCAATTAAAGACCAAAAACATTGCAAAAATAGGGGTTAACTGGAATTATTTGGGAAACGAAATAAATTGTATTAAAGGCCGCTTGAGTATATTGACAAATTTGTGTTCAGTATTTCATAGCTTGCTTTAACTTTATAAAAAAGTTGGTTGAAAAAAAAGGTTAAAACAAATATCTTTCTATATGTGTATATCTCGTTTTACAACACTGAGTTATTGATCATATATTTTGGTAGTTAATGCTTCACTAATTAGTTAGTCTTAAGGAACTTTGGGAGAAACCCAAAGTTTACTTATTAGGACGTTTAAATTTATCTAAACGATGATTCCTATTTTATCTTCTTTATATCGTTAATATAGGAAAATCAAAATGAAAATTTATTAATATTTTGACCTTCAATGCTTTCTCTTGTTTAAAAAAGATTCCCCGACATCATGAATAGAGATTGTAAATAGAATTATTCTATGTCTATGTATATATTTGGTGTTCACATACCTTTGGCGGTTGCGGTGGTGGTCCACGATTTGTTTTTAAATTTGCTTCCGTTGCATTGATATGTGTGCTTTGTTGTTGTTGCTTCTGACGCTTCAGAGTTAAATGCTTGGTGAGCTCTGTGTTGAAGTCCATGGGTTCATTGCTGCTACCGCTGGCTGCAGAAATAGCAGCAGCAGCAGGGGGGCTATTGCTTCGAACTGAGTTCGTTGCTGTGGGCTTTGTTGTAGTTGCTGTTGCTGCTGTTGTTTTTTGTGTGTGGTGCGATGCGTGGGCAAAAAACGGAAATCAATTGAGCAACAAATATTCATTTACATACAGAACAACTTAAAATTTCATTTAAAAATTACTTACCGCGATAACCATTCACGGGTTTCAGTTTTGGCATCTGGGAGAGGCCTTCGAAAAGACCGCCCAATTTTGGAGCCCCATTACCAATGCCATTTGTGTTATTGTTACTACTGCTGGTATTGTTGTTATTATTAAGGCCACGTTTTGCTCCTCCAGCTCCTCCGCCGCCTGCATCTGCCCCACATACTTTGCCAGCCAATGCGGGTCCACTTTTATCCACAGTGGTCGTCTTTCGAAGCTTGGTACCCTTTTGTATAGAGCTTAAGAGAGCTGATCTCATATCGGGACCACCTCCTGCACCGCCCATTACTGGCGGTGGAGGCGGTCCTGGTGGTGGTGGGGGACCCGGCGGTGGCGGTATGGCCATCTAAAATCAACGTAAAATATTTATATATATATTAATAATTGAATTCTGATTTTATTTCCCTAAATTATTTTATTTTTAATTTATTTGTACTTTTTGTTTAAGAGAACGTCGCTCTAGCCACATTTCTGTATGTGTCTGGTCGAGACTTTTACTCAAGACTGACGAACGCGTCCAAATCAAGACCCATCAGCACCCTAAAGTCGAGATTGGGACTTGCTTGTGGCAACCACCCACACATTTAATAATACAAATTTTTTACTTATTGTTTATGCTCTGTCCAATCTTGGTGAGATTGATGCCATGATAAGCAACAACAAAATCTTAGCCAAGTTCAAACGGCGTGTCAGCCCGCACTGTTTGACAACCTACATAATTCAAAATCCAAATGCCATATCTAACTATGGCAAGAGTCGAAATTTGTATACTCTTTCAACGTCAAGCAAAAAATAAGCTGTAAACAAGAAATCGGGGATAACCTTTAATTCAAATGGATTCTGTCTGACAGAAACCAAAAGCAAACTGTCAAATAGAGATGGTTTTTTTTAACTGGTTAGTTGTACAAAAATACATAGACCTGACCTATATCTCATCAGCATAAATATACATAAATATAAAGGGTATATAGTACAATTTAGCGTACGTGGGCCTATAAAGATCATATTGATTTTGGATTAATTGTTTTGACTCTTGAAAATGTTTTTTGCTCTCCCTTTCTCTCTAATTAAAATTACTTTGAGAATAAATTTGTTTCATCTAGATTATAAAATTTTCCAGTAAACAGCACACTCTTTATGAATTATTCCTTATCGACATATTGATCTTATAAGGCTTTGTTCATTATAGCGAACGATTAGAAATTTGCACACAGTTGGCATAATTCAGTTAAGTTCAAGCAAAATGTGGAAACGGAGCATGATTTTGCAATTACTTTTGATTTTGTGGCTGTTTAGGAAAACAGTAATATGCGGCAACTTAGAAGTGAGATTAAATATTTTTATAAATCCTAATAAAATTTTATATATATATATATATATAAATAGGATGGATTTGAATTTGACTTAGAACTGGATAATATCTATAAAAAAGCAGAGAATCTAATAACAAGGTAAAAAGATATATAAGTTGTACAGACTAAACAAATCTTAATTTCTATAACAGTTTCACCGAAGTCCTTGATGAACTTGAAAACTATTCGAATACACAGACGAATAGTGATCCATTGTTGAAAAATGGTATGTAGTTGAATTTGATAGAAAACTGAATTCACTGTATCAAACTTTTCATATTTAGTCAATGTATTGCCATCATCCTGCCTCTCTGCTCCCATAAACAGTACCAAGATATACACCATAAAAGTACCCGGAAAAAATCCTTTTCAAGTTTTATGTGATAGCAGCTTAGCTGGCTTGGGATGGATTATTATACAAAGACGTTATAATGGAAGTGTTAACTTTTATCGTAATTGGGACGAGTATCGGCATGGTTTCGGAAGTCTAGACGGTGAATTCTTTCTGGGATTAGAAAAACTGCGCGCCATAACAGCTTTAGAACCGTATGAGCTTTACATTCACTTGGAAGACTTTAATAAGACGATTCGTCATGCAAGATATGATGAATTTGCTATAGACAATGAGGCGGGATCTTATGCCTTAAATGTATTGGGTAAATATACTGGCACCGCTGGTGATTCACTTAGATCGCATTTTAGAATGAAATTTTCCACCTATGATCGAGATAATGATCATGAATTTGCCAGGAACTGTGCTTTCTCATATGTTGGAGCTTGGTGGTACAATGCATGTCTAGATAGTAATCTAAATGGACAATATATAGAAGGTGGAAAGTATGAAGAGAGAATGTTTGCCAGGGGTATGTGCTGGAGATCATGGCATGGCCACAATTATGGTTATAAAATTACTCAGATGATGATAAGACCTAAATGTAGAAATATATGTTTTGACTCAAAGTTATAGTTAAACTATATATATGTTTAAATATTTAAAAATAAAACATTTGTACATCAGTCATAAATGTATAATGCATTTATTTATAATACATATTATAGGTCTGTAGATATGACGTCAATAGAATTCTGTAACATTATCTCTCAAGGAAACTTGACCTGAATATATGCAATGAAATTGATAATGCACGTATTAGATAGATTTTCATATGCATAGTATAGAATATTTATATTAAAATTTAATTCATTTATAAATTGCTTAGTCTAGATCAGTAAATTTCAACGATAAGATGAAAATTTATTTGATTTTTTTTGCCTTTTTATGCGTTTGTAATTGTAATCATTTGAAAATTGCATATGAAAAATGTGAATCTTTGCTTCTAAGGTAAATTTCTGAATTAAAAAAAAAAAAAAAATATAATACGTAATGATAGCTTTTTTTAAGTGTAAAAACACATTTGAGTGATCTAAAGAGAAATGCAAACAAGAATAAGGCTTCAGAGGGTAAGTATTCCAATATTATATTTCATAAAAGAAAATCAATTATCTATATGTTATGTTTCTGTAAGAGATTAGATATCCATCGTCCTGCCTGGCAGCATATATCAACGAAAATGGCATTCATATGATCGAAGTACCAGGGCTAAAGCCGTTTCACGTTTCATGCGAAACTCGTTTGGCCGGGTCCGGCTGGACAGTGATTCAACGTCGTCAAGATGGCACTGAGAACTTTTATCGCAATTGGTTTGAATATCGCGAAGGTTTTGGCAATCTCAGCGGTGAATTCTTTATAGGTTTGGAAAGATTAAACCATTTAACTGCTGCAGAGCCATATGAGTTATATATATATCTTGAAGATTTCAATGGCGATATTCGCTATGCAAAATACGACAACTTCTCAATAGATAGCGAAGCAAATTCTTATGCCATATCGTCTTTGGGTAAATACTCAGGAGATGCTGGAGATTCGTTGAATTATCACAAAGGAATGCCATTCTCCACATTCGATCATGACACGATGGGCAAACAATGTGCCCTAACAAATGTGGGAGCCTGGTGGTATAATGCATGCCAACATAGGTACTTGAAAATATATCTGCAATATTTTATTAACCGCCAATTTGATTGTTTGTTTCGATTTCTTTAGTAATCTTAATGGCCAATATGTTCAGGGTGGAAATTATGAAGTGAAACTGTCTGGACGTGGTATTTGCTGGAAGACTTGGCATGGTTATGACTATGGCTATAAAGTTAGTCAAATGATGATTAGACCCAAGTGCCTTAACAGCATACGACGACAAGAACTACGGGAAAAAGAACTCAAAGATCTCAAACGATCACCCTGAAAGTCCAGTCTTCTATCTCAAGAGTGACTTAGCACAAATACTTCTATTTAACAATTTATAATTTCATTAGAACGAATTAGTTTTTCAATTAGTTTATTATAGATTTTGTTATTGCATTGAAACAACCAAGTAGATTCCTTTTTTTTTTATTTTTAACAATTTTCTTTTCATATGATAAGCATTTGTTATCAACATTTCTAAAAATTTTTATTTACATTTTGATAATATTTTGTTCACTAATTCTCTTTTGTTTTTGCACACACACACGCGTACACACACACACACACGTATATACGCGACAAACAATAAATTGACTAATCAAGTGTGAAACGCAGCGTGCGCTCAGTTTGCCAGTCAAATTCGAACTAAAGAATTTTAACGGCTGCGCATGCGATACCCAAAGCAAGCCAGAGAGCGGGAGAGTGAGAGACATATATAAAACTCATTGGGGGAGGACTTTTAGCAAGAACAGCTAAATAATTTACATATGAAATTGGCTGTTGGGATACATTAGCAGATATGACGTCACAGTAGCCCAATCAAGTTACACAGACAACAATTATTGTTTTTTATTGCTGATCATCATAATATTAACAATGAAGTAAAATTAGTAACTATATTTTAAATAAATATAAACATTTTATATTTGTATGTATGTATACACATACACAGCTAATGTGTGATCTTGCTTAAGACATTAATTAAACACAGTGGGACAAATTAAACAATTATTGCTCAGGCATGATTCATTCGAGTTGAAACTGAATCAGCAAATTTCAGTCATCAAAATGAGAATGGGGATATTTTTTGGGAAATTCCTAAGAAAGTATCTACTAAAAAGAACTGACGTTCCAATTGAACGTTAAATGAATCGTTCTTATGGTAAGTCCAATTAATTAATGAGTAACGAATTAGAATAGTTTAGTTTTTTTAGGATATACAAAAACATATTGGAATAAAAATTTGTTTTAATCCATTATTGAAGGTTCCAATATAGTATATTCGATCACAAAATCAACTTTAATACAAACATTGTACGTCTTATCGAATGTTTATTTTATAAAATGTATGATGATTCATACATTAGAGAAGTATAAGAATGTGCAAATGTACTTCATGGGAATTGGAAATTAAAAGTATTAGACTTTAGGTATTTCACTGCCTTGCTATATTTTATCTTTTAAAAAGGGTAAAGTTTTTTATTTTTATTTTTGTTTATTAGCGCGGTAAAGAGGAGGAAGAATGTTATTAAATATTGCCTGAGACATGACAAAAATATCAAATGGCAGACAAATTTGGATTGGACATTTTTATGGTTTATATATATATTGTATAAAAGTTAGTTTAAATTTAATAATTCGATAACACTTAAGAAACTCATAAGGTTCAATGACAGCAAATCAAATGGTTGACATTGGCCTTTAATATAGTGTGAGTCATGGAAATATTTTCGAATGACCACCGTGGGATAGGCCTCAAGATATAACAATCGACCACTATAATGTATATATGTTCATACTTACATATATACATGTATGTGTAAGTACATTAATTAAAGATTTTTGAGGTGTGTCGGTGCGGCGGCTATGGTTATTTTCCGGCTCCGGTTTCTCCTTCTTGGCGTTTGATTGCTCCCAATAAACTGTCATCAGGTTAATTGCCCCCCAAAATGCACGCATATAAACAAGGGTGTGGTTAAATAGGTGTGGACAGGATAGCCATAGCCGTTAAATTAAATTCAATTTGAGAAATGATTACAACTAACTGTGGATCCTTTTTATATCGAAATCCGAAACACGCACCAAACTTTGTAAAACGGCTGTCAAAATAAATTTTTATCGGTTCCGGATACCCATTAGGTAAGTCAAATATTGCGTAAGTTTCCGGGTCACTAAATCACTTCCACAACACCTAGTTACACATTTAGATATATATATAAATATATGACATGTATATATTTATTAAAGTGGGTCAAATCAGTGACTATTGGCAATTTAAGTAAAAGGATATGGGATATAATCTTGTCAGGATGCCACGATAAAGATAAATAGTTAAAATAAAATAACAAAACTAAAGTTCAGAAAACATAAAGCCGAAAAAAGGGGGTTCTGATTATTTGTTTTATTTTATAATATCCTCACATGGCATTTTGGTACACTCTAAAAAATATATAACTCATCTAATAATGAAGAGACAAAGCCATTTTAAATGATGAGTTTACCAATTTCCCAAGTTACCCTAATGATGGCAATTTGTTTGCTTTTTCCCTCTCTTCTTCTTTTTTGTTTTGTGGCTTTGCGACTTCTTCTATGTTAGGCCCCATTATCTTTACTTTTGAATATCTGTATTTAACTGCTGTGACAAAAAAGTTAACGATTAATACAACTATTTATTAGATCAACATACATACATATATGTATGTATATAGTTTTATAACATAGTTAGGTGTAATAACCGGTTTTAATCGTATAACATCATGCGACGCCAAACACTTTCGCCTTCATTTTCAAACTTTTTTCATACTTTCAGTTTGTTTTGTATTTCGTCTGATTTTTGATCGTCTTTTTGGCACTTGACATCGAGAAAGCACTAACATTTCATTTCATTGAAATTCCAAGAGCTTCGAATACCCCAAACATACATATCTACATAAATATAGTATGTGACTGCAGTGCAAAATAGTGAAAAACAAAAAAACTTTTTGTAATATCACGATTCGAATTGGTTAATTTTTTATTAAATTTAGTTCTGTTTTTCAATATCCATCTGTCCATTGTGAAAATTTTTATTTAAGAATGAGTCAAGATGATTTTTAACGGTAATATTTTTATGATTGCAAAAGTGCAATAACTGCAATAAAATAAAAAAATAAACTTAAAAAAAGAAACAGAGATATTTCATTTATTCCCAAACTTATTGGGTTGAATTGACATTCATTCATTCCCAAAATCTACCCTCCATATTAATATACATACATTCATATGTACTCAAGAATTATATGTTTCGTATTACATTTTATAATTGTTGTCTCTTCTTCAACGGGAAGTGAGTGTATGATGTCGTAATGTTCATATTAACTTACAGAAACAAAAACAACGTCAAGAGGCAAACGCTGCTGCAGCATTATTGTTGTTATTGTTTATTTTGCTGTTTGAGGGTTTGAGTTTATTAAAATGCGGTTTTCAGTGTTGTCGCACACTGCTTAAATAACTAATGCAAACATCATATCATGAGACGCCCAACGTTGTCATTTGTAAATGAAAACAACGGTGTTGGGTTCGCTTTTCTGTTTTTGCATAAATCGCCAACAAGAGCAACAACAATAAAAATGATGTAAACAATCATCACCGACAACTATATGAGTCATATTATCAATTCCATCAAAAGTTGACACTGAAAGGCAAGCGAAAGGCAGCAAAATAAACAACCTTAGCATGGGGTAAACATTTTGTTGGTATTCACTGTACTGTAATCCGTTGTGATTCAGATTTTGTAGCAGATTCACCGTGAGCAGCATAAGGAAATGCATTTTGTCTGGCAAGTATACTAATGAGATCTCAGTACTATATAAATATATATGTACATACAAACATGTGTGCCATAAGCATGTGTGAGTGTTAATGTACGTGTCAATGAAGTAGTTTACGCAAGCAACTTAACAAACAAATGACCGCACACTGGGACAACAAGCCTCATTCCATCAAATCTTTGCATGTGTCATTGCAGCAACACTCAATGTGCACATACCAGAAGCGGATTTACAGTCATTTGGATAAATAAAAACATTATACTAATAACAAAGAAATTGGAATTCCGGATAAGATTGAGAATAAGAAAAGCTAGTTGTTCCATTACTGAAGTGTACTATGTGAGCGAGCAGTTAAACTATTAGGTAATTTTAAATGAATGTCTAAAATCCAGGGACCAGTCACAATTATAAAACGTTTTAGATGACTAATATGAGATGAAAACAAATCTTTTCTTTGATATTACTTCTCTTTTATATCTAACTAAGAGCTCCAAATAGAAATATTCTTGGATTTACGAATAGATTCTCACAAACAAAAAAATGCTTAAAGTTCTTATTTATAGCATTGCATTCTTTCAAAAACTAGAAATTGAAAGTCCTATTAAAAAGCTACCTATCTTAAGTCCTCCACCGGCACATCTCGAAATTTTTTGAGAGTGATATACTAACTGCTGACTCCTGCCTTGCGCAACAGCAATGGCATTGAACCCGACTTATGTGGAAAATGCCTTCATACATATGTACACATAGATGGTTTTGCCGACAGTTACAATAGACGTTTGCTGCGATTGAAGAGAGAGTTCTTTTTGATTTATTTTGGCAGGAAAGAGTTGGTTCACTTTAACGGCAAACTCATTCACATTTAGAAATCATCCCTTAGAGCAAGAAAATAATTTTTTTTTTTCGTTGCTGGCTGGCAAGCGCATTGCACTTTTTGTAGGTCAGTTATGGGTGGGCAGGGTGTTGCAGTAGGCGGTTTTTGTTGTTGCTGCCGCTGGTGTTGGAAGATGGTGGTGGGGCAGACGCCTCAAATGTCGTCGTCATGCGTCGCGTGCCAGCCAAGTTTTAATGTGATTAAAACAAAAGCGGCAAAAACAAATAAGCAAAGTGCAGTCGGTGACAAAAATCAAAGCATCAAAAGTTTGTTGCACCCTTGCCCATATAGTAGCAGTAGAAAACATGACAACAGCTTTTTCAAAAATTACAAAACCTTTTAACGAGTAAAATGATCATGCCGATATACATATATGTGTATGTAGGTATGTATATATGTGTCTCCCACCTGGAGGAATAAATACTAAAAACTAATACCAATGGCAAGAACTGGCAATAAGATACATACATGCATATGTAGATATAAGAGGAATCTGAAATAAATGGATGAATCTTCCCCAGCCATCATTTTTTACATAATGCAGTGGGCAAAATACAAATGTAAAGTGAGGTAAACGGGTTAATTTACAAACACACTCACCTTGGATTTTGTGGGGTTGCTGCGATTGCGGTTGTTTTCTTAGCAAAATTCTCTCGGATCTCTCGGTCCGTGATCGATGGTGGGATTGCGTTTCTCGTTTTTCCTCAGCTCAAGTTCTATCGAAAACAAAGAAATATTAATGAAACTCAAATATACACAAACATATGCGCATATGTACGTTTGATACATACAATACATACAAATATTGCGCACCCTGCTTAACTTCCTAACCTTAACCCTTTTTTTTGCTGTTAGCATTACGATGTCAAATAACCACAACAAAATACTCAACACACTGTGCAATTTTTTGTCTAATAAAATGCCGAAAATAGAAGGAGAAACATTAAAATTGTTTTGACTAATTTTTCATTTATTGTTTCACACACACACACAACTCGCATACTTGTGCAGCCCACTCTCACTCATTTACAGGCACGTAGACGAAATGGGGGTTCAAGTTAGCCGTAATGTACTAACGGCCCCTGACGAAACATATTTAGTGATACGGCTCTGTTTTTATCTGCACTTACTTTGAAATCCACATTGAAAAACAGCAGCTCTCGATTTTGTTGCGTTTATGAATTCATAAATATTCTTAACACACTAGATCAATTATTTGTTTACTAAATTAAAAATTTTGTTTTATTTACTACGATTACAAGTTCATCAGGGTTTTCCACTGATTCTGGCAACGTTGCAACAGTGCTGCCAGAAGCTAAATCGGCCACCTAAAATCTAGCTAAATTAAGAAGATTGAATCATATATTTCACGTTAGTAAATAAACTATTGCTTGAATTAAAAATCTTTGTAATCAATAATAATATCCCATATTGTACAAATATTCAGCAGAGTTGTTTGATTTATTTTAAACCTCTAAAATTAGTGAAAATCTGCTAACTCTCACCAGTGATGCGTAATTTCAAGTACATCCATACTCTGATTAACAAGGTACTTTTATACACGGTTTCGTTTTAAAACGGTTTGTATGCAAGACATTTTTGTTTAACACGTACTTTTCGATTTAACAAAGTTTTTTAAATACCGATAAATATTTTTAACCGTTTTACATTTTTATTTCGTGTTCCCCTTTTCTTGTTCCTCTTATTCCGTGTTCGATTCCAAATTCCATTGAGGAACATGTGTTTAAGCAAAACAAAAATATTGAATCCCATAACAAACGGTGAATTATGAATTTTATTTTTTAAATGTATAAAAAGTTTTATTAAAAGGCTCTTGGACTCTAAAAAAAGACCATGAAGATTGATAAATAAAAATTTTACACAAAATCAGTTTTTTCAGCTTTAAAGAAAATGGTTTAAACGCGAACAACCATTTGATGTATTCTGCAAAACAGTAGATTAATCTTGACCAGAATATAAACGGGTTGTTTTGGAAACTCTGTCCTGAGAGGAGTTTTGGGGCTAAAGGTAAAGCAATTGGAGGTAAAAGATTTGATGATTTTTCCGTTTTTTTTTGAAAACTAATAGTGGTGAAGGATCTCGACGAAAACAATTGTAAATGACCGACTCGCTAAAAAATAAAATTAGGCTTAAGGTAAATTTTGAATAAAATGTATTTTAGTTTTATAAAATAATCGTTTGTATCTAAAAATAAATACTTCTTTTTATTTAAAGCCAAACACTCATTGGGTAAGATTTTATTATTTTTCTTAGTAAGTTGTATTTTTTTGGTTTTATAAAAAACTCTTCTCGTTCTTCCAGGAACCTATCAACCGTGTTAATCCGGGTATAGGTTTAGGTATAAGTAGATACTTTTAAATATCAATATGAGTGCCTGCACTAAAACAAAAAAATAGGTGTAATTCCATAACGATTTGCTACACAAAATAAATTTATTCTGAAAGATAATGAAATATGTAGGAGAGCGCAGGATAGAGCACAGCAAATATAATAAAAGATAAACTGTTATAGATAAATTAGTTTACGTACGCAGACAATAATTGCACTTTCATATCTAAATCTTGAAGCGAATCTTAAAGACTATTCAAACCACTTCGAATTTACCCAAACAACAATTGAAGTGATCGACGGCATGGCCATTGTTAGACAATGCTGCAGGCGGCTGTTCTGTGTTTTCTTTGATTTCAGTGATAATGTCCTGTATTTTATTTAGAATTTGCTGTGAGTCACCCTGCACAGATTGTTCTACGATATGGACATTCTCTCCCACTTGCCCCTGTTCCGGTGGCAAATCCACACCCAAACTAGTAACCAATTTGTTGAGGGAATCAATTTTATCTCGTAGCTGTTCTCGCTCGGCCTGTAATAGCCGCATCTGGGTAGCCTTTTCGTACTCACGCTGCTTTAGCATACGTCTTTGTGTTTGGTATAATGCAATGTATTCGCCAATAGTTTCTGTTTCACCTTGGAGTTGAAGAACTAAGTGCTCTAGATTATGTTTTTCGTCGGTAAGATCGGCGACCTGATTAATAAGTGTGGTGAAGCGGGATTGAAGCTTCTCCACTGCCTCTGCGGTGGGTAGGCAACCGGTTGAAACAGTTGTTATAAGTTTCTTCTCCTCCGAGTGTTGATGATGGTCGTGACCATCACAATCATGGGAGTGATTATGAACATCGGAATGACGTTCCTCCTTCTCTAGAGCATTCTCCGTTCCTACTTCCTGTGCCTCTTCCACAGTTTCATTTAGATTGCGCTTTGCCATAATCTAAAAAATTAAGCATAATAAAATGTGACGATCCTACAGATCAAAGTCATTTTACCTCTTGTTGCTGGATCTTGGCTGCGTCTAGTTGCTGCTTAAGCTCCATATTTTCATGCGACAGCCGTATCATCTCTTCATCCTTGAACTTGAAGCGATCTTCGTTCACTTGGAGCTTTTCCTGCATGCTGGCATAGTTGGAACGCATCTCACGATTGGCAAATTCCTCGGCGTCCAATTTGATTACCAGTTCGGCTTTGTCATTTGTAAGCTGAACGAATTTTAATTCCAACTCATCCAACTGTTTTTTCATTTCTACATTCTGTGTTAGAGCACGGGATGCAGCCACCTTGTCCGATTCCATGGTGGCTAGAAGCTTTGCCTGATCTGGTTGTTCGGTTTCAAGACGTCCTAATTGTTGCTCCATTTCGGCCAAGGCAACATCCTTCATTTGTAATTGATCATCCTGAGATTTGATTTTTAACTGAAACTCATGACGTTCAAAATCGTATTCGCTGATCCGTTCTCGGAGTTCAGCGAGTTCAGCATTTGTGGTCGTCTAATATATATATATATACATATTTTTTGGTGAATCAAAGAAAATAAATTTGTTCTCTATTACCTGTTCACTACTTTGCTGCTGTTCCTTTTGTTGTTCCTTGAACTGGGCCTGGAGGCTCAAGTTCTTTTGTATTTCTCGCTCCAATCCACTGACATGATCCACCAATTGTCTCTCCCGTTCTCGTAACTGGGTCAAGTTATCGTTAAGATCGGAATTGTTCTCGTTTAGCTTGGCTATTTCGCTGCTCTGATGTTGAACATAATTTTGGTATTGGCTGGCGGCTTGCTCCTTGTCTTTTGTCAGTTGAGTAACCATAGCTTGCAGATCACGAATTTGCTGTTCATACATGTATTGGGTCTGGGTGAGCGTTTCCACTCGGTTATCAGCACTGATATTGGACTCATCGGACAGCTGTCGGAGGCGTATTTGGGCCATTTCCAATTCGTTGGTTTTATCGGTCAGTTGCTGTTGTAGGGCTGCCTGCTGCTGATGTGACTGCTTTACTTGAGCTTCCAACTCGGAAAGATGTGATTTCTGGTCTTCGATTTGAGCATGGAATTGAGCAGTTTGGTGACGTTCACGTTCAGCAGAAGCCAACTGTTCTTGGCAACGCTGTTGCAGTTGCTCTATACGCTGACCAGCCTGGGTATGTTGGATACGCAACTCTTCCAGTTCCAATTCGCGCTCTCGGCATGCGAGACGACATTTTGAAAGTTCGGCACTCAGCTGCGTCTTTTCCTCAATGATAACTTGTATGGCCTGTAAATTGGGTTCACTTCCTAGTCCACCATTTAGGGGTGCAACGTTACGAGCTACTGTTTCAATATCGGCCTGCAGCTGGACTGTGGCTGAGATTGGTGCAGAATCTGTCTGTCCAGCATCGTCCCCCGGCAATCCATTCACATTCGCCTCATTATCCGAAGGTTCTGAAAAGTTGCTAGCTGGAGCTGGTTCAACATGTGGTGTATTGCTATTGCTATTGTTATTGTTACGTTGCTGGTACTCCTTCAGCTATTAATATTTCAATTCTTATTTATTTGGCCACGTCCACTGTTTTTGTTTGTTTACCTTTTTTCTAGCCGCAGCCAGCTTCTGGGCCTTGGCATCTTGTGAGTCGTCCGGCATGGTCAATACGTGAGCTCGTGCAGCTCAGTGTTTCTCAGTTTTAAATAAACTTAACCAATAAAACTATGAAATCTGAATTTTACAAAAAAACATTCCAATCTTCTTTCCTTACAAACTTTTGTTGCGTGACCAGTAACAAAAGATTGCGGAAATACCAAATAGCCGATTGCGCAGCCCTCGTCAAATCGATTCACATAAACTTTTAGCTGTAAATGTAACATAAGTTTACCCGCCAAGTCAAATGTTAACCGTAAATTGGAAATTGTGCGGGAAAGCGAAACGATGAACAGTTAAGTTAAAATTATTTAAATGTTTTCAAAGGGAATATGTTTTCTTTAAAAAATCCAGATTTAATGAATAATTTTGGAGTTTAACCTTTTCATTTTATAATAACTGATGCGAATTTTCCAGAAATGGACTCAATCACCATTAATTCGATTCGTTGCACTAATTTTCGGTATCTTTTAGTCTGTCGCCCAACCTTCTCGGCTTCATTGTGGTGAAAGTTCTTCTTATCTTATATATAAAAAACTACTTATTAACGCGTTTAAGGTTTAGGTTAAAATCAAAACTATCTGGTGTTTACACTGCTGATAAGTTTACAATATAACGTGCCATTACTGCAATTAAATGAAGGTTTCCACTTGTGAATGTATTACAAAAAAAATGTATACATTATCTATTCAAAAACGAAACGTTCTTTGCACATTTCTGCCTTTCTTTATAGATTGATAAAGAAATTTCGAAAAAGTGAAGCACTACTCGAGATATATATATATATAAATGCATAACTAAGACATAAGTAAATTTGGATTAGGCTAGATATTATTTAGAACTCGGAAGCTGGGCAAGTCCAGGAAAACTAAACTGCCTAAAATAAGGATATTTGCCAAGATGTTCTCATAATGGACAGAAAACAGTTCGAAAAGTTGGAAAGAATTTAACCTACAAAACAGATAAGTAATAATCGTACCGATACTTTCACAGGTGTTACTATTTCTAAAACTTTTAAAATCTATATATAATTATTATTTCAGCAAATTTTCATTGATAACCGATTTCATAGCAAAGTCCAAGTCAGTCCTTGACTTCTTTTTCTGAATGGATTATGGCGGGACAATAAAATCACTTAATGCCTATATCTTATGAGTAATAATAAAAAAAACTATTGCTTGTTGATCGGTTTTCATAAAAATACGCGTGATTTGTTTCAGGTGTCAGGGTGAATCTTTTGCCAGTGGGATTTGTTTTCGAATTCCAACAGATTAGATAGAACGAAAAGCTATATGCGAGTAATTGGTATTTCCAATTTTTGCATTAAGCAACCTTGATTTATGAATTAAAGATAGCGGTAAAAAACCATAATTATTTTTTAAGATACCCTTAATATTCTAAAATTTTAAAATTAATATATAATATTTTTTTAATAAAAGACTTTTTTGCATATAATAAAACAAAAAAAATTGTTTGCATTTATACTATAAACGGATAAAATAATTAATTTGAATAATTTTTTTAAATATTATTATAAAGATGATTTCGCAGGGTATTCAATGTAGTCGAGTGTATGTATCATCACTGGCGGTTACACTTGATACTATCGGCCAATAAGCCTTAGACTATCGCGATAAGATGTTACAGGTGTTAGCCGTTTCCTATGGAATCCACTTAAAAATGTACATTGGTTTGGACACTATAAATAGAACTGCATTGGGGAAAAAACTGCAGTTTGATTGTATTTTATAGATAGACTGATTGAAATGGCAGCTTCGCTTATTCCCACTACTTACAGTGAAAAGGATAGTGTATGGAGTGGAGCTAATCGTGGCTCCATGTACAACTATGATACCTCTGTGGGCAAGATCATTTTTAATACTATGAAAAATTGGCCAAAAAATGTGTGCCAGGTAAATTACCAGTGATTACGCTTAGAAAGGATTTTTAAACAAATTGATAGTGCGGTTCCTTCCGAATTAGATTAATGATATTGATGGCGTAACCGTTACCAATGAGCAGGGAATCACCTGGGCCATACGTATTGCTCAATACTTGAAAAAACGTGGTTTGAATCACAAGGATGTGATTGGAATTGCGGGCAAAAACACGACTTATGTGATGCCCTTGGGTGTGGCTTGTCTAATGAATGGAACCCCCTTTCACTCGGTCAATCCTGTATTGGATGAAGGTTTTATCATTTTCAGTTCAATGTGATAAGAATCACGAGATTACAACTTGTGTGTGTGTGTGTTTTTAGGTACCATTCGTCATGTTTTTTCTATAACCAAACCGATGCTTATATTTTGTGATGGTCACGAGTACAAGAAGGTACATGAAGCTACTTTGGGGTGGCATCCAGAGATTTATACACTTACAGATCCTATAGAAGGAGTACCCAATATCGACACACTTTTAGATCCAACGACTACAGAAAGATTTTATCAGTAAGTTATTTAAATTAAAAGATGTGAACTAATTAACAGTTTTAACGTTCACTTTCAAGACCAGAACCGTTAAAAAATGGAGGGGATCAAACTGTGGCAATTCTATGCTCATCTGGCACTACTGGACTACCCAAAGCGGTTTGCATCTCCAATAGTATTCTCATACAAGACAGCATGTAAGTTTTAAATTACTATATAACTAATATTTCAGCTTTTATATAAATATTTCATAAATTTCGGTAGGCTTGTCAATAGTGAAACGGTTCTTTTTATATCGAGCAGTCTCGATTGGATCACCGGTTTGTGGGCCTTTGTCTTCAGTACTGTTTTCGGGTGCACTCGCATCATTACGAACAAACCTTTTGCTCCCGAATATTTTGTCCATTTGGCTCAAAAGTACAAAATAAACTATGCAGTCGTCCCACCCAGACATTTGTCAGCCTTGATTAGTTGCCCAGAGGCTAAACCGGATGCCCTTGCCTCCATTTCAATGATGAACTATGGAGGTGGTTTGGTGTCCGGGGCGACATTGCAAAAAGCTCAGGAATTATGTAAACGAGCTGTCTTCAATTCCGGTTATGGTATGACTGAAGTGGGTGCCATTACGATCAACTTGGGTCTAAGTAACACTTCATCTGCTGGCAGATTAGTGCCAGGTATAAAGATACGAATTGTAGACGAGGATGGTAAAAATTTGACCTACAATGAAGTGGGCGAGATTTATGTTCACACTGGTCAGGCCTGGAATGGTTATTATGGCAATCCTGTAGAGACACGCCGCATGCAGGACTTTGAGGGTTGGTTCCATACCGGCGATCTGGGTTATTTTGATGAACAGAATTTCCTGTACATTGTCGATCGTAAGAAGGAGATCCTTAAGTACCAGGGTCTTCACTATTGGCCCACTGAAATCGAGAATGTCATTACGGAATTGCAGGAAGTCCAAGACGTTTGTGTTGTGGGTGTATATGATGAAAGAGAGGGAGATGCTGCCGGCGCTTTGGTGGTCAAGACAAAGGGTGCCACAATAAGTGACAAGGATATTATTAATCATGTGGCCAAACGCTTGACGGGATTACAGAAACAATTACATGCCGGAGTTCGGTTTACCGATAAACTGCCAGCCAATGTCAATGGCAAAACAATGCGTAAAACGGCACGCGAAGTTTTTTTGGCTCAAAAATAGGAGCACCCACTTATGATACGACAAGTACAATATACAATCAGCAAGATATTTGAAAATTATTGATAAAATATATATACATATAAATAATGAAAAGTGCTTTTGAAGATGTTTCAAGTGTTGCAATTGTTATGGGTTTACTTATCGTTGTATTGTCTATATTTCACTGATAAGATTTAGTTACATTTTTATTTTTAAGTATCAACCATGTTTGGCTAATAAATAACAGCTCATTTCTAATCTGAAGAAGAAGAACCATAATACAAACCCAGTAGACTCGAAAACGTTCCTACTATCATACTATAATCAATAGACCGATCGGTCCTATAGAAGCTGTATGATTCCAAATTATACAAAGCCTGCAACAAGAATAAGCTAAGGTGCAAAATTTCAACGCTTTAAGGGTCTCGAAGGAGATCGTGTTGATCCAGACAGCTCATTGTGCTGATTAAGAATATTACATATATTCTTAATATAGTCGGAGATCTTTCCTTGTATTCATTGTAAATTGCCGACCAAAACTAATATACCATAGTAAAAAAAAGTGAAACAGCTTAAGAAGAAATTTTCCTATATATCTTATTATTTACTTAGTACGTCCTTAGACTATTTTTACAGGGTATATCTAAAGCCCTAGAAGATGTTATGCAACTTTACTTAATCACAGCGAACAACTTCCGGGATACATGTTTTCTTTTTTCGATTTTAAAAATAAATGCATTTTACGTAATGCTGATTAGATTATGTCATTAAAAAGTCTTTCAACTCGAATATAATGATAAGAATTAATTTGTTTTTTTTTTTTATAAAAAACAACAGCTGTTTGAGGTGGCTTTAGTTTGTTTTTATTAGTCCAAGAAGAAGTAACATTGTGTGAAATGGTTACTTACGACCCCGAACAGAAAATCTGGTTTGGACCAAAAACCACACCAATGTTTCATCATGATTGCTCTGTGGGTCGATTAATATACAATTCTTTACGAAGGTATCCTAAAAATGTTTGTCAGGTAATCTAATACATTCCTAGTATAAACCACCTTAACTTCTTGCTTTCCAAAAAAACACGTTGTTTGTAATATATGTTTGTTCTATAAATAGATTAACATGGACGATGGTAAAGTGACTACAAATCAGGATATATTGGAGTGGTCAGTAAAACTGGCTACAGTCCTTCAGCAGCGTGGTCTTTGTCATGAAGATGTCATTGGTCTGGTGGCTATCAACAGTACCTATCAGACGGTAGCCGCAGTGGCTTGTCTGTTCAATGCGATACCATTTCATGGAGTGAATCCATCACTAAATGCCAAAATTTTGACTCATATCTTAATGATAACGAAACCAAAAATAATTTTTTGTGATGACAACAACTATAAAAGGGTAAAACAAGCGAGTTCTAGTTGGGCTAATGAATTGATTACTCTAACTGGGCGAGTAGATGGAGTGACTCACATAGAGGAGTTATTGACTACCACAAAAATGGTTCCATTTTATCAGTGAGTAGAGGTAGATACATATGTTGAAAGAATCCGAGTTTCACTTTATTCTTATCTTAGACCCGAAAGTTTAGTTTTTGGTGGTAATCAAACAATGGTTATTCTTTGCTCTTCAGGCACTACTGGTTTACCAAAGGCCGTATGCCTAAGCAATTATATGTTGTCTATGGTCATAGCTAGTCCGTAAGTGTTATTCAATGTATACACGTATGATTACGCACTTTATTATCGTAGTTTCATATAGATTCTTCACGAGTGAGTCGATTATATTCTCCTACTCTGGACTTGATTGGTTTACTGGCGTTTTCTACCTGCTTCTTAGTGTAGGAGACGGTTGCAAACGCATCATAACCGATAAACCCTTCAGTCCTGAGCATTTTCTGAAGCTTGTGGAGTCCTATCAAGTTAACGGAGCCGCTTTGACGCCAATGAATGTTTCGGCCCTAGTGTCTTCTCCTTTGACTACGAGTGAGCGGCTGGGCAGCTTGCGTGCTTTGGCCGTGGGTGGAGGCTGGATACCAACTGTAACACTTCAGAAAATGCAGAGAATACTGGAAAACTCCTTCATTTTCTACAGCTATGGAGGGACCGAATTTGGTGGAGTCTCTGTAAGTGTTTCGAGTGTAAAGTTTGGAAATACTGTGGGAAAACTTGCGGCTGGAGTAAAAGTGCGCATAGTTTCTGATGAAGGTGAAAATCTGGGACGGGGCATGATTGGAGAGATTTATGTCCATAATGGAAGCCATTGGAATGGTTATTATGGCAATCCTATCGAGACGCAAAAACTACAAGACCCTTGTGGTTGGTTTCACACTGGTGATTTGGGACACTTTGACGATGTGGACAATCTTTATATTGTAGATCGAAAAAAAGAGATATGCAAGTGTATGGGTTTGCATTATTGGCCCAAGGAGATCGAAGAAGTTATTGCTCAATTATCAGAAGTCCAAGATGTCTGCGTGGCGGGTATCTTTGACGAGCGCTATGGAGATGCCCCTGCAGCCATGGTTGTAAGATGCCCAGATAGTTCCTTGAATTCTGATCAGATTAAACAACATGTATCTAAAGTTCTCGATGCAGAGTTTAAACAACTCCATGCGGGAGTATATTTTACCGACGCACTGCCCCAAAACAATAATGGTAAAGTACTTCGCGGATCTGTAAAGGAAATACTAACAAAGGCATATTTAGAAAACCAAAATATACATATAAGTTAAATTTTTCTTAGTTTTAATTAATATGCAATAATTACTATTAAACCCTGAGTTAAATTTAAGTGCTCTGATAATTGTCTAACACTTAGATTGGTCTAGACTATTTTCTATAAATAATTGCAAGGATTAATGTAAAAGCACTTAGTCGTAAAGCATTTGATTTCCTGTGACTTTTAGCAGCGCCTGTAGCTACAGGCATGGGAGTTGTCTCCTCTGTGGGCTTCATTTCCATTTCATTTATGGGACTAGAACTCGTTATAATGTGTTCGACTTGCCTAACACTCCCGGTTCGAACCTCCACCTTGGGAAGGGGAAAGCAATAGACACGTTCAACTTCCACAACTAGAGGTAATGAGCTATCTGAACTTAAAGACGTCTCCGATACAGTCAGAGGTACGCATATGGTAGGCTCCTCGACGGAATTACGCTCTTCATAGGGTATGCCCACCCGTGTGATATTTAAGGGTAACTGTGGAACTATTGTTTCTGGTATACTTAGTTCACTATGCATTTGGGCCGAATTGAGTGAATCCTCTTCATCATAGTGCATTTCAGCAGCATTCTCATCTTTTCTATCGATGTTGGTATAAAGAGTTTTGAGCGGTTCAGTGGTTTCGGTACTTGCCGAGGAATTATCCAAAAAATCCTTTGGCCAATTTAATGACACCGACGAAGTTGACTGTGTAACCTGGGTTGAAGGAACTGCAGGTAAACTGGTGGCTACTGACGAATCGGGTACAGGCAATGTGGTATCATAATTACGTGATGGATATGGATATGGTAAGGGCATCCAATTGTCATCATTGCCGGATGACTGCTGCTTTCGAGTTAGGGAGCTGACAGTTGTTTTTTCCACTGATTCGTTGATTTGATTGGCCATGGCTTTAAGTAAAGGATCTGTGGCATTCATTTTGAGTACTTCAAACTGAGTTAAGGACGGGTTATTAGATATGCGACGGCGTCCGTGTCCCTGTCCGTGGATTAATTCCGGCGAACGTTCAAAACTATCACGCCTCGAATGTGAATTGTGATAAGAAATTGGAGCAAAGGATGTTTTTCCCATATCTGTTGTCTGCATTTCCTCTTCACTGGATCTTGGAGGCTGTTGATCGATCCCTAAAAATGTTGTAGATTATTTAAGCAGTGAGCAATTTGATCAGAACTTTTGT
This sequence comes from Drosophila neocordata, assembly GCA_018903615.1. Taxonomy (NCBI): domain Eukaryota; kingdom Metazoa; phylum Arthropoda; class Insecta; order Diptera; family Drosophilidae; genus Drosophila; species Drosophila neocordata. The sequence continues at coordinate 125,732 of JAEIGI010000025.1, read as the reverse complement.
CACTTCATCTTACCATCAGTTTGCATTCCCATTAACATAGCCTCTAAACGTCCATAGACCCGTTCTTTCGGCCGCTGTTCGTCGGGTTGCTGTGGATGATCAGGCTTCCAATTGCCATAAACCACTGCTTCTTGTCCCGCATTGGGTGGACCACTAGTAGAGCTTTGTGGCTCTCGCAAAAGAGGTATGTGTGTATGAACAGTTGAACTTGCTGGTATAGATCCAAAACTAGGCCAACTCATGGAAACTGGAACGGGTGCTGGAGCAGGGCCAGGTGGCATTTGCATATCCGAAATACGTATACGACCTCTGGGACGTAATCCTGGCCCTGACATCTGCTGGGCAATGGCTATTGGGCACAAAAGCAACATCAGCAAACGATATTCGCCCAGCATATTCAAAATATTATTTATTGACTTGATATTGGTTTCTATACACTATAAAATGCGTGTGCCACTTTTTATTTCTACTATTTTTTTTTTTCTATTTTGATTGCGATTGTTATTCTTATTTACAGTTATTATTGTTTCGATATCAATACAGTATTCGCCAACTCTCGTATCTTTCTCCTCTTCTTTCTTTTTTCACTCACACACTTCACTCTATTCTTCCAACCGCTAAATCTTGGTTTCTCTTCTTCTGCACGCGACGACTTCTAAACGGCAACTGATGTTGGTCAAAATCAATTTGCAGACCCAAACCCGATACCAGACTAGACTGAAATATACTTACCTATAGTAGAGGTATATTTTTTTTTATTTTTTGGGGAGATTCTTTCTAATCATGGGCCATAGAAATCGCTTATGCTTTGTTAGTTTAATTATGCGCAAAAGAGCGTTGAAAATTTTAATGGCGAATAAAAACACATTTCGTTTGGATCTTGCCTTTTGGGGTCTAATGAATGTGGTTGTTGTTGCTGGTGGTGGTGAAAATGCAACGGATTGGATGAGCTGTGAGGGGGCTATCCATACATAAATACAAACATACATATATACTATGTATGTATTAACACACTTATGCAAATGTCTGTAAATGTATGTGTTCAAGAAGAAGCCGTTTTTTTTTTGCTAGAAGAATTTGCCAAATGCGGCCTGAGGGCTACATTTCACCCAGACAATTGGGCTTAAACAACGGTTTACATAAATCTATGAATATATTTTTAGATAAACTTATGAAATCACTTAAAAATATGAGTTCATGTTTTGTTTTCAATTGATCTACTAACCCCCCACACTTCAATTTTCCTCATCTAAGAAAAAAAACAAAATAACCAGTAAAAATGGCAATGTAGATGGAGAGCAAAAAGCATAATTATGCAACTCGTCAGTCAGGTCTTTTGAAAAGAAAATTTCCATAGAAGCATTGGCAAATATGAAAAATGGAAAAACTGCAAAGAGAGAAGAAGAAGAAAAAAAGGAAAAATGAAAAACTTCAACATGCATCACTTGTTCATTATGTTGCGCCTCTTGGAAAACGGGATCAACAAACTGACACATGAGGTAATTTAAGAGCTGTAAAAAATACAACAAAAAAAAAAAAAAACAAACAAAAATAATAACAATGTAAAATGCAACATCATGAAACACTCTGTTGACATGCTCTTTGATATTGCAAAATGAATAATAATTTTATACATAGTTACAGTAAAAAAAAATGAAAACAAACTGCAGACGTCGAAGATATTCATTCTTTTTATTCATTCTAACCTCAATCATAAGATACACCTAAAATCAATTTGGGTAAAGCAATAGTTCCCAAATACCATGTGAAAGCATTGTTTGGCTCTGATTTAAGCTAAGAATTCCATAGTAAAGATCATTGGAATATCGCTTAAGGGTATACAATATTTGCATGATGATTTTATGCTCATTTATCATCGTGTCTAGTCACGTTTGTGTGAGCATTAATGAAATAAATGGAAAAGTCATTGTAGTCAGTTTTGGAAACGTTAGTTTTTCTTTTATTGTTTTTGTTGTAAGTTTTAAATATCTTCTTTTATTTTTATTTTTTGTTTTTTCTTAACCATAGATTAACTTTCACACTTGCTAGGGCAAATCTCAAGGTTAGTGAATAGTCCAAAATAATACAAAAAAAAAAACCCTAATTTTATTAAGGTTCACGTTTCCCACTCGTTTTCTCTCTTTCTCTTTTTGTCTCTCACTGTCCTTTAAACACTCTATTGATTCTCGAGCAAACCAATATATTGACCATTCTGATTGGCCACACGACGTTCTTCCAATTTCTTGGCAAATGCGGGATCTGTTTTTGCCCTTTGCTCTAAGCGTTCCTGCTGCAATTTAATGCCAGCATAGATTTGATCCAAACCCTTTTGTATTTCATCTGGAATGGCAGGAGGTGTGGGTATATGATCCCCTGTGGCACGAAAACCGTTTTCATCGGCTGTGTACTGAACATTGACGAGGGTGCCTTCAGGCGATTGATACGAGTATTGACCATGCTGTACCAATACACCATTCGGATTCGTTTCAAAATCCTTTAGAAATCCAGTCTCCTCATGAATAATATTATTGCCCGTCTCGTATTCCGTTTTATAACTGCCATCCTCACTTTGCTCTTTATTGTACTTGAGTATGGGTATCCAGGTGCTGGTCTCTCGAGGATCTTCATGTCGATGATGATCGGGTTTCTCATCGCGCGGTATATTATTAGCGCTCAGATGTCCATGTCCATGATGATGCTGACCACTGCAGGCAATAACCAGAATCGATACAACCAATAAAATCTGCAAACAGTTCACAACACATCACAAATCACTTGCATAAGTTTTCCTTTTCCATCATAGTTTTTTATTAAATTAGACTTACTAGCACTTTCATTTTGCTTTCGTTTTTCAAATATCAATTACGTTCGATCAAAGGATCTCACTTTTTATTGGACTTCCACGCGTTATTTAATCCGTTATATAGTTGATTTTCTGGCAAGTGAAAGCAGCTGCATGAAGACACTGTGCACTGAGCGGCCCTATTTAAGGCTTATATAGTACCCGATCGTTTGCAACAAGTTTGCACTCCTGCACTACGAAGGCGAAGCTTGCAATCTCGTCTAACAATTTGAGAGCCATCATGACAGAGAGTCAGAGAAAGAGAAACGAAACGCATACAAAGATGTCTATAAAGTTCATGGGCTTAGAAGTAGTTGTTACAGAACCCCTTTCTGGAAGTTTTCCAGTCTATTTTTAAAATTCGAATATATAAGTAGAATTTAGATTTAAGAAGAAGGTTTTTTACCTAGGTGGGACAATTTAGTTTAATTGAGGTACAATATCTAAATTATTTAGCAAAAAGCTTTAAATTTATCTTCAGATTAGCTTTTATCTTAGTTAAGGTTCGGTTTACAAGGATTCTATTAATTCTTTTGGATTTAAAATTAAATATTTTTATCCGGATCCTTACATTTAAGAACTCCAGATATAAAGATTCGATTCGTAGATATACGAGACATAAATACAGATAATGTAAGAATAAAGTTACAGATACTGATTAAGTTTCAAAATTAAGATTAGTTTTAAATTAATAAAAAAAAGATTACAAACAAAAATAAGAAGATACTTTAATATGAACAAATTGTGTATCATCATTTCTTTAATTTCAAATTAACATGGCTAAAATTTCGAAATTCTTTTTATTTAAAACCTTAACAATTCTGTGCTAAAAAATATTATTAGTTTTCCGTTGCATATTTTTAAAATTTTCTATACGTTTTACATTTTTAAGATTTTACAACTTTTTTTTAAATCCACCCCCTTGCTATATCCATGATTATATTACATTTGGCTTAGTTGTTTTTGTTTTCTGTTGTTGTTGAAGCTGTCTTGGCCCAAACTCTGAGTGGTAATTGTTTGCGTATGTACGTATGTAGGTAAACTTAACGGACGATATCTTAAAAACAAAAAAAATAACACTATCGCTCTCGTTTTCTTATTAAATTATTCATAAAGAAGGCAACAACTCTTAATTTAATAAGAATTTATAACAAGTTATCATTTTTTCTTTTTAATGTGAACCATTTACTGTAAAGAAACTTATTTTGTGGGAGATTTCAAGCATTATTGTTTATCTCTTTTGAGTTTAGGCCCTTTTGGACAATCTTTTGGCTTATAAACCTTTGCTCTTTTTTTTAGCCAATCTTTTTGTTGTTTTGTTTTTGTTTTTTTTTTTTTAGGCACAGCAAATAGTCAGTCCGGTCGTTCATCTTCGTAATGCCGTTATTTAGAAACCCAGTAGTGCCAGAACGAGTTTTTCTTGGCTAGGTTGTCGTGGCCAAATGCAGATAGCTCTCGCTCTATCTGTAGCTCTCTTGCTCTTTCTCTCTCTCTCCCTCTCTTTTTTAGCTGCAAAATAGTTTAAAGTTTTGCAAAAGAAGATGCATGAATTTAGTTTTCAATATACCCTTTACTTATACTCTGATGGGGTATATTAAGTATTAAATTATTCTCTGATGATTCTTAGTTTACAGAGAATCTATATGAAACTTGTTAAATTAAATTTAAACAAATTTCAATTTAACAATTTGGTTAATTAAGCTAAACCTCTTATTTAGGAAAAACAAATTGAAACTCCAGGTTTGGTACTGAGAATCTCCAAATCGTTGCTGCAACTTAAACATTTTTTTTCTTGTTGAATTCTTGTAATTGATGCAGCAATGAAGATCTATTGAGGTCAATCAGAAATTGAATGAAAACTTTTGTAACCCAAAGAGTGTTTTATCTCGCTTTGGTTTTTTGTCTTAAGAAAATAAGGCCAATAATTATAAATGTGGATCTTGGCAAATGTTAATTTTACTTGTAATGCAAAATTAATTTGTTTTATTGTAAGAGAAGAGGAAAAAAAAGGTTTATAGAGTTGAATGACCTTTTGGAGTTAGATTTGCCGGCTTGGCCAAAAAGCTTGTTGCAACAAACCTCTGAGCCATCAATTTAAAGTACTCGTCTGTGTCTTCCGCACCCACAAACTGAGCCAAACCAAGCCTAGGTTGAGGCAGGTTTATTTATTTTTTTTTATTACAATTTTGTTTTTCTTGTTGCTGTCGTGAGTCACTTTTTTATACGAGTTGTGCAATTTTCCTGGTAACCAGCTTAGCGTCAGCACGAAATGGAAATGAAAACGAAAGCCTTGGCAAGGTTATCAGCACTCGCACAAACTGACCCAATTTTTCCTTTACTTCGGCTTCGGTTTTCAGAAAATGGGTATCAGTTTTTGACCAAAACAAATGAAGAAAATAAGATTTTAAAAAAGTCGGCGGTAAATGTCAACTGATTTAGCTGTGGGCTTGTTATTTTGCTGTTCTTATGAGAAACCATTTGACATTTGCTTGGTTTAACCAATGTGTTGGTGTCTTGGTAGTGTTACATCTCCATCTTCCACTTATGGACTGGTTTAGTGCCCACTGTCTCTGAGTGTGTGTGTGTGTGTGTATGTGTGGAGAACAGCAATTGGCCATAAATTTAGCTGGTTGACTGAAATGTTGTGAAATTCTCTTGTCAATACTTAGAATCTTGAGCTTGACTCGTAAATTGACATAAAGATCACTTACGACATGAGATATATGTGTATAAAAATGTTTTACAGTTTTAGCAAATCGAAATCAATAATATTTCCGAGTGAATAATAAAAATAATTTAAGAATGAACTCTTGAAAATATTTTTTTATTACAATAAACGTTAAAATAAAAAAAACAATTACATATGTAAAAATCCTTTTCTTAAAATTAATGGAAATATAAATAAAATATATCAATAGAATAGAATTTATCGAAGTAAGAGTTAATTTAATAATAATAAATCGCAAAATAAAAAAAAAAAGTGTTTTTCATTGAAATATTGGTTTAATTTTATTGTGATGCCATAATACTGGGATTCGTGTATTCCTGTAACATGTATCCATATGGTAAAACGGTATATTGAAGCCGTTACAATGTATGTAACAGGCAGAAGGAAGCATTTCCGACCCTACAAAATATATTATATAAATTTGGACAACAGACGAGTCTGTTGAGACATTTCCATCCGGCTATATGAGCAGCTAGAGTACAAATATTTTGATTGAGCACTATTAAAAAATTAATAACTAGAGTTGTATTAAAGTTATCGCGTTCTATCAAAAGGTATTAGTTTATCAAATTTCTATGTACAATTTGTACTGAAATGCGGAGTGCGATAAGTGTAGTAAGAGTGAGCGAGACAGCATTTGTTCGCTGCTGCGGCTTGTGAGGCAAATTTTAGTATGAAATGTTAACAATTTTAAAGGATTTTGATTTTATAAAGTTCCCCTAGTTGGTACAGCTTGCTTAATTTCTCTAAACAAAGCTAACAGTTTTGTTAAAATTCATTGACAATAATTTTTTAACTGTTCATATATAAACTGCGCTTCAATTTAAACTATCATAAAAGAAGAATAATTATTTAAATTTGAAACAGAACCAGTTAATTTCTGTATTTATTTCATTAGATTTTGGAAAATCTACTATAGAAAACATTTATATATCTAGGCTTAGATAAAGAAAACAAAAACAAAAAACCGATTGACTTTGATTAAACTACCATTTATGATAAATTCTTTTAAAACGATTTATAAATTTTCATTGCTAAAACATTCACTTTATTTATTTGAAATATATATATATATGAATAATACTGTAAAATACTGTGCATATGTTATATTTTATGTTATATTTTAACCTTTTGATCTGACTCCCTCATATAAACGCCCAGTTAATGTTGTATTAAATACAGTCGAAGTTGGCGTAAAGAAGTTGAATTCAATTTTGAAATCGGTGACCGGTAGAAAGTCTGGTAAATTCTCACCAATGCTAATATCGCGGAAGTAGTAGAAACCCTTAAATATAATAAATATATGCAAATAGAATGCATAAATAGATCAATAAACAAGAATCATTAATCGATTTTACTCACCTTTAGTTGCGGACATTTCATGGGCATATTGCTATGCTTGGCCATAGATTTATATGTGATTGCTATAAACTTATGACGATGGGATCCCTTAAAGAACTGGCATACATCAAAAGTTACATCGATTAGTTTGTGATATTCATTAAATGGCGGCCTTGGCATCAGTAAACGAAACGTGGCATTAAATCGATTAAAGTCCTGTGTGTAATTTACTTCGGCAGTAATTAACGATTTGTCAGATTCCACGATAAAACAATTGTGAGATGTCACCATATTTGGATTACCCACACAGGTAAAGTTATTCCATTCAAGACTCAAACGATGCTTGGACTGTATAAATTGATAAAATAGTTAATAATAGTAGTAAATTATTTTAATAGTTGCGTACCTTGGCTGAATGGCTCATTTTGAACAGGATTAAAAGGTGACATATAATTAGAATTATTAACAAATGGAACTTCTCCATTTTGTTGACGTCTTAATCTGTTGCTGGTTAGTTTTTATTTTTACATAGACTAATTAGGGGACTGAATATATACCTACAATTTTCATGGCTAATTACATATTTATACAAAATTTGTTTAATTGATTTTTAAGTGGAGCCACTCTCTACCTACTTCCGTCTGGGTGATAAAAAATAAATTATAATTCCAAATGATTTATTTTTGTTACTAATTTTGCAATATTTTTCCCTTAACCGTAACATTCAAATAATTTTCTTTTGAATTAGAGAAAGTGACTTCCACCAACAAATTACTAATTGGCATAAAAGAGGGTAGCACTTCTTCTATACTTATATTTCGATAATAGATCAGACCCTGAAATAGTGAATAAACAAATTAAAATAGAATAGATAATTAAACTATTTAAAAAGCAATATCGTACCTTTTTAATAGGACATCTGTTTGGTTGATTACTGGATTGAATTACAGCCTTATAGATTTTTGCAACCATGGCACTTTGAGCCACATCTGCTACGACACGACAACCATCGAAAGTTATGTCAAATAGTTTTCTATAATGAGGCGATGATTTACTTTTCGTGGAAACTAATGTATATGTCTCAACCGAATTGAGATCTTGCAATAAATTAAGTTCGACATTCAATATTGATCGTTTTGGCTCTTTAATCGAACACTTGCAATCGGACACAAATCGTTTGTGGGTATGACATTCAAATGCGTCCCATCTTAGCGAGGAATGGCGATACTTTGTTTAAAGGAAAGAGGTTTTTTTTGCACAATTAATAATATTTAAGGAGTAACAAACAATAACTTACATTGCCAACGATAAAAGTTAGATTTAAAACACTCAACAGGACAAACAATTTAAACATTTTGACTACTGACAACTAGAGTTCCCTTGATGCGATCGAATCAAATAATGAGGAGTAAGTGAAACGTGTCGAAATATTTTTTTGGATAAACGACAAATTTAAAACATAATCGCCATAGTTGGTCAATAACATGCATTTAAAGCAATTATTTTAAAAATAAAATCGATGAACTCTATTTAGTTTTCACAATGGCAATTAAAAAACTTATTACTTTTCCGATTTCAATTAGACATAATAGTTTTTCCACAATCCCTACTTGATCAAATCTTCAATAATATTAAAATTGAAAACAATCAGATAAGACTATCTATAATGAAATTTTTTTTTATAAGAATTTAAGATTCCCTCACACATTTTATATTTTATAAAACTTACAATCAATTAAAAAGTTTATATAATAATAGCAATTAAAAACAAAAGGTGTCACGGTGCTTTATTTTGTCTTATAATATATATATTATCATTATATATATAAATTTATATGAATACATACATATACACCACATTTCAAATATAAAAATGTCCTGGATTGTAAATGTAACAAAACTTAAAAAACTTTACTTTAAAAAAAAAAACAAAAGTCATATTAAAGGTTTTCATAAATTTTAGCTTACGGATGCCAAAAAAAAATTAATTAAAAAAATTATGAATATTTTTATAACGACTTGTATCTACCAACTTTCGGAAAACATTTGTCTTTCGATGAAATTTTACAAAACAGTTTCAAATACAATAAGTGGAGCGAATTCAAACTTTCGGAAAACATTTGTCTTTCGATGAAATTTTGCAAAACAGTTTCAAATACAATAAGTGGAGCGAATTCAAGCTTCACACCTTTGTACGTATCAAATAGGCGAAGCGAATTCAAGTAACACTCTTAGAGCTTAGCGGCGATTCTTTGTGGGTCTGTTGATTAACAGCAATTTTAGTAAATTCTGTTAAAATCGATTTTTATGTTAGAACTTGTATGAGATGACTTCATACACGTGTGAAAGGCCAACGGCTATAAATAGGCCGCAAAAAATTTAGACGCCGTCAGACACGTGTGAAGCGGAAAGTTGTGTTGTACAGCTGCAAGCAAGAGAAGATAATTTTAAGTTAAAAGTCAAAAAATATTTAAAACAAGTACAAAATGAGAGAAATCGTACACATCCAGGCTGGTCAATGCGGCAACCAAATTGGAGCTAAGGTATGTTTAAGCCTTGATTTATCTTTAATTAAGAAGATATAAATTAAGAAAAAACAAGTACAGTTGCCAAAATGGCGTCATTTTTTGCACTGTCTGCCCATGTGGCAGAAATTTTATTGAGGCCACCGGCTTTTTTCCATTGTGTGTGTATGTATGTGTTTTCATATATGTTTGCCAAATCTCTTGTGCAATTTTCCTGATGGAACTATGTTTTGTGAGACACGCCCAAGTACCGGGTACCTTTTTGTTAGTACCGATCAAAACATATGTATATGTATGTATATGCATATCTATGTTGGGTGTGTCTTGTACCTTGTACGCTTGCATTGTAGTGAGTCATAAAAATACTTTCTGAATTTTCCCCCTCTTAATGTGAAAGCAACTTTAGTATACAAACGGTGAAGGGAATGTCTATATATGTACATACATATATATAGATTTTATGTGCTTGACCGGGTTTGCCGCTATACTCGCTTATTTTCTTATGTGCTGTTAAGTAAAAAGAGAGCGAGAAGAGAAATCTGACGTCATTTTTACCTAAAATGGCTGAACCGGTTCTTGTTGCCCGATTCGCAATGTATAAGAGAGTATATGAATGTAGATAGATTCATAAATGTTTAACAGACACACACATATCCATATATATAATTGATCGATTTGCAAATTTACATACAAAAAACATATACATATGTATAAAGTGTTCTATATTAACTGTCCAAACTGCGTCTATCTTATCTACAGCTTTTTTAAATGTATGACGCTATACGTTGATTATTTCCAGTTATATGTATGTACTATTTGCCTATTGCACATCTATTTGCACACAGACAAATGTATCTTTTAAAGCAGCAGTGCACTGCAACTTCAATTTATTTTTATGGCCAAGAATGAGAGAGTAAATTGCTTAACACGCTGCACTGTGCTGCTCTCTGTCTCCCCATCCCCTTCATTTCCTTTCCATCACCATGGTTAAGGAATTTGTTATGTGGTGTGTGTGTATGGCTATATATGTGTCTACATATACATACTTGTTTGAACTCTTGACTAAGAAAAGTTGAGCGGCGGGTGCGGCTTTTCCTTGCACATGCGTACCTTTCATGGCCGAATTTGCTGCCTCATCGTCTCCTTCCGGCATTTTCCTAGTTAAATCAATACTCGGGTCCTGGACAACGGTAGAAAACAACCCTTAACGATGCCAAAATAACAGCAGCTGCAACATAATTTTTGTTGTGCCCAATTTTGTATATCTGTGTGTATGTGTTTTTATGTAGATGAGTAATCGCTATAGATGACGACGGCGACGCCGGCTATGACAGGCCAGCAGCAGCGCTGCTCGGCTTAGAGTCTGAAAACAACCACGCATTTCCCTGACATATCCAAATCTTGGCCTCGGCCTCTACTTTCTATTCAAAGTATTTTAGTTAATTACTTTATTTGTTTACTTGACATAAACAACGACCCAAACTTATTTTTGGGCTAAGTGTGCTGACGTAATATGTACGAAAAGTCGATTTTAAGCGCCATATGGTCGCTCTGTCGCTCGTCTTTCAATTGTTGTTGTCACTGAGCTGCAGTTTAACCTCTGCCAACGCCAACGCCCGGCGGCTTGTCTCCGGTGTTGTCTGTGAGTGTGAGTGGGCGATGATGTAAGCGTTCTCTTTATGTTTTTTGCTTTATTAAAGAGAGAGGAAGAGGAGGAGGCGGCAGAAAGTTAAGTCTGAGGCCGATCTATCTATGAGCTAGGTTTTGTACATTTTCAATTGAGGCCGGTGTGCGTGGGGGCAGAGACAGAAGCAGAGGTTGTTAATAGAAAATGCAGAGACTGAAGGCAATGCCAAGTGAAGCGAAAACGACAGCTGCGCAAGCTGCCTACACTTCAACCTGGGCCCACCTCTTCCACCAGATGACGTTATGGTCTGTTGTCGTGGTTGTGACTCTGTGCTCTGTCATGAGCACCAAATATGGACCGGCATGAGCCGATATGTTAATCAGTGCTCGGCCCAAACACAGTTCGTTATTGCTCCTACATACATATATATATATATATAAAATGTGTATATCTATCTATATACATACATACATTCTGATTATGTGTATGTATAATTGCTAGAAGGAGAGAGAACAAATGTTGAGACAAACGTTTAAACATGGACTGGTTTTTTTATGAGAAGACAAGACAGGAAAAACAAGTAAAATGGTAGATGAAAAGATATGTCTACATATTCCACAAGGGAAGATAAGTGGCGCTGGGCGGGGGGCGTGGCAAGGATTAAAGATAAACTTGATCTGCCCACTCACTAAAAAAATCTACATTTATATATATTATTGATTTACAGATGTATATATGAAAAAGAGGGTAGGAACTGTCTGCTTAACCTTGCAAAACCCTTGAACTAGACACACGAAAAAAATTAAATGAATCATTTCATATATTTTGAACTTTATAATATAGTATGTTAAATATTTTCGAAATTCTTTTCTTTTTTTCTAGTTCTGGGAGATTATCTCCGATGAACATGGCATCGATGCTACTGGTGCTTACCATGGCGACAGCGACCTGCAATTGGAGCGCATTAATGTGTACTACAATGAGGCGTCCGGTGGTAAATATGTGCCACGCGCCGTTTTGGTAGATTTGGAACCCGGCACCATGGACTCAGTCCGATCGGGACCATTCGGTCAGATCTTCAGACCCGATAACTTTGTTTTCGGTCAGTCTGGAGCTGGCAACAACTGGGCCAAGGGTCATTACACAGAAGGCGCCGAGCTGGTCGATTCCGTGCTCGATGTCGTTCGCAAAGAGGCTGAATCATGCGATTGCTTGCAAGGCTTCCAACTCACACACTCGCTTGGTGGCGGCACCGGCTCCGGCATGGGTACCTTGCTGATTTCTAAGATCCGTGAAGAATACCCCGACAGAATCATGAACACATACTCGGTTGTGCCTTCGCCCAAGGTGTCCGACACCGTGGTGGAACCCTACAATGCCACATTGTCGGTGCATCAATTGGTCGAAAACACAGATGAGACCTATTGCATCGATAACGAGGCTCTCTACGATATTTGCTTCCGCACCCTTAAGCTGACAACCCCCACTTACGGTGATTTGAACCATCTGGTCTCGCTGACTATGTCTGGCGTCACGACGTGCCTCCGCTTCCCCGGCCAATTGAACGCTGATCTCCGCAAACTCGCCGTCAACATGGTTCCATTCCCCCGTCTACATTTCTTCATGCCTGGCTTTGCCCCACTTACATCCCGCGGCTCCCAGCAATACCGTGCTCTGACCGTACCCGAGCTGACCCAACAGATGTTCGATGCCAAGAACATGATGGCTGCCTGCGATCCACGTCATGGCCGTTACTTGACAGTGGCTGCCATCTTCCGTGGCCGTATGTCCATGAAGGAGGTCGACGAACAGATGCTCAACATTCAAAACAAGAACAGCTCTTACTTCGTTGAATGGATCCCCAACAACGTTAAGACCGCTGTGTGCGACATCCCGCCCCGTGGCCTGAAGATGTCTGCCACATTCATTGGCAATTCCACCGCCATTCAGGAGCTTTTCAAGCGCATCTCCGAACAATTCACCGCTATGTTCCGTCGCAAGGCTTTCTTGCATTGGTACACTGGCGAAGGCATGGATGAGATGGAGTTCACCGAAGCCGAAAGCAACATGAACGATCTGGTCTCTGAGTACCAGCAGTACCAGGAAGCCACTGCCGACGAAGATGCCGAATTCGAGGAGGAACAAGAGGCTGAGGTCGACGAGAATTAAACACTCAAATTTTTTGCGAAAAAAAAAAAAAAAAAAAAAAAAAGAGAACAAAGCTTAAGTTCTAAAATGTTTGTTCTTTTAACAACGTAATCAATAAAGTCGGATCCCATTTTGTTCACAACTCTAATTTAAAATTTCATAATTTTGTATTCTTTATTATAATTATTAGGGGTAAATCATAAATCATAAAAGAGCGATTTTCTCACTACAATTAAACATCTTCTAAATTGATGATGCTTACGAAGTTCAAAATTGGAGACCCAAACAACACTGTTATAATCCTATCTAGCTTTCACTTTAAGGTGCAATATGTAGTAGAACTAGGTCAAGTGAAGTTGAAAAAGTAATATAAAATAACTAGTTATTTTCAACATTCTCTTCTTTTCGTTGTATCATTAGAAGGGGCGTTTATAATGTGTAAAATAATAATTTATATAACTAACTCCGTGTAAGCCACGACTCAAAAAAAGTGATTGTATTGCCAATCAAATTAGTTACTCCAAAACCACTACTAGCCCTCAGCGCAACTCGAATTATTGAAACGAATCAGGGTATTGCCCTGATTCAGGTGAAACAATAATCCGTAAGTATACATCTTCACACATTTTAGATTAGTTAGCTAATAAATAAATTTTTGGCATTATCAATAGGTCTAATTAAACCATTCAAAAAAAAAATTATGAACTACGTGTAACTTCCCACTATATTTAAAATAATGTTGATTTACACACATCATAAATGGCGCCACAAGCAGAAAAGCTTTTCGATAAGCTGAAAACGAAAAAAATCGATTAACATTGATGGCATTTTAAATTGTTTAAGAAAGGATAATGTCATAGAAAATAGTGCCAATATAAATATTCTAACAAATTTTTTAAAATTTGTGTTAATTTATGTTAATGAGTACTTGAGCATCAAAGGCAAGCAAAAACGAAGAATAATTAGGGTATTTATCGATAAAACAAAAATGAAGCAAACAGCTGTTCGGACAACAACAACAGTAATTCACTAAAACAGTTTTATTCACCATACAAAAACTCACCAAATAGCGAAAAATTAAAAAAATTTATAATTTGAAATGGATGAGCAGCGTAGCGACAAAATCTATGGCGGATGTGAGGGGCCGGATGCTATGTATGTGAAGCTAATTTCATCAGACGGTCATGAATTTATCGTAAAACGTGAACACGCTCTTACCTCTGGAACTATTAAAGCCATGTTATCCGGGCCAGGACAATTCGCGGAGAACGAGGCTAATGAAGTGCATTTCCGAGAAATACCGTAAGTATATGCCGCTGATCAAATTTAGCCAAAAGTCGGCGCAATCATGGTTGCCGCTCAAGTGACCGATGATGACGACGGAGCCAACAACGACCTATTGACCGGCGTAGTAAACGTACCTATGTATGTACATTCATACATACATATTTACACACATTATACTAAACACATATACACGAGTACGATCACGCAGTATATATGTATGTATGTATGAAAAGCAAAAATACTTTTGAATCGGTGGTGATCAAAGACGATATTTGTGAATTATTTAAAACGATGACAAGATTTTTAAATAGGAAAACTTTTTTATAACACTAAAACTGTGATTTTAACTATACGGTACTTAGTATACTGCATAGACATACTATACCGGACATCAGACATTTAACCAATATGTGTACGAACTAAATATTTCATTCGACAATTTGTTATACCATTTTTGATTTTCCGATTGAGGGTCTATAAAACTGATAAGTTTCAAGTGACTGGTGACTTTTAACTTGATTATGCCGGTCGACCTTCCAAGAAAGTGATTGGCAAAGATTCTATCTAGTTACTCTCAAGTACAGTCGAACCTAAGCAATTTCTAACTCGCTAATGAAAAACCTCTATAATTTAAAAAAAAACTTCTCTTTTTCTGCAAAAAACTTGTGCTAACATAAGCAAATATATACATAAATTGCATTGTATATTAAAATGATCGGGATTCGATTGTAAAGGATAATGTGAGGACCGTTAGGTTAGACTTTTACAACAATTTGAAAATTAAGATATAAGCAATATTATAAAAAAGTAGTCTGTAAATCTCAGTGAGATAAAACAAAATCAACACCCTTCACAACGTTGTAATAACTTACCTTTTAAAATAACTTTAAAGCTAAATATTGAATCCTTTCTTTTTCTTTTCTTTTGCAGGTC
The DNA here is from genome assembly GCA_018903615.1 of Drosophila neocordata. Classification (NCBI taxonomy): domain Eukaryota; kingdom Metazoa; phylum Arthropoda; class Insecta; order Diptera; family Drosophilidae; genus Drosophila; species Drosophila neocordata. The sequence continues at coordinate 110,301 of JAEIGI010000025.1, read as the reverse complement.
ACACGTTTTACAAAAGGTGTGCATGTATTTCACATACAAAGTTCGATATACCAACAGTTCCACTGAGATACCAGAGTTTCCAATTGCACCCGAAATCGCATTAGAACTTTTGATGGCAGCTAATTTCTTAGATTGCTAAATTATTGGTTAATTTAATATAACATACGTTTAAACGAAAAAGAAAAGCAAATTTGAATAAAACTTAATTCGCCTCTGTTAATTTTTAGTAAATGGAAAACACTGTCCCTACCAGAGAGGGTTTCAAATAAATTTCTATTAATTTACTACATATATGGTAAATGTCAAATATTGAAATGAATGGACAAGAATAATAATCAAAGAATACTCTTAACATTGCTGAATCATTAAAACATAAAGTAACAAGAATTATTTTCATTTTATTTTTGGCATTCATTTGATGTGCTTGGACTTCACCTTGATCCCAGATTTGTTGCTTAACATTGCGAAACGTATTTGCTGAACAAGCCACTGAACACCTTCGCCCAGACCTTCACCAGAGACTGCATTACTGGAGCAGATGTGCCACGGTTTTTCTTTAATATTCTCCAAACTTAGTGCTGAAGAAAAGAAACAAAGAAATCTTATTCGCATTAGTATAAGTGAAGAAAAAAAATGTAAAAGTTTAGCACCTGCCGCTATTTTGACACTCGAAAGTGAATCCTCTAGATCGGACTTGTTTCCATAGAAGAGAATGGGCACAGATCTTGATAAATCGGGATGCTGCAGCACCAGATCTAGTTCATCCTTAATAACAACTGCAAATTATAACTTTGTAAATGCCAATCCCTTCATGGTCTGAAAGGTGTACTTACCAAATCTCATGCGGTCACTGGAATCAATTACATATATAATCCCTTGACAGTTTTTGAACTGATGCTCCCACAGATTTCTGTATCGTGTTGCTCCAGACATATCGATTGCCTTTATATTAACGCCCATGCCTTAAGAAATTTATACAATTTGCAATATGTTTGGTCGGCAATATTTTTAAACTTACTGTAGAACTGCTCAATCATGAACCCCACTGTGGGCACCATTATGGCATTTTGTTCGCTTGACCTCTTGAAATGATTTATTATTGTTGATTTGCCGCTGTTATTCAGGCCCAAGACCAAAATTGTCATCTTATCCTTCTTTATCTTGATCAAATCGGTTAAATTGTGCAACATTCCCATGGTTTTTTTAATGTATTTTTCCTTTTCATTGACTGCCGCTGATATTGTTTATCCTTTAACTACACGGTAAAAGTTCTCAACTTTCCGCTTGTTTGGCCCTACGTACTTCTTTAAAAGGTTTCCATGACAACAATCGATTTATCATAACTCTGAGACTGGTGTTACCTTCAACTTTCGGATGTGGTATTGACGCCCGCGTCAAAACGCTAAATTTTCAAGTTCAGCCTGACATTGGGAAGCCCTTTTGTTTTGTTGTAATAGAACGAAGCAACTTTGATTTAGAATTATAAAGCGAATTTGGCAATAGACGTAAATACTGCATAACACCCTATAATGACAATTGTTTTTGACTTTGTAAATTTAAAATAAATTATATGGTTCAAAAAGGTGTCCACTTTGCCATCAAAATAAAACCTTAAAGAAGTGCTTTAATTATTTATAGAAAAAAAAACATTTATAAAAAAGGGAAATACTTTATTCTATAAATTAACTACTAATATATACTGCTAAATTTTTAATCGTTTTCTTATATTCAGAATATGAAACAGAAGAACTTTGAAATGACGTTATTATAAATAGCAGCTAGACTGTTGGCACTTTCAGATTGAAAACTGACTCCTTGTTTATATACTTCATATGTAACAAAATCAGCCTTTACTATCTCAGCAAAGTCCAATCACATGCAGACATTTTTTTTTAATGTTTGTATACTTTATTGTGTTTTGATATTAGTTCAAAAAAGAAGAAGGCCAACTTGAAGTACAATGTGATCCAAAAAATGTGTTTCTTGTCAGAATCTTATTTTTCCAATGGTCAACTTTTCGATCTTCAAAATTTTAAAAATTCTGAATGTAGTTTTTATGCCATAAAGCAGTGACAGCCAACATTGTTGCTCAATGTATGAATAAACTGAAATTGATCATAAAGTTAATTGGGTAGAAAAAAAAATTATATATATAATACTTTGACATATAAATTTTTATTGTTAAAGAAATGTAACACTAATGAATCTAAATCTAAACAATCCCTTAGAGATTCTTTGTGGTCGTTGGATCACATTTCGTTTCCACAGGCAATTTTTGATGGTGTTGTATTTCTCTGTGCTGTTAAAGTTGTGCCTCGTTGCGTTGTATTTATTGGAGCATAAGTACGTCATTAATTCCCTCCTTAAAGTGGGAATTTAAAATTCTTGTTATTTTAAGTTACTTCTCCATCGTTTAGCTTTAAATATTTGCTTTGGTAATACATCAAATAATTAAAATAGTTATGTAAAAATTTTGGAAATATATCAATTAGTATTAAAATACAATGGTGATAATTTGGTAATGGTCACAAATTTGTTTGCATCCAATTGATTTTCTGTCGTGGAAGGCTTTTATTTAAAGGTTTCTCTGATTTCCAGGCATTATATTGGAGTAGGTTTATTAACGTCGTTCTACGAATTGTAATTGTAATGTCGATGTTTTAGTATCAGTAAGAATACCCTCCTGTCATGTCCTTTTAACGCATTTAATTCCATGGTTATAGGATATTGATTTTGCTCCAAGTATGTTTTGCATTTCTATAGAATCTCTTTCAATACTTCGGCTTAACTTATTTAACAAAGTCAAGATTATATATAAATATAAGTTCTTTGTTTAATACATTTCTTCTAGCATTCTTCTTCGTTCGTTTTCTTAATTTTTTGATTTATAATGATATATTCTTTTAAAAAATACCTAAAATTTTGTTAAACTTTAATTTAAATATTTTAAAATTAAATGTTCTCTTTTACTTTCTTAGACATATGCAAAATACATTACAATAATTTTTGTCTTTAATCGGTATTTTTAATAATGATGATTTTAATATATGAAAAAGGAATGAATAATTTTTACTTTGTTCAAATTTGAATATAGCTAAAACTATTTAATAAGAAATCCCTTTTTGATTATTAAAATGTTTTAAATGTTTTCTTTTTTTGTAGATATCTTAAAATTAATTTATATTGGTTAATATTTCTGTCTTCATTTAAATGATGATAAAGTTACGGTAGAGATATTTAAGTGCCGTGTAAAACGATTTTATGAACTGAAATTCTCTCCTATCAATTCAATTTGCTTTTTTTAAAAGGGTTTCTATAAAATCTAAGTCACTATTTGAACTATATTTAAGTTTTATATTTTTAACATAAAGTTAGTATAAAAATGGCAAGTCTTGGATTTTCGCATCTATTAGTATGATCAGTAATCTGAATAGAACATTTCATCTTTGTTGCATAGAATAAAATTGTAATTCTTTAAAACTGCCTGCCATCTCTTAGCTCTAGCATTTTTCAAATTACTTGGTTCGTAGTCAGTGTAAATATTGACTTTTGCACCGTCCCGAAGATAAAATTTGATTCTCTGAAGTGTCCAAACGATTGCAAACATTTCTTTCTCATTATCGGAATACCTTTCCTCTGCTTTTGATAAAGTTTTTGACAAGAAAGTTATAGGCTGATCGTCTTGAGACAATATTGCACTTATACTATTGTTACAAGTATCCGTCCATAAATCAAATGTATCCTTAAATTTGGGGAACCTCAATACAAGTTTTTTGGTTGTGAGAATACTTTTTAATTTATTAAAAGCTTTAACTGCATCATTGTTAAGCTGAATTGAAAAATACTTAGAATTTCTTTTTCCTATATTCGTGCCATGTCCTTTTAAGAGGACTGTGAGAGGCTTCGTTAACTTGGCGTAATCTTTAATGAAGTGTTGGTAAAAATGGAACAAACCAAGAAAAGTCCTAAGAGATTTCAAAGTTTGTGGAAGGCGAAATTTTACAATTCTTTTTACTTTAAATTTATTGGCTTCTATACCCTTAGCAGAAATGGCAAAACCTAAAAAAATTATTTTAGATTTTAAAAATTCACACCTGTCGAAATCGCACAATATGTTGGCCCCAGCAAGTGATTTAAAAACCATGTCTAAGTTGTCTATATGCGATGCTTTGTCTTGGCTAAATACAATTATATTTCCGATATAGACGTAGCAGATATTACCAATGTAGTCAAAGAGTATGTTGTCAAGAGTACGCTGAAAAATTGCCGTAGAATTTTTTAATCCTAAAGGCAATCGCATAAATTCATATTTGCCCCTGTGAGCAGTGAATGCAGTTTTTTCAATATCAGATTCTTCCAAAAGGATCTGGTGAAAGGCATCCTTAAGCCTAAGCACCGAAAAGAATTTATTATTGCCTAGCTGAGCTATTATATCATTTATATTCGGAATTGAATATTTATCGGGAATTGTTGAGGAATTGAGGTTTTTGTAATTTACAATTACCCTTAACATTCTTTCGCCAGCATTAACTGGTTTTCCCTGAAATACCAGTACAGGGGAGTTGTAAAGAGATTGGGAAGGTCGAATAATTCCGGCTTGTAACATAGCACATATGTAATTGTCTATTTCCTGTGTATAAGACTGGGGATATTTACAAATATTAGAGGAGATGGGTGCATTTGTAAGAGTCCTGATTTCAGCTATAGCACTTTTGATGTAAGGCAGCATTTCGCTTGGAGCTTTAAAAAGGGATGGATAATTTTCAATTAATTTTTCGAGCCGCCAGTCCTGATAAGATTGGTAACGGTAGGCCATCTTTATTAATTTTTTAAACTGATCGCTGATACTATAGATATCTTAATAGGTGGGATTCAAATTCTCCGATTCAAATTTTCGAGTTAACAATAAGAACAGAAAAAAAACTAAAAATAGTTTGAGTCGTACTTGATTTCGGCAAAAGTCCTTGAAATATTAGTAAAATTTTTGATACTACAACTTATTTTATAATTTTTTTGTATTATGATATATAAAAAGTTGTAACAAATTCAAATTAAACAGATATCCGAACTCATAAACAAATCGAATGAACTCACGAACTTTTTGATTTTCGCAATTTTAACAAACTTTCATTAGTTTGAAAATAACAATTAGTTAATTTTAACAACTGTAAAACATAGGTTAACAACCATGCACTTAACACAAAAATTATAAATTTCTTAACTTATTTTTATTTTATTCAAAATCATGTAACTGCTTCTTCAGTGTGAAATACTTAAGTGTCTTCAATAGACAAACTGTTGATTTTACGAGGTTTAGTTTAGTTTAGGATCAATAAATTTTAGTTTATTTTAAATCAGTTTTCTTTCCGCTTTGAGCATCTTGTTTGTTTAAAAGATATTTGAAGACTGAGTTTCTGATTTTAAGCGTTAAGATGCAGAGTCAGCATTTCAAATGCTTTCGTCCCCAATTGTGTACACAGTACTAGGGGGACGAATTGTATCAACGTGAGCTATGCTGATGTTGCATTTCCCCACAAGCGGTTGTAGAAGTTCTTTTCCCCGCTTATCTCTAGACGGGACCGATCACCCTAATTATTGATACAAAATTAAAAAGTATCGAATTTATCGATAAATGAAAGGAGCAAGCTTTGGCATGCCGATCTATTAATACCCTTCCAGTAAATTAAGTGCATTCTAAACATTTATGTAAATTATTATTTATTATGCACTTTTTCGTTCGTCCGTGATCAAGAGTAAAATTTTTAAAATTAGATTAAAGAAATTTCAACTGAATTTTAGAGAATCTACGACTTGTGCGATGCGAGCATATTGAGATTTCTTCAGTAAATAATCTCATATAATTTTACTTGTGCTGACAAGAGATGTCTAATTGGAAAACGAATATTTTGTTGGCACTAAACTAAAATTTAACATTGTATGTATCAAATAAAAGTTTTCCATGTAAACCGGTTTTAAAAACGTCTCTAGCTCACCTCATTTTAGAAATCTACGATATAGTTTTCCCAATCCGAATAAAAATGGAAAATCTTATCTTCTGAGGTGGATAATAACTACTTCCTGATAAACAATATAAATTCAAATCAACAAATACATTTTGACAGAAGTCAGGTTTATTATAGAATTTCTCATCTTAAAAACTTGCATACGAATAGCACTTTTTCTTTACTTCTTGCTGTTCAAAATGATACCATCGTATTTCTGCTGGAACCATTTCATGGCATCCTCCTTTGTCAGGCGGTGAGGGAAGCCAACAGTGCCGGACTTGCGCTTCCTGTGGGCCACATTGTAGCCTGAAAAAATAACACAAATGCGAAACATTAATGTATATTTCGATGAAGTCACACAAAAACATTCAAAATATTAAAAACTATGTCCAAGTTGTACCGTATAAACTTGCATTGAGGCAAATCCCTCTAAGCACATCTTAAATTTTTATGGGCACATTACTGAGTATCAATGCTTATGTTAGCAGAGATACCTAATTAAGTGCCCAGGAAAGCATAGGCGAACTTAATCATAAATAAAAAGCTTTCCGACAGCGCTTACCTGGACGTCCCAACACGACGTAGAAGTCCAAGCCGTAAATACCGATAGAGGGATCGTACTTGATACCCAAATCGATGTGTTCCTGAATGCCGAAACCAAAGTTGCCAGTGGCGGAGAAATTGTCGCGTCTCAACTCGTACTCCCGCACTTTAAGACCGCGCTCCAAGATTTCCTCGGCTTTAGCACCACGCACAGTGCAGTGGACGGCGATCTTTTCATTACGACGAATACCAAAGGAACGCACTGTGTAGCGGGCCTTTGAGAACACGGGCTGCTGACCTGTAAGCTGTTCCAACACCTGCAAGTCCACACGCAACAAAACGTAAAGGGCATATAAGAAACTTTATTTCAACCTTCACCAAACCAATAAAGATGACTTACCTTAGCGGCACGGGTCAGCCTATCACCAGATTCACCAACACAGATGTTTAAACACAACTTGCGGATGTGCAAATCCCGCATTGGGTTTTTCGCCGGGTCGCGCTTGATTTTTGGTTCCTTCTTAGCAACGGCCTGAAATAATTAATAAGTTTTTATCACTTTCAAATCATTTTCACAAAAAATATGAATTCAGTTGGCACAAGTATATTGTATGTAACTAATATGTACATTTCAATTTAAGAAATATCATTATTTAATTGTCGATGCATATAAATTTCTTTGCCACTAAAAAATTCCCGAAACCTACCGCCATTATGGTATGTAGGAAAGAAAGGAAAGAGGCGTGTTTCAGTTCAGTGTCAGCTCGATTTGAGTATCTCACGCATGAACTAGTTCGATTGTTTTCATGCTTATAACAGCTGTTACAATGTTTTTTGTCTCAAATCGGGCTGTTGTCTCAATGTGAGCAGTAGTAAATTTTACTTAAAAAAAGTTTGTTTTGTCTTTAAAGTTAAAACATGGATAGTTGGTGCCATCATTAGTTTTAATATCTTTAAAATGTTCCCATCTAATGTGTTTTTACCATCAGAATATACATGGTAAAAACACAGTTTCGCATATCGTTTACGATATCGCAAGGAAAATTACCGTAATCATAACCGCTCGTTAGATATATCGATAGAATCTTTAACTTGGTATTCAAATTAACAATTAAAACTTTAAAGAAATGAATTTATTGATTATATTTGATTTCTTGATATTGAAATAAGTGGGTAAACATTAATTTGTGTTGGAAAATTAATCAATGGATTTCATCTTGCATAAATGACTTATTGGAATCATTTTGACTTCATCCAAAACCTTGCAGACAAGTACGTCGCCCTCTTGCTTGGATAGTACTCTACCAACGGATTCTCTGTCTTCTCCATAGATAACCTTAAATTCATCACCGCTACTTGGATGAACTGGGGCCAAGTGTTCGCTGACAATAGATACACTGCGATCTTCCTGGCGTAGAAATACGGAACACACACCATTGGAAACTGTGCGGATAATGCCAGTCTGGCCGACGAGGTCGGTGTCGTCGTGTGTGTGAATACGAACTTCAATGTCAGTGGTGCACCAGTCTCCCATGGATGAATCTAAGCTGGCACCGGGTGTCTGGGGATTGTACGGTGATTGTGGTATGCCTCCTGGTGTATTCGGTGAATAGGAAGATGGAGATGGGGTGTTCATGTAGCCCACTGGGTAAGGAGAAGGAGCTGGGCTGGGACTGGGATTGAAAGGACTATAGCTTCTATCTGATCCATAAAGAGTTCCAGGTGTTTGTGGAGCAAATTGAGATGTCATCTGATAACCTGGAGTGCCTGCAAGAACACGAAATGTTATAGAATATGTCGAATAAAGAAAACAATATATGGAATAATTTTTACTCGGATTGTATCCAGGACTTGGGCTAGGCTCCTCTAGCGAATAATCGAAATCGGCATTTCGAGCAGGCGTTGTATTTGCAGTCGGATCCCAAGCACCATGGCGAGGTGTCATGCTGCCATCGTGAGATGGTGTCATTGTACCATAAGGAGTACGAGTGTCTGAATCCCAATTTGGAGTCTGACTGCCGACCAATGGAGTTTTTGAGCCACCAGCTGTGTAGCTTGGTGTTTGTGCTCCATAGCCGGGAGTACGTGCTGGCGTGCGACCATATGTGGAGACACTTCCCTCCTTGCCGGGCACTCCAACAATAGCAATGTGATTCCGATCCACAGATATTGTTTGACATGAAGTATGCAGTTCAACACGAGCTGTGCTCTCCGTGGCGTCCTTCACTATACCGACAGCACCTGAACAACATAGAAATAGCACGATAAAAATTTTTATATGTTAGCAGAAAAAAAAATTTTAACTCTTACCTTTATATGGTCCACCGCTAATCTTAATAGTTTTACCCAAAATTTCACGATCTCGGGTAACACGAAAGCCGCCTCTACCACCACGCGCACCACCACGACCACCACGTCCGCCAGATGGATGCATAGGCGACTGTATGCGTGGTGACATAAATCCCAAGCCACCTAAATTACCAGCATTGTTCACATTGGTCTTACTACCACCACCAGCAAGTTGAAGGTGACGGGTTTTGCAGACAAAAATTCCACCGTTCTCTGTGTACATGCGGCAATGCAAAAAGGCTAAGCTCCGATACAAGTGCTTAATCTCTCCAGAGCGACCCTGGAATAATGAAAATCTGATGTTCATCCCAATTACAAAGGGGCTTTATGAACTTACTGCATGGGGTCCCTCCATAACCTTAACGATATCTCGTCGGCGTATCTGATTCTGATCAGCATCTAGAGCGACAGTATTCCGATTCTCTCGTCTTTTATGTAGAGCAGTTGGCTTGCACTCTATGCATTTACCATTCATTCCCAAGACATGGAAATTTTCTCTCTCTAGACGCACTATAACGCCCACATTCTGAGAACTATACAACAAAATTTATAATTTGTTATTTTATGTGTTAATGTAAAACGACAACACTTACTCAAGTTGAACCAAATCTCCCCACTGAAACTGGCCAAGACAGTCCACACCTGTAGCCACATCGGAACAGAGCTGCAAATCTCGCGGCAAAACCTCCAATTCATGATTTGTCAAATCGGAAACAAGGACTACACGGGAGGGTTCCACGCGTATAATCAGACCCGTTTCACCTTCATAACGTCCTGCTAAAACTCTAGCATGATCACCAGTTTTGAAATATTTTCGCAGCTCGCTGGCTTTGAATATAAGTGGATCCTTTAGATCTTGATGTTTGGGCATGACCGTTATCATAGTCCCATCGATGGCAACAATCTTTGCCTGCAAGTTCTCCAAATCACCTACACATACTTCTACGTTATCACCCATGGAGAATGAGTGCACTGAACTTGGATCGTCTTTCATGGCGCCCATTATTTCCAGATTTACCTCTGTTTTAAAGCAAGAAAAAATACTGCATGAATTTTTAAGTTTTTAAAAATGCATTTAAACGTCTTACCCTCTGGTGATTCCTCAAATCTCTCCAGTTCGGCTAATGTCGGCTTTACACCATCTGACAGAATTGCTGACATGGTAAAATTCTTATAGAGAAATCCTTTACGCGAATAACGATTTCCCTCAAATAACAAGAAATCACCATCTGAGTGAACTTCACCTCCAATGGCCCTATACAAAAGAGTCAATTCCATATATATTAGCTATTATATAAGCATTATTTTTCCATACCTAACAGCCTCTGGATCAAAAGGTTTTGCTGCTGGACGCCGTTTTTTCTTCCGCTTATTATCATCAGTTTCCTATATGTGTATTACATTATTATATATCAATGTTAATTGTATTTGTAAGATTTGGGTATACCGTAGCAGTTGTCCTTAATGCTCCTCGCATCCGTGTATAATCAATGCGAGGCAACAATTTTAGATGAACTTGATTTTGAGCCAAATCAACGTAGTCCACTTGCGCAATATCATCCTTATAAAGACCACGCTTTAAGCGCACCCATTGTTTTTGTTTAAGGCCAACCTGCTCCTTTACCACCTTTAGTACGTCCGTCATTTCCTTAATAGGTACCATCTCCTGTTTCCATTTTCCCATACGCAAATTGCCAACATTATCAATGGCCGTCTTGACATGAGTTTGTTTGTATGCCTCTAAATAGATATACCCCTTTACTCCCTCGGGTGCAACAATCGATTTTATTTGCAAGGGATCATCAGTGTTTAAATAAGTCAAGAACTTTCTCATTAGCAACAAAGCTGTGGCCTTCTCCTCGCCAATGCGACATTTCACCATCCACAAATTAGGATCCCTAAGTAAAGTACAGAAATATTAGCCGATTGTTGGGACATTTGACTAGATACCAACTTACTTGATGCCCGGCAAGAGCGTTTGTTGGGTTATTTCATCGGACATTTCCTCTCCTCCATCGCCAAAGTGGCGCTTCACGATCGTTTCATCAGCATATTTTTTACGAAGATATTCCTCGATTTCATCTTCTTTTTGAGTGCTGCAAGTAAATTGGGTTAATTTTTGTCTTCCTTCGAAGATTATGATGTCAACTTACTCCCAGAGATTTGTACCACGTCTTCTTATTTCTATATCCCTGGCTGTAGGTCCCAATTCATCGATCTCATTTCCGACGATACCTATTTCATTGGCTCCCTCTTCCCATTCGTCATCTTCATCAACCTTAATAAAGGCAAAAAAGTACAAGTTAAAAATAAATGATCTTTAACCTTGAAATCTTAATATTTTTTTGTACCTCGTCATCTACTTCGGCTTCGTCTATAATAAATCCACCAAAACGTTCCTTTTTCTTCTTCTTCCTTGGATGGTCATCTTCATTTTCTTCTTCTTCGTACTCTTCAGAGTCGATGTCTTCGCCAGGGGGCTCTTCCTCATCTTCAGATTCATCGCTTTTGCGGCGACGTCCTCGCGCCTGTGGTGAATCCGACCCAGAACCAGAATGAGCCGATTGAGACCGGGACCGTGATCGTGAAGATCTAGACCTAGACCTAGACACGGAGCGTGACCTCGACCGAAACCCAGACTTTGACCGAGTGCTTCGTTGTGATTTATTGGAAATAGATCCATCTTCGGAGCCACTGTCCGAAATGTTGCTGACTTCTGAATCAGACATTGCTAGCCACTCGCTCGTGCGTTGCCTGTACCTTTACCTTTGTTAGCAAATGTAGATGTGTCAGTAAAATGTTGCCCAAAGTAAGCATATGCGTAGTCAAAGTTTTACCCGAAAGTTGCTAAATTGTAAAGAACGTTGCTCAGCACGCTATCACGATTGCTAACAATATTAAAAATACAATTAGTTTAACAACTCCCCAACTTTACAAAGTTTTAATAGATAGCTGCTGTACACCATATAAGTTGTACTTTTTCTTTTCACTAGTACTGGCAGCACCGTTTTGACGATATCGATAGTTTTATCGAAAATAGAAAAAATACTAAAAATTACGACAGTCTAGGGCTTTGAGGATATTTTGTTTTGTAATAATCAGCTGGGCACACTAAACCAACGAGAGCAATAAAGTACGGAAAGTAAAAAAAGGCGTTTGTTAAATTAACTTGCTAGCCGTATCAATTAATAACGAATTAATATGCAAAGTTATACACTGTAGCAAGTTAGTCAACAATTATTGGTGATTGCTATTCTCATACAATGTAGAATTTTACATATGTACATATATGTAGATACACCTACAGGTTCATACATACATACAACCATACAAACATACATCTGCATAAAAAATACGTACGATGCATTTTTATAGTCTACGGAGAAATTTGGAATGAATAGCACAGTGTTTTTATGAAAAAATACATATGTATATTAATAAAACCATATGCATATTTATATGGTTCAGATTAAATCGATTTTGCCTCCTCCATACTCTGCGTTTATGGTCGATGAAGTCGCTTGTCGTTTCTTAGGTGTGGTTTATGTATGGGACAGATTTCGATGTGCCACCACCAACACCTGTGTAATAAAATACGAAAAATAAGGGTATTGCATAAAACCACTTCTATCTGATTACTGTAGGAATAAGCATGTTATTGAAATGAAATTTCCGTGTTCATATCATCAGAACAGGTAGCAGTTTATCTTTAAACGCGTCGCCCGCTGTGCGGTATATTTGCAACATGAACCTTGCGGAGGCCAGTGCCAATCAGAGCCAAAGTAATCAGTTAACTTCTTCCTGCAATGAATGTAAGTTGAGTATCAGGTCTTGAGCAAGTAATGAGAAGCGTTTGCAATTTGCGTTTCATTTTTCAGTGCAATCAGAGGACTATGTGCTCCATGTTCATATGCCAAACAAGAGTTTTAAGGCAATTCGGTTTAACGAACAAGAGACGGTGTTCCACATCATCAATAAGACGGTGAAAGACTTTGGCCGGGATGGTCAACCACAGGCTAGCAGTCAGCGATATGCATGCCGTATGCTTAATATGATAACCAAAGAGGAGCTCTGGCTGGCACGCACTACTCCGATGAACAAAGTTCTAACTCATATCCTAAGTCCAGGATGCTCCAATGTGGATTGCCCCAAGAATGACGAATCTGCTAAAGCAGAGCTGCTGCAAAATCAGGATCAGAGTTATGGTAGACGAGTCATTACCAATCGGGTCTGGCGAGTGGAACTTCGGGTGCGCTACGTGCCCACCAGTATTCGAGATCTGTTTGATGAAGACAAAACCACATGTTTCTATTATTTCGATCAGGTAACATAAACACTGAGAAAATTTTAACTAAATTTAAAAACTTTTTATTTGGTCTTCAGGTCAAGGAAGACTTTATACAAGCCAATATAACGGCAATTGATACTGAACTGGCTGTTCAGCTATGCTGCTTAGGCATACGTCATTATTTTAAAAATATAACTGTGAAAGCGCCGGATAAGAAACAACACATCGATTACATTGAAAAGGAAATCGGATTCAAAAGTTTTCTACCGCAATCTGTGATAGCCACAACAAAGCCAAAGAACCTCAAAAAAATGATACAAAATGGATATAAAAAGGTCTACAATTATAATGATATTGAATACTTAACCAAGTGAGTTCCATATACCATTAAAAGCATTTTTCACATTTAAATATGATATTTCTGTTTCCCTACAGATTCTTCGATCTGTTGAAAAGCTTTCATTTAACAGATTATGAACAATTTTCGGTCACATTAAGCTCAGCATGGAATATATCTGGAATTCTGCATGTCGGTCCACACATAGGTAAACAATAAGATTATTATTCGTAAATTTATTTGGCTAATCTACAAAACATTAATCTATTTTGTATAACACAGGAATCTCTTATCAGACTCATCCCCAAGCAAGTTTAACGAATGTTGCCCAGTTCAAGGATGTTATGGGTATTAAGACCTGTACGCTACCAAAAGAGAAACTACCCAGGGAAAATTCCACTGAACTGGAATCACAGAACTCAAATTGTAATTGCCAGAAAATAAAAACACAAATCAAAATATCTGCCTCTAATAACATGGAAGATTTGGTAATAACATGCAATGGCATAAATGTGAGTGTGAATCATTTAAAACGTATTTTGGATTATTTAATTAACATTATGCTTTGAATTTTAGACCGCCGAGAGTATTGCCGACCTAATTGATGGCTATTGTAGATTGCTATCTAAAAATCCTGAATTTTCAGTTTGGCAACGAGAAACAAATGAATCAAATGTTGAGAGAGCGACGATAACTCCCAATGACTCAGTTCAGCAGACAGTGGCTAGCACAGGAAAACCAATGCTGACAGATGATTACGCTGAAATTGGATTATTAGAGGGAGAGGGTGATTACTCAACGCCAACGGGTTAGTCAAGGGTTACACATTGCTGTGATAAAACGTAATTTTTAATTGAATTATTTACATAGTTCGAAATTACGAGTTGGATCGAAACCATATTGTTCTAAGTGCAAAAATTGGAGTTGGGCAGTTTGGTGACGTTTATGTTGGTACTTATACACTTCCAAAATCGACCAAAGTAAAAGCCGCAAGCAGCAGTCATTCCAATGGTACCGAACAAAAGACTAATGATGCTAAACCTGATGTCATTCAAGTTGCTATCAAGACTTGCAAAGCGAATGAAGATCCCGAAAAGACAGAAAATTTTCTTGCCGAAGCTTGTAAGTGAAATTAAGTGGAGTTGTTTTTTTGCATTCATATTGTTAATTTAATTGCACCTTTTTTTCCAGACATAATGCAGAAGTTCGATCATCCTCATATAATTCGATTGATTGGAATTTGCAGTATTATGCCCATTTGGATTGTAATGGAGTTGGCAAAACTTGGCGAATTACGAGCATATCTGAAAGCAAACAGCGACAGGTGAATTTTGTTTCCTTTATAGCTTATCTTATAATTGAAACATGTTGTGAACTACATGTAATTGTGTAATTAAGATCTAAAACTTAGTTAGAATAACCCAACAACTTGTATTTTATTAGAAACTTTTCGTTTGACTTTATTCAAACACGTAAAAGTATGTTTAAATTATAAAAAACATTAATCTTTTATAGATAAGTTTACCATATAAAGAATTTATTTTCAGATCGTCTCGGCTTATAAAAAGCAACTTATTTTGATCTTTATTTATTTTGTTATTTGTTTTAGATTAAGTCATGGAACTCTTCTCAAATACTGTTACCAATTATCAACGGCTCTCAGTTATTTGGAATCGAAAAAATTTGTACACAGAGACATTGCGGCAAGAAATGTACTTGTTAGCTCACCCACGTGTGTGAAGGTTAGTTCATAAATTCCTACATTGTTCTAAATTTAATTTTTTTTTTATCATATATTAGTTGGCAGATTTTGGATTATCTCGTTGGGTATCGGATCAATCGTATTACCACTCAACGCCTACAGGTGGGTTACAATATTCATTTATTGTGATTATTATTAAGTCAAATATATGGAATTCCAGTTGCCCTGCCTATTAAATGGATGTCGCCCGAGTCTATAAACTTTCGGAGGTTTACAACAGCCAGCGATGTATGGATGTTTGGTATGGACCCTAAGTTGTTGCAATACGAGATTACATATGTACATACTAATTAATTTGATTTTTAGGTGTCTGCATTTGGGAAATACTGATGCTGGGCGTCAAGCCATTTCAAGGAGTCAAGAATAGCGACGTCATCTCGAAACTGGAAAACGGAGAGCGGCTACCACTGCCACCAAACTGTCCACCGCGACTGTACTCACTCATGTCTCAGTGTTGGTCCTATGAGCCCTTAAAAAGACCAAATTTTAAGCGTGTTAAGGAAACATTGTAGTACGTTCAAATTCAAATTTTTTCGTATGTGTGCTTAGATAATAATATATCATTTTTGTTTTTTCAGTGAGATTTTATTGGAGGACAGTATTAGTGCCTCGGAGACAATGAGGCGTGAGCATCGTCGAGTGGCAGCTATGTCCTGGGTAGGCGAAGAGACGGACGTTCCACCATCTAAGCCAGCCAGAACAATGCACGATTTTGGTATGCCAAAGAACGCTCATGTTATTTACAAGGTAATAATATCTTTATTTCATTTTAGACATTCCCAGCATGATGTCTTCGAAATCCGATGATCCCCCCGGTGTAGCTCAGACATATATCATAGCGCAGAATCCGGCAGTTCTAGCCAGGCTAATGATGGAAAACCAGAAAAGAGGCATCAATCCAGCCGCTTACACCACACCTGCTTCGGTATTTAATACTCTAGCCGTAGGATTAGATGACAGCAAATCGAACGTTTCGCTTAAGACTACTAAGCTCCCTGCAGCTGATTTATTAAAATTAGATCCGATAGCCGAATCCGAAAAGCTTAAATTGAAATTTCCTACTAACAGCACATCTACTCAAAATCTTAATCTTAACCCATCGTCATCATCATCGACATCACCATCTGTTGTTAGCTCCTTTGACCCGTCCACTGCAACAGCTAACTTTGCCCTTTTTACGCCGCAGTCACACACGGAAGACCTAACTGGGTTGTACTCGGGGCACTTACCGTCAAAGGGTAACTTTATTGTTTGTCAACCGCACCAGCATACCGAGGATCAGTTGCGAATGGAAAACAAGGTGCCTGGTTATAGTTTGTATGGAAGCCTTGAAAGACACCAACCGGCCCCTGGAGCTAAAGTTATGCACTCGAAGGGTGGTAGCTTGGAACGCCACCAATCCTTAATGACGGCCCAAAATATGCTGTTCTACAATCCTAGATCAACACAAGGTAACGGTGGTAGCGGTTCATCGGAGCGCTCGCGGAGCATGGAGCGAAATACGTATTTCCATGCCTATCGCCAACAAATGAAAAACTCAATGGAATGCGAGGCACTGCCCGAGGAAATCTATGACTTCGGTGGAGCTGGTCTTAAAACCTGTGTATCCGTTAAGCAAAAACTCGAGTGTGGAGGTACTTTAATGACGACTATTGCACCATCAACTCCGGACAACGGAACAGTGGGCATTGGTGGCCAAACAAATGACAGCTTTGCGTTTGTGATGCCACATTCCTCGGAAATAAACCGCTTAGAACAAAGCCATTGTGATTGGCAACAACAGCGGGCTCATTCGCTTCCAAGATCCCAAGTCATGGATCGCGAGTGCTCTATATTGGACGGCGCTGTGTGCATGACAATTATTGATGCTGAAACTAATGTGGCTAATCAGGTTTGAACCGACCTTGGCCTTCTTAGAGAGCTGTGACTCACGAGCGAAATTTTTTCTTTTATAATCAATTTATTTTCTTTCTTTATATTAATAGTGTGCTTGGTAGTTTATTTGTTTAATTAACTTTAATTTAATGTAGGAATTTTTATTTACTTTGGTCTGTTCTTTATTTGTTAAAATGTAATTTACACTAAACTTTCTACAAATTTCTATTTTCTTACAGTCTATGGGTGAAAAACTCAGACAACAGCGTAAGGAAAGTAATAGCGATGGAGAATGGTTGTATCAAGAAGAGTTAATTGTGAGTTAATGATACATGGTATTTGTCTAAAACATAATTTACTATTATTTGTTGTTCTAGCGGAGACGATCCAGTTCCATTCCACCCGTGGTTGGAAATGAGTTAATGCAGCATTCGCTCGTGTTTAAATCTGATCTAATGTCTGCTGGACCTTCTAGCCTGCCGGATACTGCAAATGTGAATTCTCGACCCATGACACCAAATTCAAATCTTTTGATGCATAAGTCAAACAATTCATCCGCGGATCATTTAGCTTCATTTCATGGATCAGACGAACAGAGTTCCAAAAATGGTGCCAGCTCAGTCCCGAGTTCCAGCAGATCTGTGAATCGAGCCAATGATGAGGTATATTGCGCCACGACCTCAGTTGTAAAGTCCATAATGGTGCTATCACAGGGCGTTGAGCGTGCACAAACTGAAACCTATTTAGACCTGGTTAAAAATGTAGGCATTGAACTCCGCAATCTGCTCGCATCAGTTGACAGGATTTCAGTAGTTTTCCCAGCTCAAGCGTTGAAGTATGTCAAACACTAACTCTACTAAACTTAGTAAGCCAAATAATTAATAAATCATTTGACTTTTATAGGGAGGTGCAAATGGCACATAAGGTGCTCTCAAAAGACATGCAGGAATTGGTATCGGCAATGCGATATGCTCAACAATACAGCGATACTACTCTGGATAGTGAATACCGAAAGTAAGTAACTATTTGAATTTTTTAAATTCTTTAATTAATAAAAAATTTAATATTGTAGGAGCATGTTATCTGCGGCCCACGTTTTGGCAATGGATGCGAAAAATCTTTTTGATGTGGTCGATTCAATTCGGCAACGTTATCAACTCATTTATCCGCCTAGTCTGGCAAAAGAATTAAGTAATGCATCCAGCTTTGACACGGCTAGCCTTATCGCATCATTGCCTATAGCTACAGAAAATATGAATGACATGAGTGCTATTGGCACACCATCGGAGGGAATCCATTACCCAGTAGGTGCTAACGAGGGCACTGGAATATATGATAACGACTTGCAAGTTAGCTTCAATAGCAGTAGCAGCGCAAGTGGTGTAAGCAGAGAAATGACTATCGGTCTAAATCCGACATCATCGGGAGAACCCTTAAAGATCGTTGAGGACGAACTGATTAGTCCGGGCGAACATATGTATTGCAACACGTCCGCCTTGCATGGTCATGCATAATTTTGGAGATTAGGCTGCACCGACATATTTTTACTATATTGCGTCCCCCAGTCTCCGACTCCAAAACTTAAAGACACTTACTACTTTTAGTGTGTTATTGATTGTAAATATAAAGTAAACCAAAATCAGAATATGCTATGCTTCATATAAATACATGCATAAATGTTCCCATCATTCTCATGAACAAATCTTACTCCATTGTAATTGTGACGAAACCCTAACCTCGGCTGGCCGCTTAATATTCTCACATCGTCATTTAGTCAAAGTAATCACTTAATCAGATTAAAGCTAAAGTAACACAATTATATATGATTTTAACACAATAACGTCGCGTATGCATTTTAAGAAATTTATACTATATACCGATTTATATTCAATCGACTCTTCACTCAGAACTACATATGTAAGAAAGTTGGTGCAAAATGCATACACCGAACAAATAAAATACAAAAATATTTAAAACAGAGTTTGCAAAAGGGGATATGTTTTAATTACTTAGTTTTTAAGGATTGATCAAAACTACTAAAGTTAATCTTTACCACTACTACTATAGGTAATTAGGTAGGTCTTACGGGAGAAAATATTTCCTTATCTGTTATTTGTAGCCAGTATAGCTTAAAACGGTCAATTAAGTTATGTACCCCTACACTCTACAATAACTGCAATTTAAGCAAGTAAAAATTTGTGATGTGTGTGATGCTTTTGTGAAAAATTTAATAATATTTGGGACGTTACAGACTTCTTGACTCCATTTTATTCTTACCACATCCTTCGTCCTTAAAATAAAAAATTACATAATAAAAGCTGCTACGTCAGTTGATACTAGAAAATAATTGATTGGTAGAAAAACAAACTTTTATAGGGTAAACGAAATTATTGAGCGAATGTTACTCAATCAAATTTATTTATTTTTTAACCTGATCCTAGGATTCTTTTAAAAAATATTTCAAAGAAAGTTCTAGGAAATTTTGTTATAATTTTTCTATAATAAATTACGCAAAAAGAAAAGGAATATAAAAAACTTCAGAAATAATTGGGTAACTGTATTGCAATAAATTTTAAGAGATTTCCAAAAACAGGGATTACACTTATCTATGTAGAAACAATTGTTTGATCGATTAGCTATTTGACCATTAAAACAATAGTTTTTAGGAATATATTGTGCGTTCAACCCATTCCTCTAGCGTAAACGTGGCAGTTTCGTCTTTTTCCCTTTCCTTGAATAATTCTAGGAATAAAATAACAGTAGTGTAAACAAGGTTTCAGAATTCAAGTGCAGAAAGAAATACTCTACCTATATATGTTTTAATTTTAACTGCACACATAATAAAATCGTCGAATGCAATTTTGCCATCCCTGGACCCGTAACGATGACCCAGTGCATTAAGGACGCGATTATTTAAATGATAGCCAGCTGAGTTAAGTGCTTCGCGCAACTGGAAGCCCGACACTCTGCCAGTGTTCTCAACATCATATACCTTGAAAATTGCTTTCCATTTTGCAATGTCGGCAAGCAAGACTTCGAATTCTTCAAAGCCCAGTTTTCCGGACTTATCGGCATCCAACATGGCAACCATGGAACGACAAATATCTTTGGAAAAGCCATGGGTTTCATCGACAATTGCTTTAAAAGATGAATTATCATAATTATTTCTGATTGACATTCTGATATTCTTTTATTCTTACGCGCTGCTGCGGGTCCGCTTGGGTGATCACCCATTAGCCTCTTGGATTGATCATGATCATTCATGCCCAGTTGGTCCTCGAAGGGCGTACCCTTTAAGAACGGTCCACATATAAGGGACAATATGCCACAAGCGTTGCCAGAATCTTCGCCAGGACCAGCAGCCTGAGTTTCAAATGCATTATTTTCGAAACGGTTGTAAACAACTGGCTTTGGTAAATCTACGATTAAATATGCAAGTTTAAATCCATTATCTGACGTTTCCCTTATCTATAGCTCACCATCACGCATTGAGTGATCTAAAATTCGTTTAAGCTCCATCCAATCGACTTCCATGTCTTTTCCAGCAATGCTGTCAAATAGTCGACGTAAACTCTCTTTTTGGGGGTCTAACGGCTTGGGTGTTGGATATCCGGGCGTTATCTTTAAAACCAAAATATATTATTAAGGAATTATTATAAATCATCTTTTAAACTCACCGGGTCCGCTTTGCCTCCGAATCCCACGTGGTCATCATTTTCTCTACATAAAAGTGGAAAGTGAATTGATATTGATTGATGAGAATGAAATGAGGAAACCATATTGTCTCTACATACTAAATTAGAGGTTTAGGTCTTGAAAATGAAAAAATGTTGCTCAAACTTTTGGTGTTCATTCGAAATATAATACACTGTTAAAGATTTATCGTCTGGCGTTCAGTTTATTGGGCTTTACATGTAAATAATACAATATAGCAAGGAGAGTTAATAAGTAAGAGCTTTTCTAAGAAGTTGAAAAGAAAATAGAAAATGAAGGTTCCTGCAGTAATAATTAAAAAAAGGAGTTTAGGTAGGTAATACATAGGAGAAAAACTGTTTAAGGAAACAACAAAAAAAAAAATATATATATATATATATATATATATGTTCGTATGCATATAATACTCAATTGAATTTTGTTTTTAAAACTTGAGCTAACATTCTAGATTAAAGGGAGTTTAAAGTGTAATTGACTATATACATACACATTCATTCTTAAAATTATGGGAATGTATAAATAAGTAATAAATATTTAAACGCAACCAACGACTATATATAACAAATTGTCTAATTTGCAAAGTGCATAAATAAACATACATAGCAGTGTATGCATGTTCATATAGACATACCATCACGCTGGTAAGACTGAAACCCTAATATTCAGAGCAATCGAATTAGATCTAATATACAAACTCTTCGTTGTTTGCTGTATTGTATACGCACTCCATATTGTTTTGGGTTTCGGAGAATACACGAATGATAAACTCGCCCTCTTCATTTGGATCGAAAGTGGAAGGCACAATAAGGTAGTGGCCGGGCGGCAATTTAAAACGAGCGCAAACCTTAAATATGAAATATTCATTTTTAAAATTTGAAGGTTAAAAAAGAAGAGCCAATTCTACATACTTCTCTTGTGTTTATGAAATGGGGTGAACGACCCACTGAAGACTTGTAACTGAAGAAATTTCGACCCTGAGGACGGGTTTCTAATTCACGGTCAGTTAGACTGTAGATAGCAAAACCAATTGTTAGACATTCCATTCCAATATTACGCTTAGATCTGCGATTTTTCTGCATTAGTGCAATAATGACTGTACAATGTCCCTCCTCATCCTCTTCATCAGGGTCCACTAAAGTGATTATGTATTGGGGATTGTGCCAAAATGTATCCAAGAAATTACGACATCCTCCAGCTGTAACACCAGGTGTCCATTCTCCCTCATACATTGACATCTCCCATTTGCGTTTTCCACTCTGCTGTTGATCTTCCGTCAGCGAGTCGGGCGATAAATTACAAATCTTTAATGAAATGTTTTAATAAATTATAACAAGGCAGTAAAGTGATGATTGACTTACCTCAACACGCTCAAAATGATTTAGAAAATCTTGAAACGACATCCAGAACTCTCCATCCCTGTCGAATGTAAGACCAATTTCCTGTTTTTGCTCTTCAGGAATGTATCGCCACTCTGGTGAACTATCAGACCACGGTCCATTCCATTCTGCTTCATTTCCCCATGGGTTGCGCATGCGTATCATTGGAATTTTGCCTTGTCGATTTGGTGTAACAATGTCTATTAGGCAAACCTAAAGATTTTTCAAACAAATAATTTTAGTTACTCAGAAATAACATAAAATGAAATTATTTCTACCTTAGTAATGGAGTAAGCATGTCCTCGAATTAAACCCTGTGGAGTTTCAGCCTCAAGTGTATTGGGATCCGCCTCAAGTGAACAACCCATCATCGAGTTGCGTTCGGCTGCTTTTTGCAAAATTGTAAATAGATTACCCGGTGCTTCTTTTAGGTCGTACCACTCGCTGACACCACCAGTAAAGTCCTCCATAGCCTCGCATGTGCTGCCACCTTTCAGAGCCTCGTAAGATCCATGAAGTCTAAAGGAACAGAGAGAAAAGTATTTATAGACAAGGCACATAAACTAATGAGCCAGCTTACTTGGCATAAGCCTTTTCCAAAAGGGCGCTCCAAAATTCATTCTTTTCAGTTGAATGCATGTAGAGCAGCTCCCCGCGAGACGTTGGCAAACGATCATCAATAATTACGTCCACCCATTTACCTGTTAAAACCAGTTTATAAATAAATTAATACAAATTAAATGGCAGTTAATTATTAAATGATAAACATTACCGTATTGCCAAAATCGGAAGTGAAATATTCCAGCATAGTTCTGTTCGAAGCTTTGTTCAGGCGGAATTACGCGGAAGAATAAGTTGGATTCTTGGGTTAAATTAGCAGTAGCCGCCAGAAGCCAGCAATCACCAAGTTCACCTTGCTGAACATCAAATCTCGAATATCCTTCTACAAAAAATTGGGGATTGTCAGCGATTTCCTATAATCGGGAAAACAATCACACTTGTATTTACTATAATGAGTTCATGGTAAAAAATAATTCAAACTTACATGTGGTCGCAGCCATTCAATATGACGATCTGGACGACGGGAAAACATAAGGGACTCATTACTAGCCGGAAAAAGGGGATCTTCAAAAAGAGATCCGTTTGTTAGACAGCTATTTAAAAGCGTCTCGTAGTCCTGCACTTCACAGTATGGGCCAAGATTAGAACTCTTTTCACCCAACTAGAAAGTTTGAAAAGCAAATTTAAAGATTAGAAATAGGTCTTAAGTTTTCAAAGTGGTTTATAAAATAATACGCTTCTGAAAGATTAGTAAGTACAATTGACATTATATAGAGCACGATAACACATTACGAATGCGATATTATTTATGAATGTATGGTACAATAGTGTACAAATGAGTATATGAGTAAGTGGTGGGTGAATCCTTGGACAAAACATGCACAAACATCAAGATAGTTTTAACAAGGGCACATCAAACGGAGAGGTGACGGCTTGTACTTACATTCCCATAGTATAAAGCTGCACCTTGCAAGGGTTGCTAATGATTATAATGAACAATTAATGTTAACACTGTGTGTCTACATGCATGACAATTTGAATGGATATGCAATTGTTTCTTATTATAGTCGAAATATCTACTACTTAAGAGAAAGTAAAAGTATTTTTTTACAACTTACCACTCGCATGTTTTTAATGCTCGGAAGTACTCGCTTTGTGTCAGCCTCCTTTTTCACAAATATCTCATTTATCACCGAGCCCACAACATCCTTTGCGACACCCATTGCAGCATCACCTGCCGCATTCAAAAACTCCTGTCCGGCTTGCCTGAAGAAACCCTTAAGATCATCCATGGTGCTTCGCTGCTAACAAGTGTCCAAATCTAAAATATGTTAAAACGTTTCAACTGTTGCCAACGTGAATGGTAGGTAATAATAGTAAGCAAATAATTCAAAAAATAACAAGGTAGATTAAAAACCGATTTATACTGTCTAACAAGAGCTATAGCTATCAACTGTTACTGGCCTTTCAGGTGTAAATAATTTTAAAGTAACTATACATATATCGTGGTAAGCTCGTCTCATAAGTGTGATTATTAGATTTCCCAAAGCACCCACATATTTGTTAATTGGGTCAAATTACAAAGGTTTTGCGACGTTTCCCGCTTTTAATTACATTACTTGGATCTCTCCAGTTGACGTTTATTTTTTTTATATATTTAAGAGAATATAATGAACAGAATATACGTCGCAGAATGGAATTCCGCAATGGGGCAATTTAGAGGACGCATGAGTTTATCTAAAAAATGTATATATATTGATGTATATACTTATATAAAATTATGTACAACATATATATGATATATATGCACATATATAATTTTGCCTGTGTAATATGTTTAGCAATTCGTGACATCATGCCTTTAAAATGACTCAGAAGGGTGTGCGCAGGCCGGCCATGGACATTAGTTGCCATAATTATGTCCATCCTAATACATTTATCCTTTGGCATTGAACTTCAGAACTCTTTACCCGCTGAGCGATTGACAATAATTAAATGTTGCTCATATAACTCAAACATCCAGCTTGTTGAATTTAGAAATTTATATGAAAGAATTAGAGATTATACTGCGAAGTCAAAACCGGTTCAATAATTAATGCTACCTATAATTTTTTAGGAATTTTATATATTATTCTTTTCATATATATGTTTAGACGCATATATTATAACGTTTGTATTATTTTTAATGTTATTCAATTCACATATGCTCAATTATACGCTACAAATTATATTCAATGTATCAGTATAAGCTATACACCTTGATTTATTGAATGAATGGATTGAGCGCTGGCACACAATTTCTCTCCCAAATTAGTTCAATCGCTTAGGTCTAACGGGACTGAGAGACACGGGACCGACCTACGCTGAAGCGTTGTATTTGCACACTAAAACAATCTTTAATTTACAAACACAATGCACAACTATTTGTATCTTTATCCGGAGCTAAAACATTCTAGTGACAGCTGAGGGCGATGGCAGGTTATTCGATATATTTTTAATCGCAGTGTTGGAAAATTCTAGTACAATTTAAAATTTAATACAAGGCAGATTTTTTTTAAAACGATTGCAAAATTTATATAATTTCATGTTTAAGTAAACAAAGACAAATTGTATAATTACGATATCATCTGCTTAACTTAACGTTTTACTGTCTGGACTGGCGTCGAAGTTCAGCTGAATTAATCGCTGTTGTTTCCACATTCCTTAGCCCTGTGGACGATCGCTCTGCCAACTTGTCCAGAATTAAACAGCATCTGTAAGATTAAGATACATACAACAATCTGTATACAAGTGCGTCAAAAATTTTCAGAAATTTTTTTTCACAATATAAAAAATTGTATGCAGATCAGCTCCCACTTACATTTGCTGTAGAAAACCCCTGGCAAGTGTAAACTGCGCGTTTACAACCATCCGTCCATCCACAACACAATGTTTTCGAATTTGAGGAACCCTTCGGCATCTTTGTATTTCTATCCATATCTAATAGTGCTTATCCTCTTTCTGCCGGCACCCAACGGCATTGGGGCAACCCAATCAGGAATCTACATTGACAATGGCAAAGATCAAACGATCATGCATCGTATGCTCAGCGAGGATGACAAACTGGACGTTTCATATGAGATACTAGAGTTTTTGGGCATTGCAGAGCGTCCTTCACACCACAGCAGCCACCAACTCTCACTTAGGAAATCGGCACCAAAATTTTTATTGGACGTCTACCACCGTATTACGGCAGAGGAAGGTTTGGGTCATGGAAACCAAGAAGAATCCACTGAGCATAACCATAGATCAAAACGGGATGCGGACTTAGAAGACGACGTAAGCGAAAGTATGGAACAGAATCAAAATTTCATCACAGATCTCGACAAGCGAGCAATAGATGAAAGTGATATTATTATGACGTTTTTAAATAAACGCAACCACAATGTAGATGAACTAAGGCATGAGCACGGCCGTCGACTTTGGTTCGACGTGTCTAATGTTCCAAGCGATAATTCCCTAATGATGGCAGAGCTGCGAATATATCAAAACTCCAACGAGGGGAAATGGCTGACAACGAATAAAGCATTTACTATATCAGTATATTTAATTGGATCAGGAACGACAGGACAAGTTACAATGGAAACACTTTCTTCGGTTAATACAACTGGCGACTTTGTTGGCTGGCTGGAACTTAATGTAACTGAAGGGTTACACGATTGGCTGGTAAATGGAAAGGCGAACCACGGCATTTATATAGGAGCGCACGCCGTGAACAGACCCGATAGAGAGGTAAAATTGGACGATATTGGACTGCTGATACATCGCAAGATCAAATTGGATGATGAATATCAGCCATTCATGATCGGTTTCTTTAGAGGACCCGAACTTATAAAGGCTACGGCCCACAGCAATCATCACAGAGCCAAACGCAGCACTTTGCATCAGCGGAGAAAAAAGAAATCAGAATCTATGAATCCATTCTTTGACAATACAATGAACAATTCACGAAGCTGTCAAATGCAAACCCTCTACATAGACTTCAAGGATTTGGGTTGGCACGATTGGATAATCGCACCAGAGGGTTATGGGGCCTTTTATTGCAGCGGAGAGTGCAGTTTTCCCTTAAACGCGCACATGAATGCAACCAATCACGCCATTGTACAAACTTTGGTGCATCTTATGGAGCCCAAAAGGGTGCCAAAACCATGCTGTGCACCCACAAGATTGGGAGCTCTTCCTGTTCTATACCATCTCAACGACGAGAATGTCAACTTAAAAAAATATAAAAATATGATTGTAAAATCCTGCGGGTGCCATTAAAACTCATATTGTAATCCAAGATTTATAAAGCATTTCTGTGTACATGTCACTATTCTGTACTAACTCGAATATTTTTGTATCTAGAAATATACATAAAAAGCATTATCTAAAATTACATGTTAATTTGTTTTCAAGTTAATTATTTGGACACAAGAAAACATAAAGAAGAAAAATAAGATGGACCAATAAGTATTGTAACAAAAAATATATCCATAAGCAACACCGGGAAAGAAGAAGTTGAATCTAGCTGTTGCTTATATATATTCAATAAATATAAGCATTCATATGATATATTACAATGATCATTTTTTTCTATTTCTTAATTTTCGTTCTCAGTTGCAGAATTAAATGTTTTCAATATAGAATTAAGGACTTGTTTTTTATAATTGACTTTAAGGAGAGAATTTATATGCCGAAAAATTACCCAAACTGAACGAACGTCTGGAAAACAAATAAATCACTTATTCATTTATTCAACACAAGTGGTATTCATTAAGAATATTATTTTTGTATCAACTTCTAAGTGTTTCTGGACGCTCTTGCATCCAAGGATACAATTTTAACTAAATTTTCATTGTTGGGGGGGAAAAAAAAATTGTTACAAGAAAGATCTACCTCTTATGAATCCAGTGGTGACGAAAAGCAAATAAATCCATTATTAATTTTCCAACTCTTTTGTCGATGAGGCATGATATTAAACGGCCATCAAAATTAGGTACATTCACATTTATTGATGCACATGCCGACCTAAAACGAAATTGTTTTATTTTACCTGAAAATCCTTTTGTTATCTATATACTTACAGCATTTCGTATACAGGAATTGTGTTACGAAAATATTCCTTTAATATAAATTGATCTTTTATAGTTTTTGCTCGACTAATGCTGAGCATTACATCAGGATTTTTACCATAAAGTATAACGAAAATGTGCCTATTTGGCGATTCTATTGGTCGAGCAAACTTTCCGAGGACTCTCTCAATGTATGAATTGTTGCTGCACCGGTAGAAATCTTCGGTAGTTTCTTCTGTGAACAGTAAAAAGAAATGTCTTTCTACAAAATGCGAGTTTATGTCATAAGACGCCTGTGGAAGAGCTTCATTATCTTCCTTCTCTTGAATCCAACTAAAATGTTGGTTTATATTTAGTAAATAATTGTTGGGCATCTTTATAACAGGTCGAAAGTCAACGTGTGAGAGTTTTTGGAAACCAGCTTCAGTTTCCTCAGACTCAAAGATATTGGTCAATGTATCATATAGAAATGAATAATTTGGCACTGATGTGTTGGTATTCTGTGACCACTTTTCTGGGTCGCTACAATATCTCAACAGCTCATGGTAAGACTTAAAAAAGTATTGTCGCGTTTTCATAACAAGCTCTCCAACAGATTGTGGCATAACCATCCAGATCCACTCGTCAATATACAGGTTTACATTACGATCATTCAACGATGCGTTATTTTCGCAGACTTGGCTATATCGAAAATTGGTGGAACCTATAAGAAATAGTTAAATGCATGAATAGAATATTTATGTGCCAACCTTGGAATTATAGCATACCTGCAAATAAAGCGACCGCCAGAGGTACCACCACAGTTGCATATACAATATGATTTTTCTGTTTGGAGCAAACAATCCAGGGCGTGCGAAAATTTTGTGCTGATTTATTGAACGGTTCCAAGAAATCACGAAGCACTGTATTGGGATGCAAATGAACGTTTACCGAATATGCGGACTTTAGACAATTTCTCTCGGTGTCCACAACACAAATATTAGGGTACATGCCTCCCGTTAAGGCTGCCTTCACAGTAGGCCAGCTATTTGACATTAGGTTAATGGTTTGCATACCCAGCGATCCCTGACTGTGGACTAGACATATCGCTCGTAGTGCACGCAAAATTTTATAGCGAGTTGAATTAAGTTGCTCCATTAGTCCATTGAGAACAAAATCATATTCATCAGTAAGGTACAAGGATGTTTCTTTGTTCGACATGCGAGATTGCCATTCTTGAAATAGCCGCACAAAAACAATGTGATCTGAGAACTGATCTTCTGCTAGGCGAGCACGCTCATTCTTGATGCGGCACTGTATGTAAATGGTGAATCTGTCCCACAATTGATCGATATCCTCGTTGAATGGAATACCCAACGGATCTGTTGTGCACATTGCGCTTACTATGGTTAATATGGGATCAAGACATCGTAGTAAAATTCCAAAAATTAAAGTACGCCCTAGCTGGCAGGCAACTGGAATGTCCATTAAGCGACAACCTAGCCAAGTTAGATCTTCAGATTCAGTCAGTGCTTCGATTTTCTTTAAAAACTGAACGGCATGGTGAACATTTATTAATGGTGGCGCTGAAATTGCAAAGCTCAAATATTCACTGATCACCGTATGTGGCGATAGCAATTTAACCATCAAACAGATTTTGTCCAACTGCATTGTCTGTAAGCGTGGAAGGCTCTTCTCATTTAGATTCTCGTAAGCATTTTTAGACAGTAAGCGAAAGCAATGAGAATCAGCAGCTGTAGGGATTAGTTAAGGAATTTTCTTGTGAGTTTCCATTGAAATCGTGGCTAAGGGAGGGAAACTTACCTTCGGAGTCAAGAAGCAATTGCCTACGAAATAGGCAGTCCTTGGCCACCCACTCATATTTGTCATAAACACAGTAGGTACTACTATCATATACTGAAGTCCTTCGACAGGCTGTGTCAATCTCGTACTTAAATAAAACCGGCAATGGCAAAGATTCAATTATCTCTGTGGCCAGGACAACTATTACTGTATCGGCGCCTGCCTTTATTATGGCGTTTACATACTCCTTGGTCATCTCTTCATGTAGCAGGAATATAGAAATCTCTTGTAGGTTTTCAGTTAGGCAATGGCTTAGTAACATGTAGTTGAGTTTAACAATATGGTAATAGGTAGGCAAAATTATCAGTATGTTTCCTGAAATATAGATAGACCTCAAATTTCTTAATGCTTTTAGAGGATTAATGACTACTTCATTTATATGCTTAGACTGCATCAAAGATTTTATTTTGATTTCTATTTGTAAAAATTACCTACAATAATATAAGCGACATTTGCTCTCATAGTTATCTCTAAATATCTAAGAATCAATTGGGAGGATTTCTTAACCAACCAGTTATAAGAACATCAATTTGTAAAAACATTACATTACACTTAAGAAAAAATGGCGGTGTTAACTTATTATATTTATGATTTTAGTAATCATGACAAGAATTTCACAGGCATATGGCTATGTTTGCCGCAGTGCAGGATCATCTTCCTCCATGGTCTTAATCTGTTTAAGAATTTCCGATTTCTTTTTCACCTTCTCCAGTTGATCCTTGTCCAACTTTTTCTGCTCTCCGGCCTGAATTCGACTTTCAATTTGTTCGATTTCGCGGATTTTCTTGCGAAGTTTTTTCATTATTTTCGCAGAATCTACTTCTTGAGAATCGTCCAACTTCAGTGATTCATCCAAGGTCTTGGCCAGAACGTCAACGTTCTTTCGTGCAGAAGTTTGGTTTGTTTTAGGAGTACTGCTAGAGCTGGATGTGGATACCATTGGAATGGTGGGAGCAACGCTCTTCGTATTCTTCGCTACTTCCTTGTCCATCTTTTTTGCTCTGGTTCTTTCCTGTTTTTCGCGCTCCTTCCTCGATTCGGCTGCTAGAACTGGACACATTCCCGGAGGCACACCAGTCTGCCTTTGGGCCACAAACTGCTTGCCCTTACTCTCGTAAAGCGGCACCTCCTCCTGTGGCACATAACCATCCTTAACTCGTCGCGCTTTTCGCCAAGTGCCATCAGGTCGCTTCGTAGCTGGGATAAATTTTCCTTCGCTATTTTCTAAATATATGCTCATTTTCGTTGAACAAATTCCAATGAAATGAATTCCCAAGTTTTGCTTTTGATACAAAAACAACACTCCTTAGAGATTGTGACACTTATCGATAAAATTATGGTCTATTCACACTGGAACACTTTTACAAATCGAAGTCACAGAAAATATTTTTAGATCGCTAATTTTTTTTTCTGAGTTTTTCACTCGTTTGCTTAAAAATGTGTGTTTAATGTTTCTTAATCAGTGAATTATTTCAACCTTTTGCCACAACGCTAATTTAACGCTAACTGTTCCTAAGATGTCGCATCTTTGGAACAATTAATAACTTAAGTCGATATAATCCAATAATGCGATTAAATCGACTTAAATCGATTATTTAACGAATTTTTTCGGTTAAAACTTTATACTGAAACATTTTGTTTTAAACTATGCGCTTTTTCCGAGCGAGTTTCACTTTGGAAAATATCTCCACTTGGCCCCGTTTATACCAAAAAAAAGTTCTTGAGCATCTAGCAATTATGTATACATATGATTTACAGCTATACATGACAAACCTCAACCTTAAAAAGATTTAAGACTTTTCAAGGAGTAGGTTATTTTATATCTTGAAAATAAAATTGAAGCAAAAAAGCTACATACAAAAATACATACATGTATATTACTCTTAGATCTAAATATGATTTCCAATTCATTTTTAATAAATTAGGAAAACATTTTTGCTAAATAATGTATGGCTCATTAATAAATATAAAAGTGTGTTACCTGGGGAAAATTCCGGTTTAGTGCGAAGCAGATACATTATGTCGATTATCAAGTCGTAGTCAACGAACTCGGGTTTTGCGTTCTTTACCACATAACCGTGAAGACTGTAATTGTTCAGAACGTCGATGCACTCGTTGTTTCCTTTTAAAGCGGCCAGGGAAATGGCATTCTGATGCTGTTCATCTACCATGTACGGATCAGCACCCATAAACAACAATAAGCGTAAATGTCTTTCATTATTCAGCTGGGAGGCAATAAGCACGGCAGTCTTGCCACTCATGGAATGTCTATAATTTATGGGCACAAGTTCGTAATTGATAGCATACAAGAAGGGGCGAATGGATGCATCAGTACCCAGCTTTTCGTAAACCTCCAAGCACTTATCCATTTGTTCATTTCTTTGACTTTTATTTCTAAACATCTGTGGCAAATCCTTGTAAATGTCCGGTCCTTTATGAATGCCCGCCAATGCAATGCGACTGTGAATGTCTTCCAAATAAGAAATACGAGGACCAGAAAGGTGTAGGCGCTCCATGCAAAGTTCAGCTCCTTCGCCGAAGAAGTTTATGTATTTTGTTGGGCTGACAGCCTGGGACAGGAGAATGACTCGAAAATTCTGATTCATATTTAATGCATCACGTAATTCCCCTAACAAAAGATCAGTAAAGGGTTCATGTTGATGCACATCGTTAACTACGAAATGGCTTATGTTACGGAATTTTTCAGCATCTCCGCTGACCATAGAACGTAAAAAGTTCTCGGACGTTGAATACACAATGTGAGTATTCCCACTTATGACGGTATACTGCGCAACTTCAATACCCACCGTCTTTCCTATTTCTTCGCTAAAATATTCTGCAACACGCTCGCTGTTATGCATAGCTATGATCTGTTCTTTTTCAATGCACACAATTCGTAGGTTTGTTTTTTTTTGTTCGCAGTCTTCTAGTAGTAGGAGAGGAAGGTAAACGGATTTATCCCAAAACAGATCTGCATTAAACGCGACAACCCGATGAGCATATATGGCATTTAGTACTTCATTAAAACAAGAATATCCTGGAAAGCTACGTAAAAAATTTCGTTGATTTTCCGTTTTCAAACGTGGTATGGGCGGTTGCATTGGTGACAACGGCAAGTGTAGAGCCGATATTTTTACATCACCGTCGCGCTGACCGGCGTAATCAGGGCAATTATCCAAATCCTTTGCCATTAAAGATGCACGGCTTAACAATGTAAACATATTCATTATAGTCGTGGGCGACAGCGTCAATACCTTTGGTTCTTCAAGATAATGCCTGCATGCTTGTTTGTAAACTTTAATTATTAGTCCATTGTTAAAAATACAAAGCGCACGCAGACCCAAAGCCCGTGCACAATTTATAAAAACTTGATGCTCTGTCATTCGAAAAGTGCATGGAAAAGTTTGGCAACATCTTCGTCCAGCAAGAAAATAAAGCAGTTGCTGCGGAATAAATTTGTCTTGAATAATTTGGTTCATGATCTCCACGACAAAAAATGTACAAATAATGTTAGTCGGGAAGAACAAGAAACTACTTTGATCTGTTTCCGGTTTGGGGAACCTTAGAACTAGTTTACTCAGGCCATAGAACCAGTCCTAAGCGCCGTTATTTACATGCTGTTTCTTTTCTTTATTTTTCTCAGTTTAGTAAATAGGTAATATGAGTTGTATAAAAGTTCTGCTCACTTCTGAAAGCGGAATAATTTATTTGAGTAAGACTCACTTGAATAATAAAAAAAGATGGCATTAGCATTGCAAGACTATTGGATTAATATATGTGCGTATACACGTGCTGTTTCATTTGCAGATGTTCCAGATTAAGTTGCTCCTGCTTTTAAGCGAAAACGTTTGGAACGCTAGAACGTTTTCGTTTATTTGAATAACGCTTCACTATAAATGTTCTAACAGGCTCGTGCCAAATATCCGCTCTTCAATTTAAAAGAGAAACAGAGCTTTTTGGTCAAATACGTACTGTAAAACAATGGTGTTCGAAATAATACAAACGATTTGTAGATCAAAACTATTGACCAAACTTAAATCGCCAATCCACTACTTTCATATTCATACATACTTTCGTTTGGCATATTTGGTGGTTTACTCAAGAAGGCAATAAAATTGGCAATATTCAAATTTTTTTTCATGACTTATTATTTTGAACGAATAAATATACAATATTTCATTAATTTTATACAATTATTATTAATCTTTTATTAGGATGTCTTTAATTGTGAAAAGAGTTATTATTTTGGGTGGCGTCAAGATTTTAATTATATTTCATTTATTATTTCCCTTTATTTATTTGGGGGATGATGCCATTGTTTTTATCTGGCCTAAATTTTCTATTCGTTCATACAAATTATCAAAAATTTCTTTACAACTTTTACCTCCAATTATATGTTTTGCTTAAACAATTTGCTTATAGCTCTTTATCTCTCAAGCTATCATCATTTATTTCAATTTTACAGATTTTTTGCAATACTTTTTATAGTTTTGAAATTAAAAATCCTGATTAATTTTTTTTAGCATCTTGTAACATTATTCGTCAATAAGACACCGATATTTCCATATTGAGAATAAGCTATGACAAGTATTGTACATACATACATATTCAGGTAAGCATAACTACACAAATTTTGGTTAAATAAAAATTATTATACCTAAATATACTTCAGTACCAAGACAAATTGGTATTAATTTAATTTTTTATAGAAAATTAGACTTGTCCACAGAATTTTGGGACCCACTGCTTTGATTCGACCATCCAGAGTTACCGGGTGCACAGCCGTTCTGAAATACGTTCGAGAAATAAGCAAAAAGGTAAAAATTAAAAAACAGAAGATTGCATTTACCTGTTGATCGTTACAGGCGGAGTTATCGACTTTGTTCATTCCACTGGAGCCTGAATTGTTTGGGTTGTTGGAACCCTTGCGACCGCCGCCGCAATTGTTTAAGTTATTTGCGTTGGAGTGACCGCCGTTTTGGGCCATCCATGATAAAAAATTGCCACCCTGAAAAGTAACTGAAAGAGTTTTTTGTTTGAAACAATGATAGGAGTTTTTAAAAGCTTGCCTGCTGATCCTGGTTTTGATTTTGCAGCTGATTACCAAGCAGGCTCCACTGATTCAAGGCAGCAGCAACCAAAGCAGGGTTCATCGGCAATGAGTTTAAATTAAGGCCGACCCCTAAAGGGTTGTTCATATTTTGCCCTTGGTTTGAAGAGCTCGATCCTTGTGAATTGATGCCTAAGGCCTGCAAGTTAGGCATGTCCAAATGTCCCCTGTTCATCCAGCCGCCACTGCCAACGTTGCCGTTGTGCGGCTGGTTCATGCCATGGAAATTGTTTGGCCTATTATAGGGAATGCCACCATCCTGACGATTTATATTCCCGCCACTATTGTGACCACTACTGTTATTGTAGCCCCCGCCTGAACTGGTACCAAAATTATTGCCTCCCATACCATAGCCACCACTGCCAATGTTGCCGTGACTATTAGCGATTGCCGAGTTATCATTTCCGTGCGCATTGTGTTGGTTATTACCTCTGTGGTGTCCACTTCGGCCCGAATTAATGTGATTCCCCTGGGGATGATGGTACGAGTGCATGCCAAAACTATTTCCCGAATTATAGTTGTAGCTTTGTCCCTGATGGTTTCTGTTCTGCTCGGCCTTAGGGGCTGCATTTGACACATGTACAGATACGCCTGTTAGGAGCCATTAAAACGTTTTCATTAACAAAATATATATTTTTTTAGATTCATTTTAAGACATACCTTTGATTATATGATCTTCACCGCAGAGTGATTGGGCCACATCTGGATCCAGAAATGTAACAAAACTAAAAGCACGAAATGGCCGGGGAATAAAGACATCTGTGACTTCGCCAAACTTTGAAAAATATTCGCGAAGATCATCGGAATTTATATCCTCAGTGCAGCGCCCAACGAAAACCTTGCATGGGACTTGATGGCCCATTCCCTGAAAAAAGAAATACCAAATGAATTAGTTGACTTCTTTATTTAGCTTATTATTTATAAATAAATTGTTCCTTCATATACATTTATTTTAATGGTTTAATTAAACTTTAATGTTTTTTTCCTTAGTATAATTTAGACAAAAAATTAAACTTCATGAAAGGAATATTACAATTTTTCAATAAATTTTTAGGTATTTGAAGATGACTTTGACTTACCTTAGAGTTGGGAACCTTAACTTCGCACCAACGGCCATCAATAAGATGACGATTGGAAAGTACACGCATTTGTGCTTCGTAAGATCCGAATCGAACAAATCCAAATCCTTTAGACTGACCCGACTTCACATCTTTCTTAATTTGAGCCATGAGCACTTCACCAAAGCTTTCAAAATATTCCCGTAGACTTTCCTCAGTCGTTTTCCAAGGCAGGCCAAGCACAATCAAGTCTGTGCAGCGCAAACGTGTTTCTATACGTTTTGTTTTCGCCGTCGAGTTCTCCAAATTATCGTCACTCTTTCGCTTGTTCTCTATGGGAGGTAATATGGGGCGATAAGGAGGACTGTCGATCTGTGCGGCAGAGCTTCGGAAATTC
Organism: Drosophila neocordata; assembly: GCA_018903615.1. NCBI lineage: Eukaryota > Metazoa > Arthropoda > Insecta > Diptera > Drosophilidae > Drosophila > Drosophila neocordata. The sequence continues at coordinate 73,991 of JAEIGI010000025.1, read as the reverse complement.
GTTATACCTTTTGGAAACACGCAAAAGTAGATATACTCTCCCCAGCCCGAGTCGACACTGGGTGGAAAAAGCCTGCCCTCGTTTGAACGAACTCCTCGAACTGCTTTTGTGTCCATATTCCGGTATTTAAGTCCGCAAGATCCTGGAAATTGTGCCTGCAAGGTGGATAAGAGCAGTGTTCCATCCTCCTCAGCCGGCAATTCAATGGGCTCATCCCCCTCCTCCTCGGATACTTGTACGAAATCCATTATGTATTAAATATGAAGTTCTAAAATGACACAAAAATAAATCAAATGTTCTGCCCACTAAAGTCACACTTGCACTCTAAGTGATCTGATCCATCATTCAATCAACTGAAGCATCGCACAGATATACATATCTCGTACTCTCTCCTCCATATAGAAATACTACAATACAGACAAGTAATATACACTCACTCGGGAACTAAAATCTCACACTCTCCTTTTTTTTTTTATAAATTAAGGACCCATACACAAACCAGCATCAAAACACAACTCACAATACAAAGTTTGTATATATACACCTACTGCGTAGTCTTTCTTAAAACATAGGTTCAGCTTCTTACTTATTTCAGTAAGAACAAAATCTAAAAAAAAATTTAATACATATGTACATAAATTCGGAAAACCGAATTTTATAAACTCCTTTTGAAACTTTGATATCTCTATCACACATACACGCAAATTGCAAACCTTAAGGCAACATTCCATTAGTAATGCATACAAAATATATATATTAAAAAAAATATAAATGAAACAACTACAGGAGCAAACAAAATTTTTGATTGACTACACCACCACTCAAAACAAATTCCAAAATAAAAACTCTTATTGTTATTTCTCATTTCTATTTAATTCTTATTAAAAAAGAAAAAAAGTAATGTTTGTTTTTTAAGCGGTAAGTATTATACTACCTATACGGTCTTTAATATGGCTCATGTGTACGCGAAGCTTTTTAAGTTTATAAATATCGGAAAGACAAATGTTTTTTCTATATATCTGATGCTAATCAAGAATGGAGATGTTTCCTTCTGTGCGTTACAAACATCTGACCAAATTTATAGAACCCTACATGGGACAAATCGTCTTTAAAGTCAAGTCAAACCAGGTTTATATTGTTAAACAAAAAATTAAAACAAAAAAAATATAAAAAATTTAAGTTAACAAAACCACTTTCATGAAAGAAATCGATTAGGTTTATTTCAGCCGCTGCTATTAAGAGAGATAAATCAAAATATATGCATTTGTTTAAATAAATATAATAATATTTACTCCTATAAACCCACCAATGCAGGGTGCAACCGCAGTTAACCATATTTAATACCATACATTCATTTTTGAAATATTTGGGATTTGGTATTTTTTTTTAAACGTAATTGTTTGGCATCATGGACTTACAGGGCTACCGATATTCTTAAAAAGTTGTTCTGCGCAGATGCGTTCAAATAATATCGAATAATTGAACAGTTGTGTACGTACCCTTTCTGTCTCTCTTACTGATGCGACTATCCCACATTGTTTTAGGCATTATTTCTTATATGCTAATTTACTTTTTAACATGTTCAAAATATTTAATCGCAGAACTCTGCATGGTTTTCATAACCTTAAATATTTTGCGAAATAAGTTTAGAAAATATCAACATGGCATTGGTGGTAATTTTTTTTGGTGTCAATTGACAAATGTGAATAGAGTTCCGGTTTTTTCTCCAATATTTATATACATACACAACGTTTGTGTGTACACACATACATAAGTACATACAATAAAAATTAAACGAAAAAAGCAATGCAAAAAATATGTTTAAAAAGGCCAGCGATGACAATGATTCCCAATCGAATTTCTAGGCTTTTACTAAATAAGGGTACACATTCTTACGATTGATAGGGGTGGTAGATGCACAATCTTTCTTGTCGAACTCACACACGTAATGTTTTATGTTGTATGTATTAAGTTATATGTATTTCCATTTACGCTTGCTCTCTCTCTCACTCTCACAAGATACGGATTCAATTCACACTCAGAACCAAAATCACTTTGCACGCTCGTTTCTCGACACAACACACGCCAAGTAATGCACATCCACTTTCAATTAGTTTAGTGCGTAATAAGTATAAGAAATATTTACAATTTCATCGTTAATAAATTTGTTATATTTAAATGAACCATTTTCTCCTGATTATAACACAAGTAACTCTGATACAGATGAGAAAAAAAAAAAGAGATGGCAGTATGTCGTCTCGATGTTTCAAGACGAATATCGATATTATTTTGTTTAGTTTCCTATTGTTACTGCTTGCGTCTTTGCGTCCATATTTCCACTGTCTCGCTTTTGTTTGTTGCCTTGATATCAGGATATATAACATACAGGTTTATTTCCAAAAACTACTACCTTTTAAAAAAAACACAATTTCCAACTTGTCTCTTAAAGCAATTTCATATCGAATAACACAAGGTAATTTGTTAATTGCAAAAAATAGGTGAGTATGTTTTAAATATTTTTTACAGAAGCTTTAACTTTCGATAACACAAAAGAAATTCACTTATTTAAAATCCTTTTACCTAAAATACCCACTTTTGTAGTATGCATCAAAAATTAAACACAATCTATCACAGCAGATGACGTGATAGAAAACCCCGCTTTATTAAATAAATTTCATGATTACGATTACTCCAGAATATAAATATCTACATTTATCCTGAATCAAATTACATATTGTACATATAACCGATTGCCATCAATTCACAGTTCAACACAATTACAAAATTAAAAAAGCATTAATTTGAACTACACAAATATTATTGTATTTTCCATAATATTAGTAAAATCACAGTGAAATATTACTGCACGCTGCTGAATTAAAAATATAGTTCTGGGCCTCCAGGATGTGCATTTCAGTTAAACAAATAGCAATTAACAATATTATATAACCACTGTATCGAATGGCTCTTAAAAAATCCCATAATTTATCGCAGAAAATGCTAAGCAGCAAACAATGGAGTAAAGCATGCACATTTACTATACGCCACATCCAGGCTACACAAAAGAACCAAGTTGACTTAAAAACATAATTCTGGCACTGGTACTGTGTATTGGTGACATCTTCACGCTCCATCATATTTTGATAAACGGCAATATATCGATTCCACGCCGTCGAACTTAAAAGCAACTGTCCTGTGAAACTTATCACATTTTTAGCTACTTTTCGAGTGCTTGCTTTTATTTTGGGAATCATTGTTGGCTCGGGCGTAGATTTGGGATCGCTCATGGGTATTATTGAGTAACCCCGACGAGGCGGATTGTTTTTTAGATAAAAGAAAATACCAAGAAGCAATGCAATGCACCCAAGTCCGTCGCAGAGACCGTCTACGTAATATCCTGACGTGCCAATTTCCGAGCGTTCTCCACGGATATGTTTCTTTACACGAGCCACATGTCCGTCCAAATCATCCAAGAATGTGCGTATTTGAAACAAAAGGACGCCAAGCCGGCGGTATCCGAGGCTGTCAGAGGCAACAAGCTTTCCCGCCAAACACGCCACACCCACATGGAAAAAGGAGATCATGTTGGGTGTTATAAACGTGGATCGGGAGAATCCAATGACATTGTCGAAGATGGTGGCCAGTGGTGCGAAAAGATAGTGATTGGTGTGGTCTAGTAATATAGCTTTTACTGTTATATGACACAAGGGATTTATGTCACAGGATATCCATGTGTGATCTTCGTAGGACGGCTCTTTGTCAACGGTGGGAACTGTCGTGCTGCTGCTACCTTGATCTCCAGCCGAATTCGGTGCAACAGGTGCAAAGGTTACAGAAGCCGCCGGCGTTACCGAACTGTTTGTGTGGTAACTTCGATCGATCGCATAATTGTGAATTCGTAAATAGAGTTCAACATCCATAAAAATATAAAATATTATTAACAGAAACAACAGTGTTAATAGTAGCTTGCTTATTTGTGAACTAGGCCCAATCATTTTGGTGTTATGAGGTAGTTTTCAAATTTTAAATATATAAATTCCGTGCGTGTGGGGATATCTGCAATGAACAAGAAATTCATTATTAAATTTGTATTCAAGAAGTCTATTAATTTTGAATGAAAACTATAATAATCTAAATACTTTTTCTTTCTTATTCAGTTGATTCGGATGATTTATAATGAAATAATTTTAATTGGGCCAAACTTTGGTAGATATACAAAAGATATGCAAAAACTTTTCGCACCCACTGCCTCGTCTTTTTGTTTCTTAAATAAAATCCAAAGCAAGCGAAAACTTTTCGTAACCACTGGTTCGCTTTGTCAAGTGGAAGGGCATATGGATAAAAATAGCTTGTTTAATTATTAATTAAATTAGCCATTGATGACCAATAGATTTATATCGATGGTTGTGATAACAAATATTTACATACTTACTGTTGTGTTGTTTTTGACTCATCACATACTATTTTTAATATTTGCTGCAACAAGTTATGATTGGATTGTTCACCCTTATTTGTTTTCCAAAATATTAGAGCTCCAGTGAAATGGAATCGACCTGACGCAATTAATTAACATTAACAAGAATATTGAATAGATGATATATGAATGTACATGTATATGTATGTGTGTTTTTACTAAACTAACGTATCGTTTTTGAGTAACGTTAATTTACCAGCAACGTAATAGTTAACAGCAGTATAACAGCGAATAACGTAAACGTAACATCATCATTTGCGAGCACAGTTATTTTTAACAGGTTTTTTTTTGCCATGTACAAACAGCAATACGGTTACTGACAACTTAGCAGGCGGAACATATATTTGAATTTGTAAATATACAGGCAATAACATATGATTGCTCGAACACTACGGGGTGCTCTTCAGAGGAGCAGCAACCTTCGACTCTTATGTCCATCTGCGTCCATGTTATGTAGTCAAAAGCTGACTACAGGATCAGGTGCAGGTGTTCGTCTTAGCAAAGCATACGAAGGGGATGGCAAAACAAAAGTTTCAATTTTTAATACCCAGACAGACCTGGGACTTATGATTACCGGCTACAGTCAATATGGCTTTCGGCTTAATAACGATATGGTCTTAATAGGTCCGATCACTGTGTTCCCTAGGTAAGTGTAAAACAGAAATACAATTATGTAAAACTTGGCAAAGGCTCTTACAATTGCCCTTTAAATATTACAGATCCGTGCTTTCGTGGAACGTGAATACATTTGATGACATAAACGAGGAGAGCCTTAGTCTATTTCCTACATTAGAGCCTAAACTTGATGTGCTTATAATTGGTATCGGCGATCAGAGCCCTACTCCATCTCTATCCAGGCGTATCATTGAGTTTATGAAGAAATACCAAATAAATGTCGAGGTCCTGCGAACGGAGCAGGTAAGTCTACTAGTTGTTCACAATAGAGAAATAACTCACCGGGACTGTTCCTATTTTTTAGGCTTGCGCTACTTTTAATTTTTTAAACGCTGAAAGCAGAATGGTGGCATGTGCTCTGATACCTCCGCTGCATATATCCTACAATGAGAATGATGTTCTTCAAACCAAACTGAAGCATCAACAGCTTTATGAGACGGACTAAGATAGATGCACGATTAGAAATACGTTGTTAAATTCAAAAATTTATCTTTATTCATAATGTTAAAAGTTGTATAAAGGCTAAGCAAATTCGCAGTTATACTGCACACATTCTACCATTAATTTCAGTCGGCGGTTGCACCAGGGTAACGCTCGATAAGCATAGCTACTCCTTGGCCACCGGCAGCGCAGGCTGCCACAACTCCCAGTTTGCCATCTTCACGAACTAATCGGTTGGCTGTATGCATGCACAGACGTACTCCAGTTGCTGCAAATGGGTGGCCAATAGAAAGGGATCCACCCCAATTGTTCCATTTGGAGAGATCGGGTGTGCCGACCTTCTCGTTCAAGCCAAGATATGTTTTGCAGAACCAGTCAGAGTCAAGGGCCTTCAAGTTGGCGACGATCTGTCCAGCAAAAGCCTCGTGAATTTCCCAGGAGTCGATGTCTTTAAGTGTAAGACCGGCTTTCGACAAAAGTTTGGGTATGCCATAGGCAGGGCCCAGGAGCAGCTGATCAACTGGATCCTGTGACACATAAAGGAAGTCACGCAAAAAGGCCTTGGGCTTCAGGCCTAGTTCTTTGGCCTTCTCCTCAGTCATGATCAGACAAGCTGAAGCGCCATCAGTTAAAAATGAAGCATTGGCCGCGGTAATCGTTCCATAGGGCTTTACAAAGGCAGGTTTAAGTTTGGCCAAGCTTTCGGGACTTGAGACGCGAATACCATTATCTTTGTCCACGACCTGATCGACGCCTTGAACTTTGAATGGTACTAAATCCGTAAAGTAGCCCTTCTCTTGAGCCTGCTTTGCTAATGTGTGTGACCTCAAGGCATATTCGTCTTGCTCAGCACGAGAAACATTAAAAGCAGACGCAAGCCTATCGGCAGAGTGACCCATTGTCTCCCCCGACGAAAATTCGGCCACCGCTGGCAACTCCGGAGCCAAAAATCCTGGTCTAAATGTGGACAATAAGGAGAGACGTTGGCCCAAAGTTTTTGCCTTGTTTGCCTTTAGCATAAGCGCTCGCATCTTTCGCGAGTGCCGTATAGGAACATCGGACATAAATTCGACTCCGCCAGCCACAATGATGTCGTAAGTATTGGTAGCTATTAGACCCATTCCCGTGGTTATAGCCTAAAAATAGTGGTATCAGCGTTATCATAATATCAGCTACAATGTAGTTTTATTATTACCGCATTTGAGCTGATGCAAGCCATTGTGACGGTGTGTGCCGGTGTTTTGTCACTAAATCCTGCTGACAGTGCCGCCTCGCGTGCAATATTTGAAGTCTTGACTTCCTGAATAACACTACCATATACTATATAGTCGATAAGCTCCTTATCAAGCCGGTTTTTCTGCAGCAAAGAGCTGGAAAAAAGTTTGTGTTATTGGTATTTATTGCAGATGGAGCTTCGGTCCACTTACAGTAGAGAGTGCCTAGCCAGTTCATGGGGCATTAACTTGGAGTAGGACGTGCCAGAAGTGAGGAAAGGTGTGCGGACGCCATCAACCAGCACTATGTTTTGGGAATTGCTGCGTTGTTTGGGTTTAGGTGCAGTAGCGGCCACCGCTGCAGACAGGTAGCGGCATTGAACTATTAATAAAAGCAGAAAATTAATGTTGTATGTATGTATACAATATAACAACCATACATATATGTATGTATGTATTGTATGAGCCCCTTCGCGTCACTGTTTTCAAAATGTTAGACTTTGGACTTTTGAGATTGAATCTTTAGTTGCCGCAAAACGTTACTGAGTCGAAGACAAAGTCCAAACGCTTAGAGTTGCTATGCTTACATACCTACAATGTATGAATGTGCATTTGTATTTATAAAAAGCAATATACATACATAAATGCAGAGATACACACGTATACCAACACAATTAATTAAAATTATTAATAAATGTATGTATTCAAAAAATATTTACCAGTTTTGGAGACATTCTTCAGGTTTAGGTTTGTACTCTTGCGGCCCAACACACACACGTTTTGTAAATGCATTTTGTTCGCTAATAATTTAGTGTTTAACTCGATCGGTTGTCTCGTCTTTCTATTATAATTTGTATTGTATAAATTACTCTGTTAAAAACTTAACAGAGCTCGCGAATGCTGTTAGTTGACATAACTCGCAATTGATGGTGTTACCGTTAACAGATCTGTGACTTATCATAAAATTGAAAACATCCCAAATACGAATCTGGTATTTTTATACCTTTGCAAAAAAGGTATATTAATTTTGGTCAGAAGTTTGCAACGCATAGAAGGAAGCATCTCCGACTATATAATCAGCACGATGAGCTGAGTTCATTTAGTCCGTCTGTCTGTCCGTCTGTCTCGATCAACGCAATCTCCTCCGAGACTCTTAAAGCTACAGAGCTGAAATTTTGCACCTAGGCGTCTTTTTGCTGCAGGCATTGTATATCTCGGAATCATTCCGATCGGATGACTATATCATATAGCTCCCATAGGAACGATCGGTCGCGAATATGCTTTAACCTCAATAACTTTGTTGTTTTCCAACAAAATATTACAAAAGCTGGTGTTTGTGAGTTTTATATACTTCTTAAAATATCCACCAAGCTTCATCAAAATCGGTTGACTATATCATATAGCTACCATAGGAACGATCGGTCATGAATTTGGATTTCGAGCAATAACTTGGTTGATTTAAAAGCGATTATCACAAAATTCGGTATTTATGAGTTTTATATACTTTCTAGTATATCTGAAAAGTTTGATCAGAATCGGGGCACTATATCATATAGCTCCTATAGGAACAATCGGACCAAAAAAAAAAAATTTTCGTTCATATTTTTTTTATATATAATTCTGGTAATTTATATGTAATTGATAAGAACAGTTTGCAAAGGTATCCGAACTTCGGCGAGGCCGAAGTTAGCCCATCCTTCTAGTTATTAAGCTTTTATATATAAAAGTTTTTCAAACTGATATTTGAACAGATTTTAATATAAAAACATCAACTGTATTAATACCATTCAATCGTTAAGAATGGTTATAATCTGTTTATCATGAGACAAAGAAGAAACATTTGACTGATACATTTTTGTAAGTTTGTGTTATACTCACCAAACTGTTACTTCCAATTAATAAAATAATAGAACTAATCAGAAATAAAAAATGCCTTTCTGATTTTATTACGAACTTGCGAATTTATACTGTACAATTTACACACTTTCTTATCGGCGATTTCAAAAAAGTACATGTAAAATCTAAAGTATCCAAACAGGAGTGTATAGTGTATAAAAAATGATTCAAAAGTAAGTATTTAAGTTTACAATAAGAAGGCAGGTGGAAATTACAATACCATTTGTATAAAAATATTCTTACAATATAGTGTGCTCCATTGCAATGGACCAGCCGTTTGTTAAGAGTTGCCATCCAGAGATTGGATGTCCAATACGATTTTAATGAGAAGACAATATGTTTGACCCTAGGCAGTCCTTGCAAAGGTAAGGCTGCAGCAGTTGGTGGTAAAAGGGTTGAGTGAAGTCATGTGAATGGGTCGGTAAAATTATGATTTAAATGTATATACATATTATATATATTTATACAATAAGTAATTTAATCTTTTACTTTTACTGTTACTGTTACCATAAGTTTTGTATATATTTAAAATTCAGGTCTCTTTGCAGTAATTTGACCGGCATGCAACGCCGGTTAAAACGGATCGGTTATTCACGAAGATTCTTGGTGAGCAGCAGGTTGTTGTGGTGCCCGGAAAGATGCCGGACCAGTTCCTGCACCGACTCAAAACACATAGAGCAGAAACAGCAGCTGTAGCGGTTTTCCGTGTCAGTGCCATTGGTTGTAGTGATAACATTTCTATGGACCGAACATAAGTGCTTAAGAAGATGGGCCTTCTGCTTAAACATGGCCACACAAAGGCGGCAGGCAAAGGGCTTTTCACCAGTATGCACGCGGAGATGTGTCTTCAGATTCCAAGACATGCCAAACTGTTTGCCGCAATATTCACATCTGTACTCCCGTACTGATGACGTATGCGAGTTGCTGCTGGCAATGTTTGATCCGGAGGCAGAATTATTGCGACTCTCTGGGTCCAGGTTCAGATTTATATGCGACAGACTAGAGAGTCGCGACTGAAGATTGGGCATAGTGGAAATGGCGGCGTTTTGATTTGATTGCCACTGATAAACGAACTGCGTACCTAGATGCATTTGCATTTCTGGACTCTGGGCACGATTTCTTTGCGCATCAAGAAGTTTCCGATCGGGTGTTATTGTGTCGCCATTTAGGGCTCCGTCCTCCAAATGGGACAATATATTCTTTTCGGAGGCATAGCCAGATATGGGAGATGTTGTCGACTTGACCAGCCGCAGTTCCTCTAACAAATTATGCTGGTATGAAGTGAATGGTTGGTTATCGCTTTGTGTATTGTGGAATCCAGGTCGTCGTTTTCGGTGCGGTGTAACAACATAATTCTCCGGCGAACTGTTTATGTCGGAACCGTCGGATAGTGGCTTCATTACATCTTTATGCGAATCAAAGAACAGACTCTTTCGCTTTGTACTTTCGCTTGCACTTACGATGGAGTCAATGCCACTGTGGTCTGATCCAGAGCCAAAGGTTTTGGTGATCTCACTGCGCGCAGCGTTCTCGCTTTTTGTTCGAAGGTCTAGCGATAAATTAACTGGGTTTACTGCAGAGTTGTTGTTGTTATTAGTGCTGCTGCTGTCGCTGTTGGTAAGCCCACCAGGTGGAATGTTGGAGAGGTTTACAATTTCATCAGTGTCTTTGTCACTCTTATTGTCTTTGTGCGGACAGGGGTCGTCTTCATCCTCTTTCAGCGCACCACATTCCGTAGCGCTCTCGCAATTGTTTTCGGCGGAGAAATTAGAAAAGTCTGCAGCATTCCTTGACTCATCCACACTGTCGACCTCATATTTAAGTGATTGATCTAAATTTTGGGAAGACGAGTACTGTTTACGTGATCGGTCGCGAAACCCACACTTGCTTCCCAAATACGCCGAATCTGTAGTCTTCCAGCTATCCGATTTAATTTGCAGCAGAAGTAACAAATCGTGTAAATAATTTACATCCCGTGAAGTTATACATGTCTGTCCAGAATATAGAAAATCTAAAAGGAATTTAAAGTAGGTGGCATTGACGTCTGGAAAGTAAACGGTTGTGGAACAGTCGCTCAGATGAGTGTCCTCTAACAGGTTTCTGTAAATAAAAAACAAAATAAATCCGATATTGTATCCTCTGCCGAAAGTCTTTTCATATATAAAAAGTGACTTACCTTATAAGCGGACTGGCAGCAGCCAGCACAAGCTTGTGCGCATGCAGCTTCACTTTGTTTTCGCATACAATAGTCAAGTCCGCCGGGTGCTCCCCTCTGAACGCTGCTCCAATTTCTTTGAGTATGCACTCGCCATGCTTGCTGTATTGCAACATCAACATTCTTTGAAACTGAAAATGAGAAATTCGCAAAAATTTTCTTAGTTTTCGAGTATTATAGCGCAGCCCACACATCATTTCCTCTCTATATAAAGTTTCCAATTGCATCAATAGAGCAACCAAGTCAGTAGAAACTGAGAACTGTGTTACTATATTATTTTAAAACTTTAACTTTTATGAAAATCTTCTTATTTTGTCATATTTTAAAACTTACTTAAAGAAAGTTGAAAGAAATTTATGTGAGATTTGCTGATGTTGCAGATGTCTTTAAACTAAAAAAAAAACCAAACTCCTTAGATATTAAAATAATTTTGAAAGTCCGGAAAAATACAACCATTATTACCAAACTTTCCCATTTTGATTTTTTTTTCTTCATTTTGTATTAATGCAACAATTTTAAAAACGGACAAAATAGAAAGTTTTGGAATGGAAAAATGTCTGCATCTGTCTCTCTTGCAAGTATTACACAATAAGCGAGCAATAAGCCGCCTTTCACCGAAATTTCTCATCCATTAGTAGCAGCGCGCCAGACAGTCTACAACCAGTTTGTCAAATATATATACATAAGCAAAGACCCAACACACCCACATGACAAAAATCTGCTTTTACAGAACAGTTTCATGCAGCAAGAAACATAACTAAAAAAAGCAATCTTAATGCCAAAAATTCTATAGTATAACAGTTTTGCTTTTCTTGCTTCTCAGGAAATCGAATCTCTGTCTATATGAATATTGATAAAGTTTAAAGCTAAAGATAGTAATCAGGTTTTCAATTTTCAGCACCTATTGCAGCAACCCACAGTCATCCAACATTCATTCTTCGCATGGTACACTAGAAACTATTCATTGGAAAAGATGAAAGCTTTACTTCATAGACCAAGCCAACCAGCCAGTAAGTCAGCCCCAATCGCGATCGCTTACTTTGCTTCAAATCTGCTGAATGCGCGACAGCCTTAAAAAAGCTTTTCCTTGTGGTAGTGCTGCGTTGCGTTGGTGTTGAACTCGAGTTTGGCGCGAATACACGACGAAATTGTTTTTAACAAACCAATTGTTACAATGAAATGCGCTTACTTTGAGTACTGTTCATGTATCTGTGTGTGTGTTTATATTTGTGTGAAGTAAATTTATGTCTCTGACTGTGTGTGTGATCATACATACATACATATATATAAATGAAAGGCCATGTGTCATATTGTATTGTGCAAGAGCATGGCTTGTAAGCTTGTTCGCGCTAATGTCTGTACATATGTTTGCATGTGTCTGTGTGTGTTTGTCTCTGTGTGAGTAGTCGGCATGGCCACATATTGAAGCTAAAGTTCAGCACATCTGAATATTTCAAAAGATAGTCTTGGTTTTTTGGTGCGGTCTCTCTTCGTTGACGTCGTTGCTGCGCGCGAGTGGAGTGGAGACGAAACAAAACGAAACGTTCACTTTCAATAAAACTTGAATGACTGGCTTGGCCCGCAACAACGGGGGATAGCTAGCTTTATTTTCCATGAGAAACGAAAGCTGGAATAATAATGATAGTGACTACTACCTACGTTCTTTTTGAGCACGATGGAAAGTATCTTTTTCTATTTAGGAGTTTAATATATTCGATGTAATATATTTATACATATACATAATATCTTTATATGTTTAAGCAAACATAATTATATAGCACTCTATCTATTAAAACATTTGGAGTACAACATTTCGCAATCAGAAATGAAACTGGCATTCGTACATTTTATGATTTCTTTTCATATTACATAGATATGTGTATCTATGTATGTGTGATCATGGGCGTCGTAAGAGGCAAATGACTTTCCGTAAATTGAATAACAAATGACTTACAAGGTTTCATTAACAGGCCGTTTAATCCAACCTTTTTTTTTTACTATTTTACAGAGATACAGATACATGGTGGTTGATTTATCTTAAATTGATGCCAACTGTTTTTAGGCAGCAAAAATTTTACTTTATTTATTGTGTTATGTTATAAAATTATCGTAATTAAAATAAGGATTCACGATTAAGGATTAACGTTAAGGAAAAGCAAGATAAAAGATCAACATATATTTTGCCAATTTGCTGCTATATACCCCATTTTCAAATTCAAAAATTATTAATTTTTTTCTATTGTCAGACATAAATCAGTTTGACCTATTTTAATTTCGAACATTTTTTATTTCCTGTTATGTTATTTCCTGAACCCCTAAGTTAAATCCTGGCTACGGCCATGGTTTGTTTGTATGTATAAGAATGAAAGGGACGGAGCAGTTGTTGATCGGAGAGCGCAGACTTACAAACGCGCATAAAAATCACCTTTCACAAAAAGCTTTTCTCTCTATGCTTGTGTGTGTGTGTGTAGGTGTCTGTATGGTTAAGTTTTCTGTGAGAAATGTAAAAAAGCTCTTGTGGCCTACTCGAAAATGCCTCAAGATTGTGAGTGCATGCCTTTAAAAGCGAAACAATACGCACGTACATGTTACATACATATGTATAAATAAGTAGTTATATATGTGTGTATATATGAGAGTTAGTTACAAACTTACTAATAGAACGTACACCTATACGACGTTTTAATTTCTGTAGTCGTCATCGTTTTGATGTAAATGGTTTTGCAATATTTTTTCCGTCATTGTCCATGTCCAATGGTAATTTAAAGAGAATGTATAGCAGCGGACGATAGTATCAAGAGCAGGCAAAAGAGAAAGCGAATATGAGAAACTTTTGAAAGTTTTTTCCGAGTCGAGTGAGTGGATATACTGTTTGCATGAAAGGGAGCGAGCATCAACAAACTTGTTTTTACTGAAGCTCCTCCTTCTCCTCCCCCTGCCGACTCTGTGTGCCTATCCACAACCCCGATCGTGGCATATTATATTATACTAATACATTTACGAATCAGAGTTTGTGCTCTTTCCCCCTTTCACGAAAGCTCTCTTGGGTAAAAACCAGCTACAAAATTGCAAAAAAAAAAGACTCGCCAGCCAGTCAGCCAGCGAGCCACGCCATTGTACTTGTTGTAACTCGTAAAAATGACCCAAATTTGAATTACATAATATTTCAAATGAGCAATACACACAGACAGACACATATACATATACAAAGAAAGAGGCGATAGCATTTTCAATTGAAAGTGGAATTTATAATACATATTTAAGAAGTGATGATCTGATCAGCTCAACCCTACAAAATATTGAAAGAGATTTCCACTTACTTTTAGTCTTTCATTTTGCAAAACTAAGAGTAATTGTAACATCTGCGCTTTCGGATCTTGCCTTGTAATTGCAGTCTTGCGTGTTCACTTATGTAGATAGATACAAATATATATCTAGATACATTTGTATCTTTGCTTTTTCACCTTCACTATCATTGGAAAGCGGTTAAGTTAGTCAGCGGCGAGCCGAGACTACATAAATACATATACAGAGGCATTATGTATCTACAGTCAGACACGATGTTGACGAAACCCATTAACATTTCTGCGCAACAATAAAATAAACGAAAGAGAGAAAGAGAAAAAGCATATACGACAAAGAAGTGGCTTACACACACACTCACAAAAATATATGTATATATACATATATACTAAAGCGCGCTATGAAGGTCACTAAGCCTTTCTTGTCTTTTGCTTTTGCTTGGTGGGGCGCGCTTGCGTTGCCGTCGTTTCGTGTTGCTGTTGTTGTTAATGGTAAATGATGATGATCATGATGATGATGTTTATACTTTATACACAGAAACGACTTGGCTAAGTTATAACATTGAATTTAAAGCTTTGGACTGTTTTTCTCTACAACAATTTAGTTAATATTTGACCTTGGCTTCTTTATATATTTTTTTTTGTTGTCGTGTTGCAATGTTTCAACATTTTTTAACTTTTTATGAAATTGTCTTTTGAGCTTACCTCTTTCATTAATCTCACAGCAATTACTCCCTTTCACAAAAAATTGAGAAAAGCTTCTGGTGTGGTTGGTTATACGGTAAATTTGTGAGTTTTGTATGTGAGATCGAGCTTTCCACTTTCACAATTCGATTTAAACTTCCGTCTGCCTTAAGTTGAGCTGAGCGGGACTGAGTGTACTTCGCGTTCTATTCCTTTGGCAATGATGCAGTTGTAGCGGGCTTTTCAATATAATTTACACACACATTTGAACATATGGGTATACATGCATTTGTGTGATTGTGTTGGTAACAACTTTCAATTTCAACATCCACTCTCGGCCATCGCTGCTTCGCGATTATCTTTCACTTTTACTGATATTGAATAGCATAGTTCTATGTAATAAGAATATCCCAAATACTTGGTCAGTGCTATTGAAACTATTTTTCATTAATTATTTTATTTTGAATTTGTGTATGTATAAGTATTGTTATTGTTTGGTTCCGTTTTCACAAACACGCACACAGACACACATACACGTACAGTAGTTCCATTAGCTTTTTTTTATTTTATTTTTTTTTTACTTTGCGCTGTTTCTGTTCCAATTCACTTGGAACCAACGAAAGAAACAAACAACACCAACACCAATGCAATACACATGCACCGCACACTCACAAGAGTCTACAACAACATTAACTTTTAACTAGGTTGAAGTTGTGTTATACTATTGCGAAACAAACTTGATTGGTAAAAACGCTCAGACGTTGCGAGCGAGAGAGAGAAGAGATATTCTCTTGCATCTCTAGCAATTCCGTTAAGTATCACTTTTTTGTCGTTTCTCCGCGGACGTCTGACTCTGTTGAAATTTGAAAACCGTCTGTTAAAGAAGAATTCGAAGCTGTTGTGATCGTGTTAAATAACTCGTTGATATTTCAGCTAACATTATATTTAAAATTTATTGCATATTCTTGGGTGTTCAGATCATGTTAACTAACAGAATGTTTTGGTTTCCTACTGTTATCTAGCAGAAATGCAAAAGTTTAAATGTTAACTAACAGTGTTTTTCGAAAATTTGGCGCCAACAATTAAATAACCTACTTGTCTATTATTAGACAACTGATTCTAAATAGTGAAAATAATATAACAATCGAATTAAAATTAAACGATTCACTTCTCAAGTGGGATGCTTTCCCGACTTGAAAAATAATTGTGAATTTATTTTATCGACCGACATACAGAATTTGAAGCTTAGAGAAGTGAAACATAGTTTCATAGTTACCCGACTTTAAAATCTGCCATCTATGTATATCAATTGGTAGATTGCTTTTGTTTAAATACAACTAACTTTTGACGTAAAAGTCTGCTTATAACTAAAGTTAAATTAAGCAGACACGATCGTAACTGTAACTAAAACAACTATTATTACAAATTTAAAATAAAGCAAATACAAGAGCTATAAAAGTAATCAAATACAAAACAGTGAAGGAACGTCAAAAAAGTTCCTAAATCATTGTTTCAAAATTTTTTATTCAACCAAAAATTAACGAAATTCCAAATCAAAGAAGGAGTATTAAAGATGCATAAACATTTCTGTAATGTCCTTGAATGCCAATAAGTATCGACTATTTTTCAACGCACACGCTGCTTTCTACCCTTTTACAGTTAAAGGGAACAAAAGATTCGTCCTTGAACACTATCTATTATGTATCGTTTCGTGTATGCAAATTTCAGATGACATGCAGTGAGAAGGGTTTTATGTCGATTCCTTAAGAAATTTTTAACATTTATTGCATTGCTCATTTAAAAATTAGAGTTTAAAGTTGTTTTAAAAAACACTTACTAAGATTTCTTTTGCAAGTATATAATATTAATTTTAGCTTGAGTTTTCTCCGTTCTCCTTGATTTTGCATATATAAATATGTTGGTATCTGTTTGCCATGTAGATCATATGGAAAAAGGAATGTATTGTAATTCCGACTGTATGAATTCGTTCGGCTCAGGTTCAAGGTCATATCTAAATTGTTTCCGTTAATGGGAAAGGGTGAGAAGAATAGATTAAGGCGGCGTGTGTACATTTCGGATATATGACCGTAATAAAGAAGAGAAATAAAAGAATAATCGAAACTTATTGACCAAGGCCACTGAAAAAATCTACATACTTAGTTTGCATACCTACATAAGGCTTAAAAATTTGTTACGTTAGAAATGCATGACTTAGACGAAACAACATAATTGGTTTTATGACAAACATGGCAGTGTAGAAAGAAGTGCACTTTGGACCAATTTCTTTACTAAATGTGTAGACCTAGTTTCAAAATATATTCAATTTACTTCTTAAGGATCGTCTCACTACCAATATCAACTGTATATAAATTTTTTAGAACTCTCCGCTTTCAACAAAACTTTTATAAAGTCAAAAAATGTATTTAGATGTTAACAATTAGGTATAAAAGAAAGTTAAGAGCAGATTTCGAACTTGCAGCTTGTATCGAAATAGCTTTATGTAAAACAAGATTTTCTTTCTTTAAATGATTTGCTCGACTCTTTTATGATTTAATGATATAAATCAAGAGGGGAGAGGGAAATAATATAACTAACAGCATCGGAAAGTCCTGATTGTAAATATGATTAAGCACATCTTTCTCTATTCTGAATTCTCTGTTCAAGGTTTCATTTAAAATTTCAAATATTATTGGCGCCTTAACAGTTTTTGGTTACCAACAAAGAAATAAAGAGGTGTGGGAGAGGTTTTGGCTAAGAAGGGGGTTGCCCCATGTTCTGTCTTGCTCTAAAGTAATATAATGTCGCCACTGAGCAATACAAAACATACACCGTGTCTACATGTAGATAGCCAAAGTGCAACGGTTATAGATAATATTTTGACTGTTGGCCCTCTGAAGTATAACAAAACAAGGAATGAATTTGTCAAACCATTGCATGCGTATTTTCATTTGCGAACAAGTTTGGTCGCTTAGAGAGTTAACGTTTGTTATTTTTAGTTAAAAATTGTAACAGTGAAGTTGAATGGGAAAATTGTGGCGAAAATGTGGAAGTGTTTTGTGCAGTATATAGGGACAACCAAAGAAAACGTTTAGTGACCAAGGCTAAGCTCAGCAGAAGCACAATAACGGAAAGAACATTAACCATTGCTGCCATAACATACATAACCATAAATAACAAATCATCAAATTAATTCAACAAGACGTGCATACATATATGTATACATGTATATGTTAATGTTGTAAATGCGTATCAAAAGGAATAACTTCATATTCAGTGACATATTCAGAAATTAGCGACTACCAGCAAAATTTGAAAGTGAAATAATAATATCATTCCAACAAGATTACTATTATGGCTTTACCTAAAAAGATTAAATGTTTTAAATATTTAGTTTACAGTTATGTTTTCCTTCTGGCGGTAAGTTCAGTTATTTGAACATAATACACATTACCTGTATGTATATTTACAATTACATAAGGCGAAAATATCTACACACATTTGTACACGCACATGTGAAACTCTCAGATGAATGTTAAGCCTATGGATGCTAAATCGAAGTCTCAATATATAAATTCTTAAACTCCAAGGTTTCTTATGTATGTATGTATATATGTATGTATACGCAATGTATGTACATATATTTTAATATAATGTCGCTCAAATAAATCCTGCGTAAACGACCTTGAGCTAGTTAAAAGCTGCGCCTATGTACTTTTAAGTACATGTACATACCCATCTAGATATAAGCATATAAAGTTTGTATGACGTCAAAAAGGAGCAGGAGCATACACATAGATATTTATGTATGTAGACATGAGCCTGCATACACACACACACGCACACACAGCTGGACCGTTTTAATCCCGAAAATAATCAAGGCAATATCTCCATTTAAAAATGCTCCACAGCCCTGAGTTAATATATACGATATGCTTGAAAAATTTGTTTACCAGATCAACAATTTATGTTCACGCAAATTAGTCCTTCGCTTTCATGGCCATTGTAGTGTAAATATGTATGGGGATATATACATACATTTATTTTTCGTGTTACGAAAGCTTTACTGAGATTTATTTTAATGATATTTAAATATGTGATTCCAGCTAACTGGAGCGGCTCAAATATTTCTGGGTACTTCCCTTCTATGGGGACACTCAGTATATTATGGAATTGTGCAGAACAAGTTGTGGGCACCTGCCGCAATACTCCTATGTCTCGGACCTGTAACTTTTATTCTATGCTGGATGGGTTGTCAGGCCACCAATCAACGAAAACGTTGTCTTCTTGGAATGGTAATTTAAATCAAAACTGAAAGCAATGAACTATCTTTAATTTTTTTCTTTTTGTGTATTTATAGTTTGCAGCTCTTTTGGTGGCATGTATATGTGTTCAATTCATTATTTGTGGCTGGTCCTTGGCAATGCGAGAGAACCTTCCTACATCTGTAGAGATATTCATTGATGATTCGTTTGTTGAGTTTTTAGATAAGTTTTCGCGAACTAAAGTTGATAATTTGCATCTATGGAATCGCATGCAATCTCAGGTAATTTTCTTAACATCGTTAAACTAAATCTTTTTAACTAATTTACATAATAGAATATAAATTTATATTAGACAATACATTAACTTTCTCTTATTTAACAACGCTTAGTTGCAATGCTGTGGTGTAGATGGTCCTCTTGATTATCGCCGACTTTCCCTTCCATGGTCCTGCTGTTCTCGTCCCGAGCACGCTTACGAATCGGCTTGTGACACCCATTATAAGCGTGGATGTTTGGCAGTTGTATCAGAGCAGATTAAGAATCGTTTGCTGATAACCGCATTTGGGGCTGCCATTATAGCCATTTTCCAGGTAATATCTTTGAATTCCAAAAATACATATACATATATACTTTTTAAAACTTTAAAGTGTCGTCTTGGAAATTTGTAAGCTAAAAAAATGTCCAGTACCAATTTTTAAATAACTTGGACAATGGTAAAGCTAATTGCTGTGAGTTTTATTACTAGAATAAGAAAGATTTTTTTTAAGAAAGTGTTTAATATTATAAATGAACATATAAGCTAGTTTCGGTATAGTCAACATAATTAAAAAAAAAAAAAATTGTTACAACTTGCAAATCTGATAATATCTAATATTTATCTTCAGAGCTTGGGCATCTTCTGTGCTGTGCACCTAACCATATTATTTGGAAAGAACGATAATACTCATCCAATCAATATGAACCGGAAAAAGAAACAACAACAATTCCTACCCCTTACCATACAGGATAAGAGGCATGATCTACCATCGCCCATTAACTTGTCACCATCGGCTCCTGGGCAGCGGGTTTTAAAAACTAATCTGCCTTCAGCCATGCATAAATGACAGACGATTAGCTTTTAAGATTATAAATTTATGAAAACTCCAAAGCAAAAAGTTATAAAAAATGTTGTAAACTGAGATGGAATGAATATACTGTGACCCTCAATGTTACGTTACGGTAATTTTAAAAAATTTAACGTTCGAGAAAAGAAACAACATTTGAATTTGGATTCATTCTCCAGTAGTTTAATTAAAGCTTAAAAACAACAGGACATGTTCGATTTTTCATTTCGGTTTAGTACTTAATTTAAAAAGAAAATTGAAGTATGGACGGAATTCGGCTAAACATACCGCCAGTAAGTCGGGCCATCAAATCGAAATTAGGTTGTTATTTTAATATGAAGAAGACACAAAGAATACAAAAGAGAAAGCACAAAGGATCCAAGGAGTGAGTTTTATATTAGTTAGCATTAATTATGTTTCTTTGACGGAGATTTTGCTTAAGTTTTATAAAATTTGCAAATTTATGAATATCTATTCATTGGATTTCACAAAAAAGTTATTGTCAGGTAAATTTGAATTTAAGATGGCCAAATTGCGTTCTATTAAATCACACAACGAAAATAATTGGACCGATCCTCTGGGTTTTGTGTATTTTTTGCACATGTCCTATAAAGTTTATAATAGTCAAATTAAACTAAATGGAGAAACAATAAACTAACTATAAACTATAAATGTTTCATCCGAAAAGTATGCTTTACTATTTCACTTTTTTGGTTAAATGGGGAAGAAATTGGACAGTGTGGCAAATTGTTGAGAAATTGGTGAAAAACTGTGAAGAATTTGTAAAAGGTTGTCAAAAGTTGTCAAAAATTAGGAAATTCATTGTCATAGTAGAGTGTGTAGCAGACTATTTGGAAAAATTTTGAAATTTCATTAAAAAAGTAATCCACAACTTCCTCTACATACATACACTAATACACTTTATTTAACATAAATTCTTTCCACAATCAGTTTAGTAAAAAAAATATCAAAATAAAGGTGTACAAGAATGATTTTATGTTAGAGTATATACATAGGTGGTTTCTATATTTTATCGTATAAGCTTTTTATTTGACGTGGGTGTTGATTTCCTTTCACTGCAGCGTTATAGTATTTTGTTCCGGATACAGTGCTTTTTCGATTATCCATCTTAACAGATTTATCTTTCATAATATAAATTGCATGTCTTTCTTGTTTTCGGAACTTAGCCCTACGATTTTGGAACCAGACCTAAAAATAGAAATTTATGATAATTACAACAAATTACAAAAGATGTTTATATTTCATATATTTAAGCGAGGATAACTTTAAAAAACGCAATCGGAATCCAACACTGCCAGTGCGTCTATAATGCTATTGAGTTGTCCTGATTTCTCGTGAAACGCAAAACAAACAGTGGATGGTGGTATTTTTCTGCAAGACTTGAGCCAGTATCATGCGCAGGATCATGCCAGTATCATGCGCAGGACAAAATATAATTGATAAACAAACAAAACTGTATCGATAACTATCGCAACCGCAGCATCCGAACTAGTGCAGTGGGTTATGAACTAAAATTTAAATTATGAACTATTCATTCATATTATGAACATAGTAGTACATTGAAAGTCATAGTAATTGGTATTTCGAATTTTTTTTTGCTGGATTGCCAGATAAATTCAGAAGATATTAAATGTTTTTAAACCCTTTTGCTGAAATCAAAGAATCTCCTTCCTTTCAAAAGCAAATGTTATTCAAAATGAGTAAATTTTGTACATTAAGATGAAAGATGTTATTCGTTTTCAAGAAGTAAACAAAGATATAGTTTTTAAAAAGTGACAAAAATTAAAATATATAAAATTGTTTTTTGAAGTTGTGGTTATTTTGAAGGATAAGTCCAGCAACCTTAGGGCTTTAATTGATCCAACATTTAGCCGGTTTTAAAAAGTACGTCACCTAATCTTCCCGCCTGGTCTTCAGTTATATTTCTATTACTCTTAATAATTTAAAATTATTTTATGTTTTAAATTCTTACTTGTACTCGAGCTTCAGTTAAATGTAGCTTCGATGCAATCTCTTCTCTCGTGTAAATATCAGGATAATGAGTCTCCAAAAATATTTTTTCTAACTCATTTAATTGGTTTGATGTAAATGTTGTTCGTATACGCCTCTGTTTCGATTTATCTGCCAAGCTCGATCCGTCATCACCAAAGGGTTTCAAATGAAAATCTAAGTGAAATTGAGAGAAAATATTTAATGCTGAAATTAATTAATTTAATTATTATGAAAAATCGGAATTTTATTAAACTATAAGTTTACTTGATGGATGTTTAAGCGAAATATAGTTTCATTTCAATGGAAATGTCCATTAAGTCTAATACAAATGTGTATAATGTATTGTTAATTTAACCTTTTGAAAACAAAAAAGAAATGGAAGTAAAAAAAATTATTTTTATAAACGGGGTAGTTGTATCCCTTGTCAGTTTTTTTTTAACTGTTTTAAATGTGATTTTAATTCGGCCTTATAACTTTTAATAAGCAATAAAGATAAATCTTAAATATTAGTGCTAAATATTTTGTAATTCAAAAGTATTAGTACCAATGTTGTCTATGGACAGATATTAGTAGTGAAACAAGAACAAACAAGCTTCCTAAGTCAATTTTTGACAGATTTGAATAACTTTTAAATCGATTTAGTTTTGTAACTTTTGGAAAAAGGATTTATTTTAAAATTCAGCTTAACGGTAAAACGATACCTTGAAGTCTTCAAGCTAAAGGCGTTTACACAACGTTAAATAATTCTTTATCTGAGCCCTTTACCATTACTATTCCAACCAATTTAAATTTTACTACTGTACCTTATAGTGAAGTTTACTTAGTTTTTTTAAACTTCTTCGTTTTGATGTTGAATTTACTCCTTTTATAAGGGACACTAGTAATTCACTTGCTCAGGAACTCTATTTCCACAGTTTTTTTTCAACAAGGCCAATTAAGAATTGGACCCAATAGGTCTATTTTGGAATCTATTTTGGTCAGCAATAAGATAGCGTTATTTTAAGTTTTCCTAAAAGGAAAGAAGGGTGCTAATAAGACGACTGATGCTTAGCTTTTACTTTTCCATTTGACGATTGGTTTTTAATGATCATTCATGGGAAGCAAGAAGAAACTAAAATGTTAAGAAAAAAGGACTAACTTGCATAGCATCAGTTACCAAATCTAAAAACAAAAGCAGTATTAAAAACATAAAAATTATGATGTAGCCGTCAACATGTTCTAATGACCAGAAGTATACGATTTGTATAGCCCAAAAAAGGTAATCTTAATGTCTAAGGCTTATAATAAAAACTGAAGCTTCTTGTGAAAATGTAGTGTGGAAAGTTAAACTTTAAAAGGCGTTAGAACTTACGCTATGTGAAAGGCCATGAATCGGGGAGTTACTTTAAGTTTTATGGAAAAACTGGGTTGTATTCATTTTGGATTTGACGAGGCTGGTGTCATCAATATGATGCTATAACTAGAGGTCCAACTAATTTGGGTCTAAGCATTGCTTATATTAGAATGTCAGCTATTTGCTAAATAGCTGATTTTGATCCAACTTTTAAAAACCAGAATAAATATGAGTAGGTTATTAAACAAACATAAAAGGTTTTTAAGTAATCCTTTGCTAGTGGAGCTGAATGATATATAAGATTGACTTACCAAACTATGAAGTATTGAAGTTAATTAACACCGTACTTATTGATCTTCCACTCTTAGGAGTTGTTTTCTGTTTGCATTGATTGTGTTGATATTGGACATTGCAAAGTTAACTGAGGTGGTCATTTTACAGGTTAGCCATAAGATAAAAGTAAGTAGACCAGTATTAAAGGTGTCTTTTTCTTTTTTGGCACCCTTCAATGCTTAAATTGACAAAATGTCAAAATCGGACAATAAATGATCTTTAATATTAAACATAATAAAATAATTTATTATTATTATTTATTATTAAAAAAGGTTATACCCAAAATTATTGGAATAATAACTTTTTTGTTTATAACTTTTTTAAAGTTCTATAGGTTTTTCTGGTTTTGCTACTGTTTGAACGTAGCTGCTTGAAATCGTATATTCAAATTGCCATACAAATCTGGAAAAGTTTTATTTGACACCATTTTTCAATTGCAAAGTCGGTGTAAGCCATACAAATTTCGCACATTTAAGCGATCGAAAAAGACTTTGCTTTTTTGGCGGTTATTTTCAATAATTATTATTTAAATTATTTCGCTCTGATTTTGCTTTAGACTCGTCGGAAGAAAAGTTTTATGAGATCGAGCTTAGAACATGAGTCATTACAAAAAATTGGATAAAGTTGTTTTTAGATGTTAGTCTTGTAATCTCTTACACTTTCTTGGTAAAACAACTTACAAATTGACTTCATAAATTTATGACCCGTTGATCTGGATGATAGCAAATTCAAAATTATTTACTAATATTTTTTGGTTTATCGGCAGGGGATCAAATGACGACGACTATAAAAATGATTGATGCACAGTCTCACAAACCTTTACTTAACAAAATGGTATCCTCAGTCACCAATAAAATATCGTACAGATAAGTGAAATCAGTGTCCATATATGTATATATATTAATTTGCCATATTCTTTGGTAACAAATTACAAATCGACTTAGTTTTACTTATTCCTTAGATCTGATAAGGCAAATACGATCAACAAATTGTTGCATAGTTCTCGGGATATAATCACTACGTACAATATGAAAAGAGAGGTTCCGTTTTCTTCACTATCCTTAAACTGATAGTTGTAGTTTTAAAACACAAAGCGCTAATCTAAAAGAAATCTACAGGCTATTGGAATATTATGTGGAATATATGGAATGTATATATTTAGTGATATATTTAGTTTAACAATAACTTCCTCCTAATATTCAATCATAAAACGCAGAATAGTTCCTCTTCTGTAAATAATTTAGATTTTGTAAGATTTTGGAGAAAAGTTTTGTAATGTCGTTATTGGTTGAACACCTGGAAGCTTCGCAGTTTTCCTGTCAACTTACGGGAACGTTTTATAATAATAATTGAGACTTTCTAACCGATCTTTTAAGAATATGTCTTAGGCAACATGGACCTAACTTTGAAATTGGTGAAAAACATTTTTAATGTTTTTTAAATTTTTAAAATAACCAAATTTGTAAATTATTGTAAATTTTTTGTTTTTATTGTATAAAAGTAAAATATAATCTATGAAAAGAATATAACCAATGATCACAGCTTTATTGTTTTTTAAGTGACAGTTTCAATAATATTTAACATAAATTTAACATAATTTTTTTTCTAAAATTTTCACTTGGAAACAGTTATTCAAATATAATTATATATTTCCTAAATTTTTTTAAGAGATCCATCGTTTGACATTAGAAAAGCTTTTACCTTTATTTCTTTTATTATTAAGCACTTTGTTGAAAACCTTCCAATTCAACGTTTTATTGGATTTAATCACTTTTAACAACACTTACCTGAATTATACGATGCAATATCGTGTGGTCCTGGATAAAACTCCGATACGGTTGTAATTTTTGAAAATAACAAATTTGAATCTTGATTAAGTGAATTTCTCATGGCAGTGTCATTAGCACAGAGCTTATAGCTCGAATCAATCATTAGATTATAATGGCTCATATGATTTGCAACGGACAGCCCGCCATTGGTATTGTTATTATAAAACTGAGTATTTGAATTATATATACAATCCTTGTCGAAGCTCGTCTTGTTTATAAATGAAAATTCCATTGCATTGAAAGGCTTTATAATATATAGGAATGCCACACTGAACGTATTTTTATCATCCGCTTATGAATCACATCGCAATAAAACATATAATTATGGAGTCCCGAAAAACACAAAAATTTTTACTGCCCTTGAATAAATAAGCTTCAATTACGATTGTATCAACATCAACCTTTGGACAAAAAAGGATGCTGCACTTGTATCATGTGAAAGAGAAAGAAAATATTCAGTTCCGCGTTTGAAGGCGGTGCTTAACATGCGATACAAACTAAGGGTGGAAATGTTGCAAAGTACACTGCGACAAAACCTCAAAGGGTAATTAAAAAAGTTATATATTTAAGTGTGTAAATAATTATTAATAGACAAATGTGTTTAACAATAAAGATTATGAATTAGTTTATGTAAAAGTTACAATTTTTTGTGGTAAAACCAAACAATTTATGAATTTGAGTGAAGTACTGTGAAAGCAAATTTTATATAAGTTTTTGCCGCAGTGCATTCATTTTCAGACACCCAACAGCAATCACCAGATACATTTAACGTTTCTGACTATATTGGCTTGAGGCTGTCGTAGGCAACGGACCGTTATTAGAATAAATGAAATTATAAGCAACATTTCAGGTAAAATTAAGAACATATGAATAGACTTTATTTGAAAAAAACTGACGCCAAACAATGCTAATAATAACGATCTATAGTATACTAGGCCCGATTTTTGTATACCCTTGTATATCAGAAAGTATTTCAATACATTCAGGTTTACGGATTCCATAAGCTAGGGTAGAGAACTAAAGGTAGAAGACAAATATGAAAGAACAAGGGTGACTCATGCCCAAAAAGCAGATGGCAGCACAACTGTTGTTTCAACGTCTCTATACCCATGCACATTTTCTGCTGATAAATATTCAAAATGATATATTACTGTTAATTGAAAGAGGCATACATATATGCCAAATATATATACTCTTTGATTCTAATCCATTAACATGATCTCAGAAATAATGACACGAAATTTTTAACTAAAACTACATTATTTATTGCAAAAAATCTAACTTTTCAGTATTGAAAAAGAATATATATACATATATCACAAGTTGCAAAACGATTTCTGTTAGAGTAGGGGAAACCGTAGCTAATCGTGGCAGTTTGACTTTGGGAATTTGTCCTGTTCACATTGTTATAGGCACAGAGATAAACCCAATCGTTTAACAATTTTACAACCCTCTAGTTTGGGAAAACAAATTCTGTTTGTTCATTTTTTTTTCTTCCATAATATTTACGCGAGATGTCACACTTCCTCTTGGGTCACGAATCACCCCGATAGGCGTGTAAATTGCCCGAGGGCGATAAGTGGCACTACATTTATTTGATTGCAATAGGGTATGAACAATCCGAACCACCAAACATTCATGTTTCAATGACTTTTTCAATTAACATAATGGTTTGCTATGGTATATGCACGTGGCTTTGAAAATAGTGTGAGAGCAACAAAAACAGTCCAAGCAATCATCCGGTCCATGTGATTCGCACTTCTGGCGCATCCGACTGATGGATTGTTAAAGAAATTATGTATTTCTCTTCAAAAATATACTTTAACAATTAAAAAACTTAAAACAAAACAAACAAGGATAACATTATAATTTTTAATTTTTCAATTTAGACATATGTCACAATTTTCACATGTAAATGTCCCACCAATTTACTTTGCCAAAGATTTAGAATTTGCTTTCATTAAATTTAACAAAGCTTGATACACCCTAGCAATCAACAAATCCTGTTCAAACAACAAAAATTTTTGTTACAGCCTACATCATTAGTTAGCAAAATTTGTGTGGATACATATTTTCGCACCCGTACTGCATTCACTTGTTCTGGATCTTGGAATACACAAGAACATATGTATACATTTGCTTCATTTTAATTTGATGACTATCGGAAGAAAACATCTTCTGGGTTTAAGTTTAGGAGCTCGTCGCATTTTTATCGACCCAGACTTTTAGATAGAAGCATAGGGTTCGCTTAGAGACCTCAATCCCACGACAACACGCTATCGTCACACTTCAAACACAGAAAATTCATTCTCTCGCACGTGCTCTGTTTTGAGATATCCACAGAGACTTGGTGTCCTGCACTTTCCCTTTGGAAACATACCATGATTAGATGCTAGGATAAGTAATTAATCTTTTGTAGAAGTATTAAAATATAGGTAGGGGAAAATTAAGAAAATTAAGAAAATTGTTCTGATCACTTGTGAAACGATGTTTCAGAACAATTGCAGCTTTTGTTCTGAAACATCGTTTGCATCGTTGCATTTCCCAATCCTGATTTTTCAGTAAATTGTAGAAATTTATTGTGTTAACACTTTGGAACTAGTAGGCTAGCAATGCTAAGAAACTTTTTTTGTGAAATGTTTTTCGTAAAGTTAAAATGTATTAGAAGTTTTCAGACCAGTTTTCTTAATTTATTTTTATACTTTTATGTTTAAGCCTTTTGTAAACTTACCTGGGTTACTTTTGAAATTGTTTTCGATCTATTGACTTCTTTGGTAGAACTAGCATACGTATAGGTATGGGCCGTTCTTCGTCAGTGAATGCGTTGGGCTCAAACTCAAGTCATGTCGTGAGCCAAACTTGTGTCAGAAAAGGTCCTTTTCCGGTTTCGTAGGTCATTCATGCAAAACGGTTGTTTCCTCATTCCTGTGTTGACCCCTAAAAAAAAACAATATATTTTATAAGAAATAATATATTTTAGAGACACCCTGTTTAACTATTTTGACCAGGAATAGCATCTAGAATCAAGCATTGATCATTGGGGTAACATGTACTCCCGCACTGTCTTTTCGTCACTTTATTAGAAAGAACAAAGGGATTTACAATCAAATTGACAATCAGAAACCATATACGCATGCATCCTTTCGACAGCTTCTGAAAAAAAAAAACGAATTACAAGTACTCCACATGTTCGATTTAATCTAAATGGAGTACTTATAAAATACTAAACTTCCTTAAAATTTGCCCTATTAAAATTTTCTTGTCACGAAACTTCTGTCACTTCAAAATCAAGAACTTTTTAAGTCAGTATATTGTCCATTTAGCTAAAGCCTCTGGCGTGGTCACTTAGACTTTGATCAATAAGAAAGCATTCCAAACGCAACCCAATAAATATTCGAAAATATTCATTTCCTTATTAACGATCGATGCTATCGTTTTCGAATCTAGACTTTACTTTTATCTCTTCCCTTTCGCTATTGACTGTCATTATTATTCTGCTGCCCATAATTGGATAAAGTATGGAACCGATTTAAAGAGCAAGTCGTCCCTGCCTACTACCAATTAGAGAAACTTTATAAAGTCGAACTCCTTCGAATTCGCCATTAATTCAAACTAAAATTTTTATCTTATTATCTATTAATATAACTTTAGTTATTCGTTTTTCGTGAATTTCGGGGGCGGAAGTGGGTGTGGCAAAAATTTGAAACAAACTTGATCTGCGTAGACACTACACGAATGCTAACACCAAATTTGGTTGCTCAAGCTCTTATAGTCTCTGAGATCCACGTGTTCAATTGACTCGGCTATTGATGCTTTACCCTATGGGTACAGGGTATAAAAATAGTGGAGCGCCAAATTGTATGTTGTATTCTCAATAACAACCTACTAGTAGATCAACGATGAAAATTTTACGATTGCCTTCTAAAAGTGTTTATTACTCCTAAGTCTACTCTTTTTTATCATACATACCGCTTAGATGGTCTTAACGCTTCATAGTAGAGTGAAACTAGTAGTATTCTAACAGTAATTATCCAGACAACTATCTTCTGTTGTTTAGTTTCCACTAGTTTATTGGTTCATTCATTTACAACGTTCGATGATAATAAAAACTGTGAGGGAATAAACTTTATATATATAGGACTTACGTAAATTTCTTTTGAGAATAATCGCTTTAAGTATTTGTTTGTAAAAATCGAATTTTCCATCATACGCTGTTGTTCCATTAAAAACCAATCTCTAGAAATAAGTTTTCTTTTAAATTTTTTTTTTTAATAATATCTAAAGTAAACTCACCATCATCCAGTTAGGTTAAGGATGGATCGACAGATCATCAGATTTATGAAAAAATGTTCCCATCAAACAACTACATATGTCGGCTTAGCAGATTTAAGTATCATTTTACTATCAAGTTTAGTTAACCTGCAAGATAGCGAAAAACTGTCGAACAATTAAATGGCCAACAATTCTTTGTGTTAGTAAATAAATGTAGATAAATAAATATATCAGTTTCAATATTACAACTGTAGTTTGTAAAGCAGAATAGCCCAAGAACTAAGCACATTATAATACACATTTGGCCTTCGTTGTGGTAGCACTTACAATTAGTTTTAAGCTTAAAGTACATATTCAGGTGTCTAGTATCTATACACCTACGATATTTATATACATATGTACATACATAGTATGTATGACTATATGCCACATTCAGCTGAAGGGTTATGTTCGTGCTCTATTGTATTCTCTTTTATAAACCACCGAGTTGGAACCAAACACTTTGGGTCTAACTGGGCTGAGACTGAAAAAGAAAGAGGCAATACTCTGACATTGTTATATACGATATGCAATGTTGTAGATACATATGTATGTAACTATTGCTATATTACAGTACTGTATGTTAGAATAATGATGATGAAAACGAGTCTTTGGGGCCCTTAACAATCCTGGTTGAACTACTGGCAATTGTGGAATTTGCCTGCTGCCTAACAATATCCATGCTCAAAGAAGTGTACACATAGAGATAGCAAAAAGTAACTGACTGTTTGTTAAACAGTCAACCGAGAGCGGCTTGGGGATCACCGAAGCGGAAAGTCCAACCCCCAAATGGTGCAGCAGCTGCAAAACAAACGCGTACAAGTGGCACGGGCTATGCCTATAGTTATATGTATCTACACCACCTATCTATGAATGTATGCATATGTGTGTGAGTGTATCTTTTTGGCCTTACGCGATCAGTTGTGCTGGGTGGGTTGTTTTCTTTTCGATTCTCTTTGCGCTCTTTGCTGTTGACGGTTTGACGATCCTCGCTGCGGCCGACAACATTCAGTCGTGATATATCAGACATTTGTGCTTGACCATGCACAGCGTACTCTAAAGTTATATACGGAATTGTGAAAGTTGGCAAATAAGTGTTAAAACTTGGTTAAAATGCACCATACAATCGTTTTAATCGCAGTGATTGCCTGCTTGTGCACAGGTATAGAATAGTTCCAAGATACATCACTAAAATGAAAAATTATGTGAAACACTAACGACCTATTTATAAATTAAGAAATGAAATCATTTCGGCGGGTGAATAATACGACATATAGTATACGAAGCGATGGTGTATATAGAAGCTTTTGCACATAAACATTCGAAAACTTAAAAAAAAAAAAACACAGAAAAAACCGAAACAAATGCTCATGTGTAAAAAACTATACATATATATCTATCTATAGAGTGATAACGCGGACCTTCAAATAATTTTCTATATGAATTCGGCGAATTTTCCAACAGTTAAGGAATTTTTACTGTAGTTGTCGTTGTAAAAAAATATTAAGACATTTTGGGTTCAGTCCGAAGCAAGTAAATAATATGCCGGAGCTGTAGGATATTTTCTTTGGTTAAATACCAATAAAATGTGGATGTGTACAATGATTTGATTCTATTTTTAAATTAAATGAGCATCTGTGTTTGCAAAAGTTTGCGTTCATTAATAAAAGCTTCAAAGTCAATAAATACATAATATATATACACCTACAAAAACATATTTATTAAAACGTATTCCATATGGATAATATGAAATATTAAGTCCATATATGTAAATATATAGAGACCAAAGTAATTCATATTTCCAAGCCATTTCTAATTCTCAAAGATCGGTGGTCAAGGGGTGGTCTGCTAGTAAAAGTATGTTTGGAATAAAGTAACAAAATGTATATATACATATATAAATGTATAATATGTCTATATATATAATATGTTTATGTATATATGTAGAGCAGATTTTTAGTTTTATTTCTTGTTCGTATGGTTAAAATTTTTTATATTTACACATAGTAGTTTTATAACTATGTTATGTGAACCTTCAAAGCAACCATAGTAACTGTCCTATATATATAAACTATATACTAAAATCTTTAAACTTACCAATGTCAGTTACTAAATTTGAGCTTTATCACATTAAGAAAATTGTTTTTTTCCAATCGAAAGATATAAGGAATTTTTTATTTTAAGTGCTCAACAAACTTTTTAATCAATTACAAAAAAAATTGACCAAATGTAAGATCTTGTTGAAAATAGATGTTTTATATATACTTTATGTCTTCTATGTAAACTTTTTATATTAAACTAGGCTGCTATTAACTAAAGTTTTCTTTTTAATTAAGGTGGCTTTTGCTTGTCGATCAAAGATGAAATTGAAACAAAGGTTATTGAACTGGAAAATGAAGAAATGGAACCCACTGTATTAAATTGTGATTATACAATAAATGATACGGAGTCGTTTCTTACAGTAAAATGGTTTAGAAATGAGAAAACGATTTATCAATGGATTCGTGGATCTCCTCCTGCTCCAATTGTAGGTTTAATAAAAATACATTTATTATGACTACCTTATCTTTAATACAAATATATCTGTTTTATACTCAGCCGGAATTCAAAAACGATATTGACAGCTCTTATGAAAGCTCTACAGATCCAAATAAACGATACAGCTCGTTGGCTTTGATTAATCCGACAATAGACACTACGGGAGATTACAAATGTGTAGTTCAGACCAGATCTGAAATTTTCACCATTCATCAACGGGTGCAGGTCATCGATGTAAGGAATTATACATTGAATCTTTATCATAACAAGATTCACAATGAAACTCAACTAGAGTGCAAGGTCTCAAACGTATTTCCGAAACCAACACTGACTATAACGTAAGATAGTGATACTTCGATTTGGCACCAACTCAAATTAATCAAATTAAATATTTTATAGCTCGAATGATGAAGATGTCGTCAAAATCGTAACGAACGATCCCCAAGAGAATGAAGATGGATATTTTAATGCAACCACTGTCGTGGCTGTCTATGACAACGATGACGATGCCGACTCCTATCAATGTGTGGTTTCCTTTAACGGATATTCCAAGAATTTAACTACTACAGAAACGACGGAATCCGGTGGAAGTTCAGCTGTTTTTAACTTGTGTTGGTTAAGCTGGTTTTTATGCTATTTGCTTTCCATTCAAATAGTACCTTTTTTTTAATATAATGTGTTAATAATTGTTGTTTAGTAATTAATCATTCGTTGTTTTGTTTAGTCTTGGTACCTCATATATGGTTTAAGAAGTGGTACAGTAAATACAAATATAGTTAACTGAATAAGAATAAAACTCAAAGGGTTACAAATACTTTCTTTAAGAGTATATATTCTTGCTTTATCTGGTTCAGAAGACCCTAACCCAAAAAAAAAAGTCCTGTAAGGAAAAACAACCAGAGAAACAAACGATTTAACGGCTGAGATTTTCAGATAAAAAATATAATTTACTTTATTGATATGTTGCATTTGCGTCAATCAACGAATTGGAACATCCGTTGAGATACGCTTTATGCAACTTATTAGCAAAGTCCTTATCATTTTGTATTAGATAAGTGAAAGCCTGCACAAACTGTGCCGAGTTTAACGGTTGCTGCAACTGGTGGTGTAACACCTCTGGCTTGGCATTGGGTGCGTCAAACATGGTAGGCGGCATAAGCGCCGGTTTTGCTTCCAACTTTTCCCTGTCCCCCACCAGTAGTCTTCTTAGGCACTGGCCAGGTTCTTCGCTTGAAATTAAGGCTGACGTTGATTCATTTGTATCGGCAAAGCCCTTGCCAATATTTAGTTCACTGAGCAGCGACAGAGTTTTGCCAGGACTTGGGGCAACCTTTTGAAACGGCGATAGCTGGCATTCGGAAGATCGAACGAAATCGGAATCTCTTGTAGGGGGCTGAACTGTTCCTCCTTCATTTGGAGTTATAGTACGCTGCTGCTTCTCCAACTGGTCAACCGACAACGGCTGAACGCGATGAAATAACGATTCCGCTGTAGCCTGCTTTGCGGATTCAAAGAACTTTAAAACATTACCGGGTGTTGCGTTCTCGCTCTGCATTGTCTTGGGCTTATTATTGTTATTGTTCAATTGTGCATTGTACTCTTTCTGGGCCTTGCTAAGCATATTAAATATGCTTGCGTTGCCTGGCCTTGGATCTACAAACTTCGGCATAACATGATATCCATGTGCGTGTCCATTACTCTCCTTTTCCTTGTTCACAAGTAAACTGTTTACTAGGTTGCTGATGCGATCGCACTCCTCACTGTTGTAAAACCAAAAGCCGCGGATCCGCGACCGCTCGTTGCGGTACAGGAGAAAGGGTGGCTGCGACTGTAATTCCAGGCTCCCGGTGATGGGCTCTACGAACGAAGTCGTATTGAGCCTATTGTTAATAAATATGCTGTGGTACGGCTCAGCATTGCGATGGTAAATAAAAAATGCGCCCTCGACGTCAGTTTTCTCCCATTCATTTTGCTCAGAATTAAAGGTGTAGAAGGCAACATGGGATGAGGAATCAACAATCTCTTTAGCGTAGGGATCGATCTTCTTAATTGCCGACAAGTTCATCCTAGTTATGCTTTCGTCCGCCATATTACAATCGCTTTGCATATAAGTATTTCTTATTGTATTCCTTTCAGCTTTTTGTATCTTTGCTTTGCTTTGTATCGCAAAAAAATTTAGGGCTGGAAAGACCATCGATGAAACATCGGTAGTATCGATGGTTTTTTCTTGGGTCTGCTAATTAACAGTACTCCCAAATGATAAGTTTGCTGCTGACCGTCACTGTTATCGTTATTGAATCTGTCACACTGTATATCAAATTGGCGCGAATTGCTACACAAAATACTATTTGCAAATAAACAATAATCATGCAAAAGTCTATAACGTAATGACAACTTGTGTATAATCAAGGAAATATAAATTTAGTATTTTATTTTCCCGCAGATCGTTTTTTAAGCCAAAACCTGATTCCACACAGTCGCCAGCTACGCTCCCAGTGTCTGATTCACGGACGGCCAGCAAGGACAAAACTGCGCCCGCTCGCAAGTAGGAATTTTCCTTGTTGATTCAATTTATTACCAAATTTAAATAATTTATATTTAATTATAATAGGGTTATTACTAAACAAGAATCTCCTCCAGACACGAAGATACTAAAGGTAAAAAGTGAGGATGATGATAACAATGAGAATATTAAGATGGAAACCAACGAAGAAGATGTCAAATCCCAAAAGAAACCAGAACCAAACTCTCCCGTGCATCGAAAGGTTACATCAATGCAGTTGAACTCCTCTACACCTGACAGCCAGGAGGAAATGGAAAACTATGACCCCTCAATGGAAACCTATGATCCGCTAAAGCATGCCTATTGGAAAGCCAAAGGGCTGTAAGTGATATTGTTTCACCGAAAAATATGGCGGCATACCTAAAATTGATTTATATTATTTAAGGACACCCTATTTGGCCTTGGCTCGGACCTTTCAGGTTATAGAGGAGACTAAAGGACGCCTAAAGATGATTGATACGTTGAGTAATTTTTTCTGTTCGTTAATGCTGGTCAGCCCGGACGATCTTCTACCCAGTGTCTATTTGAGTATTAATCAATTGGCTCCCGCTTATGAGGGTTTAGAATTGGGCGTGGCAGATACCACATTAATGAAGGCAATTTGCAAAGCAACTGGCCGTAATTTAGCTCATATTAAATCTCAAACCCATTTGACGGGCGATCTGGGAATAGTGGCAGAACAATCGCGAGTTTCTCAACGTATGATGTTTAGACCAGCGCCATTGAATGTGCGTGGTGTATTCCAAAAGCTCAAGGAGATAGCCAAGTCATCGGGGCAGACCAAGATCACCCTCGTCTATGATGTTTTTGTTGCCTGTCGTTTATCCGAAGCCCGTTTTTTCATACGTTCGCTTATTGGCAAGTTACGCATTGGGATAGCAGAGCAAAGTCTGCTAACGGCTCTAGCCATTGCCTTGGTTAAGAGGAATCATTACGAGGAATGTAAAATAAGCAAAGTGACCGACATATACAAAGATGAGGTAGCGGAGACTACATTGCTGCTGAAAACTACTTATTGGTACTTATTCAAACGGGACTTGTTTGTAAGAAAATGAAGTGGTTAAAAAACAATAATTTTCTTGATTTTCTTTCTAGTCAGTGCCCAAACTATGATATTATCATTCCAGCGATTCTTAAGTACGAAATTAAAGAACTCAGTAATCGGTGTCCTATGCACCCAGGAATGCCCCTTCGACCCATGTTAGCGCAACCGACAAAGGGTGTCCATGAAGTTCTAGAGCGTTTTGGCGGTATGCACATTACCTGCGAATGGAAATACGATGGAGAACGTGCTCAGATACACTGTAATGAACAGGGAGAAATAAGCATTTTTTCCCGCAATTCGGAAAACAACACGGCAAAATATCCAGATTTGATTGCTAGGAGTAAAAATTTTCTAAAAAAGCCCGTGCAAACTTATATAATTGATAGTGAAATTGTTGCCTGGGATGTGGAACGAAAACAGATTTTACCTTTTCAAGTGCTTACCACAAGAAAAAGAAAGAATGTGGATATAGATGAGATAAAGGTCCAAGTCTGTGTATATATATTTGATTTACTTTATATAAACGGCACAGCTCTGGTAACTAAGCCCCTATCCGAACGTCGAAAGCTTCTATTGGAGCATTTTCAGGAAGTCGAAGGTGAATGGCAGTTCGCCACGGCTTTGAACACAAACGACATGGACGAGGTGCAACAGTTTTTGGAGGAGTCAGTTAAAGGCAATTGTGAAGGACTTATGGTAAAAACTTTGGATGAAGAAGCCACTTATGAAATTGCTAAGAGATCTAGGAATTGGTTAAAATTGAAAAAAGATTACTTGTCGAATGTGGGCGACTCGCTAGATCTCGTAGTAATTGGTGGCTATAGAGGAAAAGGACGGCGAACTGGTACATTCGGCGGTTTTTTACTCGCCTGCTACGACACGGAGAATGAGGAGTATCAAAGCATCTGCAAAATTGGCACAGGTTCGGGTTTCTGTCTATATTCCAACCCATAAACACAATACACATAGACTTTTCCTTTGCTCTTTTTTTTAAGGTTTTACGGATGATGATCTAAAAGCACATTCCGAATTCTTGGGTAAATCAGTGATCAGTGAACCCAAATCGTACTACAGATACGATTCCAGCCTTGAACCGGATGCTTGGTTTGAGCCAGTTCAAGTGTGGGAAGTAAAATGTGCTGATCTTTCGCTTAGTCCAATCCATCGTGCAGCCATTGGGATTGTAGACAACGAGCGCGGAATATCATTACGGTTCCCCCGCTTCATTCGTATCCGCGATGATAAAAGCAGCGAAAATGCTACTGATTCCCAACAGGTTGCCAACATGTATCTGTCACAAGACCAGGTTAAAAATAACCAAAAAACCTGCACTCAGATGGATATGGAGAGTGAGTTCTATTAATACCATCAATATATTTTTAATAAAAGAAACACAAATTTATACATTTGATTTTATTTTATTTTGTTGGATTTACACTTAAAGAGTTTGCACTGTTGTTGCTGCTCTCCGAAGATTTGGAGACGCGTCGCACATCCTCCATTTCGAGATCTTTGCGCTCGTTGGGTTTTGATTTATTACGTTTTCCTGAACGCCTTTTTTTTTTGAACGCTTTCTCATCGGCTATTGAAGCCTCGCCCTCAGAACGGCAGCCTTCTGGCAATTTGGCTGTATTCTGTGGGTTTTCATCCGATCCGAGACGTAATCGAGCCTTTGGCTGATATATGGCAATGGATGGGCGATCCTTCAAATTCAAGAAAAATTATATATTTTAATAGGCATTGGAAACAGGATAAGGAGTATATATATAAAGCTACTATAGTATATACTATAGTAGTGTATAAATCGACGACAAAGACGGATAAAAACTCAAATATAAACTAAAAAATAGACATATTTACTAAAGAATTTCCTTTTTTCTACGGACTGGCGTACAACATAAGACAATTTAAATTTAATTAACATTTACCTTATTTCTTATACGGCGCTCCTCTGAAGACCGAAGCTTGGATTTGTTTGACTCCGGATTTTTTGTTGCCGTAATTTTTGCTTCGCTTTTCTTACTGCCTACATCTACATTGACTTTTTGATCAGTATTATTAGGATCAACAGACCAAACTGAAATATCGGGAAATGTATTGCCGTCTTCTTTTGTATCCTGTACCTTAGTGTCGTCTTTCTTCAAAATTACGATATCCGTTTCAGCTTTGGGCTGACCTTTGCCTTTTTTTGATTGCTTTGAAGGTTTGTCACCTTTTTTCTTGTCGCGCTGCTCACGATCTCGCATCTGTTTTCGCTGTTCATGCTCCTCCCGCCGACGTTGATCACGCTCTGTACGTCGTTGCGAACGTGAAGATTTAGTTGGCTCATTTGGATTTTGCGAAGCTTGTTGGGTGTCTTTTTTAGCATTAGATGACTTCTTGTTTTTTGTGTTGGTTTCTTTAGAATTTGTATTTTTTGACTGGTCCAACAAACGTTGCTGCTTTTGTTCCTCCCTTTGCTTACGCTTGTCCTCGCGTCGTTTCTCCTTTTTATTGGCCAAGTATTGAAGCAGGGGTGTACTCTGCACTTTTTCATCATCTGTATCGTCATAGGAAAGATCTATTTTTACGTCTCCCAGGCGGCTCGCCTCTTCCTTGTCCTCAATAAACTTTTGAACGAATTCTTGAAAGTGTGATTCATTCTCCACTGTGTTGACTTTGTTGTCGTGGCTGCGAGCCTTGTTCTTGGCGAAACACTGAAACGGGGCATACTCAACAATAGCGACATATTCATCTCCCTTAGCATCCAAGAATACGTATCCATCAAACCGATCCCGAAATTGGAGAACTTCGTCTATGTTCTTCATAGACATATTGATATAAGCGCGACATGAGGCCTCTTGGCCAAGTGTCCAGTCGGCTGGACAATAATAGTAAGAATCGATTTCCGGCAAAGGATCCACATGTTCTAAAAATTCCTTTTCTGTCATTGTTGGCGGCAAGTGCCGCACCACAATCTAAAACAAACTCGATTAGTATGTGTATATCTCGATGTATTTTCAATGCCTAGGTTAAATTTTAATACCTTGATTTCACTGTGAGACTTATTCTTTGTCCGCGGTTTCTCTACCGGGACAGGTTTTTTCTTTTCCTCAGACGTGCTTTCCGACATTTTTTCAAAACAAAAACACAATAAGACGAACCCAAATTCACAACAGTTTGACAAACGAAAATGAGTCAACTGAGATGCTCAAAATTATTCGGAACTAGTTCAGAGCATATTGAACAGAGTAGTTCAAAATTCCATCATAAGCTTAACACAACATTGAAATTTGGCATACCTGTTACATTTAAAATAAAAAATTAATATAATTTAGTAGTTACTTAGTAGCGAAAATTCATTTATTTGTTCGTTTTTTTTTCATATAATTTGGCCGTTATCTTGGATTTCAAACAATTTCATTGTATTACCTAAACTTAGTTTTATAAATAAATGCCCCAACAGTTGGGTTTTAAACACCTCTGTGTGTGACCAGTAAATAAGCAAAAAAGTTTCAGTACTTTTGCCGAGGAATGGTTAAGTATTGTACGTATGCAGTTAACTAAAATGGCTTTTTGGAAAGCACAACAATGAGGTCAATTAACCAATAAAATGACTGATGCAGATCTCCCTCGCACAAATATGGCGCCTTTGTCCAGGCCTCTACACGAAAACCACAGTTTTCCAAGAGTTCCATAAACATTGAAGCTTCTTCTTCAAACGACAATTGACCTCCACGGCCCCGATCTTCGAGAAGTGGTCGCAGAGGCAAGTGCGAGGTATTTGTTTCAACATAATGCATATATGGAAGTACTAAGGCCACAACCGCTCGACCATTTGGAGCAAGTGTCTTGTGTATATCCTCCAATAATTTAAACGAATCAAAACATCGATCAAGTACGTTAAGACATAGAATTAAATCCATATCCTGAAGGCCACATATATCGGTTATTACATTAAAATTAAGTTTTTTCAGCCTGTCCCGCATTGTCCAACTGGCTTCCGTTGCGAACACTTTCAGGACGGCATTCCCCGTGAATTCCGCCACTGTATTAGCAACACGTAAAGATATTTCACCATCACCAGCCCCAATGTCCAAAAGGGTAACCTAAATTATCAGTGATTTTAATTTAAACTTTGTTGCATTAAAAAACTTTTTTACCGTATCGGACATAGACGTTGCGGGAAAACCGCCTGCTTCAAGTAACTTGTAGAACTGTTCTTCGGATAGAATAAACATTGATCCACGTTTCAGGAAGCCATTGATATCAGTTTGAGTCATAAAAAATTGGAGAACTGACCTGGCCAAAGCGTGCCATAAATGCAACCATATGTTGGCTGATAAGATTTTTGTTTGTTCCAGCCATCTTGCCGTTGTTGAATCCTGTTCCAAAGCAACAAATCTTGACTGAAATCTGGGTATCTCGTGTTCCAATGAGTACCACTGCAAGAGAGAATCAACCAAAATCACGCCGGCTCTTTAATTTAAAACTTAATTCATACATTTCGTGTGTCTATATTTTCTAGTGAGTTATCATTGTGGAATTTCGCATGGATGACTCGCGCAAGGGTTCCTCTTGGCCTGTATGACATCCTGATATCCTATTTAGAGATGAACTGAATTGTCAGACTAAGGTGCAGTTGTCTATCGAAGTTACAGTTCAGAATTTGTTTAGTGTGACCACTTTTTGTTAAATTTTGTCTATCGATGATTTTACAACTCCTACCTGTGAGGGCGGCTTGGAGGAATTCTTGTTCTTGTAATAAAAACAATTTAACCAAAAAGGGAACAGAATGAACACTAATTCGGAGGATAAGACAATAAGTACATGCGGCTACAGTAATGACGATTTACCGTACTTCGCCGAAAAGTTTCCGGGAAAGGTTTGTTGCCTATGCAATCTTGGAGAGAAAAGTGCCTTGGGACAAGGCGTAATCGTTCAATTAACAGTGCGAAGCGATTTTAAAGACAAGGAAAGCGATAATAAAGAGGAACGTAAGATCAATTATGGAGCCAGGCAGCCAAGTGCAAGTAGCATCGCCGGAGAGTGCAACTATGAATTGGACAAAATTGGTCAGCCAGAGATTGTGCATTCCTCCGCGTTCCACGAAGAAGGCTTTGTTTATGTTCATAGAATGTGTTTAATGTGGTCGCTACGCAAGACTCAAATAAACGATGCTGATGTTATACAGTTTCTAACGCTTTTGGGTGAGTTCTTGGAACAAAAATGCGTTTTCTGCAATCAATATGGAGCATCCATTACCTGCAAGATGAATTGCCGTACGTTGCACCATTGGCCTTGTGCCGCGGCTGCCGGTTGTCTCCTGATTTTGGAAAGCTTTACAGTTTTCTGTACAGAACATTTAAGTCAAGTGCCTCTCATATGTAAGTATCGCTTATCTGGTGAAGACGCGATTTCTAATTTTTTTCTTTTGTTTTTAGGCAGTGATAATAATGTTGAGTGTTTGTCTTGTTCTTCATTGGGCGACTTGTCTAAATTGATTATGTGTAGTTCCTGTGGAGACCACTTCCATTCAACTTGCATTGGTTTGGCTAATTTGCCAGGTATACGAGTCGTTTTTGTTTAAGGAAAACGCTTAATGCACGGAAAATGTTTATTTTTTCTCTTGGTTAGATACAAGATCTGGTTGGAACTGTGCCCGGTGTACCAAATGTCAAATATGCAGACAACAAGACTCCAATGACATAAAGTTCGTCAAATGTGAGCAGTGCCAAAAGATTTACCATGCTTCATGTCTAAGGCCTGTAATATCATCAATTCCAAAATATGGCTGGAAATGTAATGTACGTATCTTTGTTTAAATAAATTAAATTATATCAAATAATAACAAACATCCGTAATAATTCTAGCGATGTCGTGTTTGTACAGACTGTGGCTCTCGGACACCAGGCGGTGGCAGTTCTTCTCGATGGCATAGTCATTACACAATTTGCGACTCCTGTTATCAGCAGCGGAACAAGGGATTCTCATGCCCTATATGTCAAAAGGCATATAGAGCAGCCTCCCATAAGGAAATGGTTAAGTGTAGCTGGTGCAACAAGTAGGAATATTATAAAACGTTTTTTGAACATATCTCAAATTGATTAAACATTTATTTTGTCCAGATTTGTACATAGCACATGTGATGAGGAAGCCGACTTAATGGCCTATCACAAGAAAAAAGAACAGAATCCAGACTATGATTATGTTTGTCCAAATTGTAAAACTAATTCTGCAGGACCTCCGCAATCGCAGTTAATTGACTCGGCGGATTTGGCCTTGTCAGAGTCTCAGACTTCGGACACTCAGCTAACTGTAAAGGACATTGAAATGGATCCATTGGAAGGAAGACCTAATTCCGATACTTTGAGTGATGACATACAAAAACTGCCCGTAACTAAAAAAAAAGTCTGTTTGTCGAACCTTCGTGGCAAGGGCGCAAAATTTATGCTGCAGCGAATGGGTGTGATGTCCCAAATAAGCAAGAAACGGAGCACACGGGGCAAAGGACGTCAACTGGTTCTTGCTAATAGCTCAGCCGATCGTTATGTCAATCGAAACGTAGATGCCGACTTTGCCAGTGATAAGAAAATGTTACTTTGCTCAGCACGAGATAATTTTATATTAACTCAAGATATTTGCGTCATGTGTGGCTCTTTGGGCATTGAAAGTGACGCCGTGATGATCACATGTGCCCAATGTGGCCAATGCTATCATTCATACTGCGCCAGTGTTAAACCCTCAAAGGGAATTCAGCAAAAGGGCTGGCGTTGCCTGGACTGTACCGTATGTGAAGGTTGCGGTAAAAAGAATGATGAAGCCCGTCTACTTTTGTGCGATGAGTGTGATATATCCTATCACATTTATTGTGTAAACCCGCCTTTGGAGGCTGTGCCGCAAGGCACTTGGAAATGCTCTTTTTGCTCAATATGTCAAAAGTGCGGACGCAATCCAACAGAAAAATCTGAATTCATTGACTCAAATATGTCGGAATGTCCGCCATGTGCCAGCCAGTCATCTTGTCCAGTATGCACAAATGCTTATGCGAACGGCGAGATGATAATTCAGTGTGAGAAATGTGAAATGTGGTCCCATTTCGGGTGTGACTCCATTAATTCTCAACTGACCATTGATTACTATGACAAGAATATTTACAAGTGCCTCAAATGTCGTTGCAATAGCAAACCGCAGATCCCAGCCACACCAGATGCCAACATGGCGAATGACGATATAAAACAAGCATCAGGACACAAACTTATGTCGCAATTATCAACAGGGTCAGGACAAGAGGGCGGCAAGACTGGTACAGGTGGCTTAGATAGAAATATAATGTTGGGTGGAAGCGAAATAACCGAAAGCCCGGAGGCCATACACTGGATTGATGGTGTGTGCTTAAGTGAAAATGGTTTGAACATGATCAAATCGCTATCCACTGAAATAAAACGAAAAAGAAAAATGCGTCAGCAAATTGGCAACGCCAAAGATGGGCAGGTAGATGGTAACACACCTGAAGAAACACCAAACGAGAAGTATAAGGACGGAATGATTTGGGATGGTGCTGAAACAGCGTTACCCGAGGGTTTTTCTATATCAACAAACGATGAAGGAGTTCACATTTTGCGTAAAAAACGGCAACGAAATTTGCAGAAATTGGGCATCGGAGGTTTTTCTGTTCGTAATAGAGCCGTTAAAAAGGACAACGAGGAGACTTCTACCGATCCGCTAAATTCCGTTGTTGTTATCGACAAAAAGAAGAAAATAATTCGTAAAAAACAGAAAAACAAACTTATTGAAGCCTATCCAGCCTACCTGCAAGAGGCATTCTTTGGAAAGCCTTTACTGGAGTCGAGCGAAACTGTCCAATATGAGTCGGATTCATCGGACGAAATAGACACAACGATGAAAATGTATTTCACTCGACCCGATGCCAAAACGCCAGAAAATGAGACACTCCCCGCAATAAAAAGCCCAGCCAAATCGTTAAAGAAGGCGAAGCCAGAGAAGATTGTTTCTGAAAATAAAAACACTTTTGCGGATCAATTTTCAATTGGCACTCAACCTATGGTAACACAGCCATCGACTCCTAATAACATGTTTGGTAAATATTCAATGATTTTCAAAAAGATTTTATTTTGTCACTTTGTTCTTTTTTTCGATATAGATACTACGCAAGTGGAGATTCCATCTAATACTGTTCCTACGAGGCACGCGATTGATCAATTGGTTCGTATTTGGAAATAATTATTGTGTTACGTTTTTTTGAACCACAAAATTTTTTAAGGCACCACAACCTATTTCTGAACTGGAGGGAACAAATGCATCTGTGAAGTTTGTACAAAACTCTGAAAATATGGAAAAATCAATTGGGTAAGACCTTTTTGTTTTGGTTTGTGGAGTCCATTTTTATTGTATATTTCTTTTTAGTGGGGAGCCACCTGTTGTGGCAGTCGAAAATTATAATGTTCCTCAGCAATTAGCACCACCTGAACAAAAGTTTCACGGACACTTGTATATGCCGCCGAATATTACAACTAACTCACAACAGATTCATTATCACCAGCAAGCAGATACTTTAGCCCAACAGAACAGGCAAAAGGTGCAAAGCATTATTGGCCCAGGGCAAGTTCTTATGCAAGGTGAGATTAAAAGAGTGGAAGAGATCCCTAAACC
Organism: Drosophila neocordata; assembly: GCA_018903615.1. Lineage (NCBI taxonomy): Eukaryota > Metazoa > Arthropoda > Insecta > Diptera > Drosophilidae > Drosophila > Drosophila neocordata. The sequence goes on along the minus strand of JAEIGI010000025.1, from coordinate 29,108 downwards.
TATCGAAGCAGCCCCGGAAGGTCTTAATGCAGGGACTCAAAAAACTGCTGAAAAAATGCGTAAAGATGAAGGTAAAACAGCAAAATGATGTATTTTTTTTTGATTTAACTTTTAGTGTTTCATTATAGACCTTGGCCTAATGGCAACCATTTCGGCAGTACTTTATGCCAATACTGAGCATGCCAATCTGAAGGAATTGTTTCCCAACTGGAATGATCGCTGTAAGCAGATTTTGAAAAGATGGCGCTCTCTATGCAACGAAAAGAAAGCCCCTTTTCTACAAAAAGCTAAAGACAATCGATCGGCACTACGGCAGAGACGTGAGCAGAGCAAAATAACGGTACCACAAAAAGCGCCACCAAAGCAGGAGGACTTATCGCGATCTTGGAAACAACATCACGGCGGTAAACTGAAACAGGAACAGCCAAATATGTTTGTTAGCTATACCAGTAAGTGTTAACTTTATAAGAAATATTTAATTGTATTTTAAATTCTGTATAAATCTGTCTTCAGATTCGATTCAATATGACCCCATGTGCTACGTTGGTCAGGTTGCTGCAACGGCTAATACACCACAAGCAACGCATGTTGCTCCACTGGTTAATGATAATTTAATGGCCAAGACTACTTCTACCTCTGTTAAAGTCTCCAGCACTGCAGACAACCGGCTGGAATTAAATTCAGTTTATAACACCGAGCCAATCGGGGACAAAAAACTAAGAAATCTATTACAAAAAACAAATTCTGAGCCGATGTTAATGGGAGCAAATTCTGAACTATTTTTGCAAAACGACGTTTTAAGACTCGGTCTAATGTCCAATCCTCCTTTAATACAAAATAATCCAATGTTAAGTATAAGTGGGAAAACGCAACCACTGGAGAGTAGAGCCTTGGAACAAGATGTAAAGAATCAGCCCGATTTAAAAATGTCAGAGTCGCAGGAAGGCATTTCATCCTCTGCAGTTGAACTGGAGAATGTTGGTTTCGGCGACATATTAGGAGGCCTTGGTGAGGGTGATGATGACGATTTACTAAAGTCGTTAACATCTGAAATTGGAGATGACTTTAACATACTTGAATATGCTGATCCAGAGCTTGATGTTAATGTTCTTAACACATTGGACTTTGAGGATAATGAGAAATGCTCGAATTGACTTCAAAAGCGGAAAAAAAACTAATTATCATAAATGAAAAAACGAAAATAATAAATGATGCGATAAAAAATAATTGTATTACATTTCCATACTAATATTAAGCACTTTTTTTAATAAATACAAACATACACTGAATGCACAGTAAACAATACTATTGTTTACTAGAAAATACATTCGTATACTAATTAAGCTGATTAAGATTGCTCTCAGTCTTTTAAAATTAGATGCAAGACCTTATCTAATTTAAGATTGCCATGAAGCTATTAATTGTTATTTTGGCTTCTCTTTTGATAACAAAGCCACTTCTTTTTTAGATAGATTATAGGGGTAATGAAGACTTGTTGGTACGAAAATTTTACCGAGTATTTGGCTGAAAAATATATATAATTAATACTGTAAATTTAATAAATATTTCTGCTTACTTGTTGAAGTTTTCATCGTAGCCCACTGTGTAATTTGTTGGTATATTTGCTGCTGCCCCAAGATATAAGCATTCGGTGGGAGGCTGTACGGCGTAAAATGGGTAGTCGAAAGTATTAATGTAAATATCAACACAAAGGCCATGACTACCCAAATGAAGTTGACTCGCCACTGACGGTTGGCTAAATCCACAGCTACCCAGCATTATATTTCTGTGGCAGGAGTGAATAAAGGTTCCTTTATCACGGCTCGAGTGAAAGCATTGAACATGCTTGCCAGCTTTTGAATGATCCGTCACAATTGGATCAAATCCAGGGCCAGCCATATCACATGCTAGACAAATTATAAAAATTTAAACATAACTTTCAATAATAGATGTATCTCTTCTTACTGTCTATATTTTGGATAACATGTTTTGGTCTCAAGGAACGTCCCACGGCCGATGCCAACTGGCCACCAAAACTAAAGCCGAAAATGTATGCCTGCTTAGGCTGAAACCCGTACATTATTAAAGAAAGTAAAATGGAAACAATTGCTCTTGTAATGTTTTCAAAATTGGAGTATAATCTAAAAAATATTAAATAGTATATGATAAGGTATTCAATATTACAAATTTAACGAGAGCTTACCTCATATAAGAAGAGCTAGCTATGACGCTGTAGTCGATACATATAACACAACCTCCTCTATAATAGCTGAGACCTGAAAAAAATAAAATGTATTCAAACTTATTTAATAATGTATGAGAAACTAATTTGTTTTTAATATACCTACGTTCAATAAGTGCAAGAGACCACTCATCAGCACAACTTTGTATCCATCCATGTAACACAATTGCAAACTTCTCTGATGGTGAACAACCAGAATTTGCTAGTATGTTTCCATCAACAGAAGCTGATGACTCCAAAATCTTTGTGTTATTTCTATTTCGTTCACACAGAAATAAGTTACATTTTTTAATAAAGTCATATTTTAATAGAATTGTTGCTATTATATTTTTTATGGCAGAAAATTACTTAGATAAACTACTTAAAAAACTAATAAAAAACACTTACTTGTAGAACAATAATCTTATAGACTTAATAACGTCATTTTTGGTTTTCTCTTGGTCTATAAACATAAATAAGAAATGAATTTCTCATTAGGTGAAGATGCAAGATTACATCTTGATCCATACCTTGACTTTCTTTTTGTCTAAGATGAATTGATGACTGTCGCAACAGCTTGCGCCTCAACTCTAATTTAGCATCGACATCTTGAATTAAAACCATCACAATGACAATTAATGCTAGTTTAGCAGTTAGCTGGATTTTAGAATATTTCATTGTATTCATTTCCGAATGATGAAACTTAAAAAAAAGTGAGATCGAGAACAACACATACGCCGTGTAGACATTACAGTTTTAACTGCTAAGGAGAAAGCTGTGACTTTTGATAAATTTATCGATAAGTCTCGTACCTTATCGTGGTGATCTAAGCTAGCCTATATGCCATTATGAAGGTATGCATCTGTCAAGTAATTTTCTTTCACTTCTAGCATATCATGGAACCATAAAGTTGTGTGGTTTAATTTAATTTATTTTTTTCCTTGAAGTTGTTAATTCACCAAAAATATATTTCAAATTATATTTGAGTTATGTGTATGTTGTACATAATATCTGTATAGTGTATCTATTGATTAGGGCAGTCATTAGGCGACTGCTTCTTATTTTGGGTTTTCTTTTGGGCCTTTGACGGTACCTCATCAGTATCGTATTCGTCATCATCGTTCTCATCGTAATCCTCCTCCTCGTCCTCATCATCTTCATCATCGACAATGTCACCGGTATAATAAAGCACTGCTTTTGGAATAACTCTGGCACGCAAAAAGTGCCCAATTTCAAAATCTGTTGCCAAAATCTAAAAAACAAATACAAAACAATGTGAAATTAAACGGTGAGTGCACTACATTTTAAAATAGTTTCTTTTTACCTGATTAGAGTCATCATCGATTTCCTCCTTTTCAGTTGGGGCCGCCGGTGGGTTAAAGAAATTGAAGAACGAGTCTGTTGGAACTTGTTTGACAATTGTACGCACGGCGCCGCGCTCCTTATGCTTCTGCTTCTTCCGAATTGTCTTCACAGTCAAATTCATTTTCTTTTCCCAATTAATTGTGCAGCCCTAAAAAATTGGAATGGAATTAGAAAATGATAATGAAGAAAGTTAATTTGTTCATTAATTGTACCGTGCACTTATAAATCTCCGGACCTTCAAATGCGAATGGGTCTTCTGGATCGACAGTGGATTTAAGAAAATATTGTTTTGTAAGAACTGTGTTCGAGAAATATTCGTTCTTATCGAAATGGAACTCTATGGTGTATGAATGCTGCCAAGTGGAATATAACAAAGAGGATTAAAGTTTTTAATATAACAAAAGAGCAAGTAAGTGTATTCTTCACTTACATCGTCATCATATGTAACAACAATATCTGTAAGCTTTCGCAGAGCGGGCTCATCATGTGTCTGGATCATCTCGGACAAAATTGCCGTATTGCGGAACACAGTCAACCAAAATCCAGGAACACCCTTGGCATCTTGGGGCATATTTTTGACTTCCTTGAGTGCCTCCCGGAATTGGTCACCATCGCCTTCCATGACTATATCTTCAGGTTCATTCCACTTGGGTTCCTCCTTAGGCGGATCTACAATGCCTTTAATAATTTCCGTACGTTTATCGAACAACGGCTGATATTTTTTCTGATACAGCTTCTCAAGCTTGTAGACCTCTTCATAGAATTCAGCTTCAATTGCCAAATGGTCCAGCTGCAAATTTTTCAGTGCCACCAATCTGTTTTGAACTGGTGCTGGCAGAGCCTTGACCATCTCTTGTAAGTACTGACGCCGCAGTACGGAATTCATGTACCCCGGCCTACCAAGTTGGTGTCAAGACAATAATCTTCATTAATTTGGATCCGTATGTTAAGCTGGACGTTTATACTTACATGGACTGACAATCAGAATTTGATTCATTATCGTCAACTTCAGTAACGTTTGACTCTGTCTCAGGATTTCCCTCAGTTGAAGCGTCCATTTTCAATTCAACAAATGCAGATTTCTAGAAAAACATGTATTGCTTTCAAATAATTTTCCTATACAAACGGGGTGGTATACACTCAGATACTGCATTTAGCAAAGTAATACGCCATTATAATATTATGTAGAACATACTTACAAATACGTGCATGTATAAATGTGCATGTATGTATGTATGTTTGTGCAAAATTCCCACACTTTCTCACAAAACACGTGTTAGCCCCTAAAGCAAAAGCTTATCGGTGCGACATTTACTTTATAGTTTTTTTCATTAATGTTTTACTAGCTGACCTACATATGTATTTAATCTAATTCAAGTGATATAGAATTAAAGAAAATTTGATTTATGACCTCACCTTTAAAATAAAAAGGGCTCGGATAAAACAGCGATAAAGCACACCGCAATGACGCCAAAAAGAAAAAAGAAAGAATTAGAAAACAGTGTAACCATCAGATTCCTAATAGTGTGACCGAGTTGGTTGACTATAAATGCCATGCAAGTTTGGCGCCAAAATTTTGCTAAGATTTGAAATATCTAATGAATTGGTAGCGAAACAGTTTCGCTTTATTTTAAACTACGCATATTTTGAATCTTTTAATTTAAGTTAAGATATATTTAAAACTGTTAACAGAATTAACATTAAACTGGTGTGCCCCTTTGCTTTTCCCATACTTTTGCTCACAGGGTGCCGTTGAAAGTTACCCAACAAACATTTTGGGTTAACAAAACTGCTTTATGTATGTGTGATATGCATTCCTCTCAATTTGTTCAAGTAATTATGTAAATTAAACTAATTTTTATATACTGGCATTATATTTTTATTAATATTATTTTAAATTAAGTAATGGAAATAAAAGATAGATTAAATTACTAAAATTTTAACATATGGCTCTATACCCACTCGTTGAAATGCAAAATAAAGATGTCCATTTTGTTTTGGTCCTTTTACGATCATTTATTTTTAAATTGTAACTGGAGTCGCAGGGCCTTAGTAAAAAAGCATACAGGCTTACATAAAAATTGTGATGTGTATAACTTCATTTTAGAAAAGCTATAAGCAAGTTTAAGTAAACCTTAGAAGCACCTTGCAGAAATAAACTGTTGGATGACAGAGATAAATAGACCATAAAAATAAATTTCTCAGAAACTTTTAAGAACGTGGTAAAATTAATTAAATTAATGATGGTTAATAGGGCTTGGCTATTGGTTACCATCTCAAAGACGTGTTTGATTTTCCTAGCGTAAAGGCTGTTCTGTTTTCAATTGTTCCTGCTCATACTTAAGTATAGTTAAGCTTAACTTTTTTTTTAAAACTTGACTCTTAAAATCCGGCAGAATGATTTTGAAAGTTTTTTTTATTTAGTTATCGCATACTTTTTACAAAGTATTTAGAACTCGTTCTTGAACTAATTTGCAAAGTCGGGCTAAAAAAATGTTTTCCCTCATTTATTATATTTTTTAATTTGTGCAAAAAGGCAAACGTTGTTACATTCGTATTTAACGGCAACCAAATACATAGATTTGAATAAATAAATCATTACAAATTTTTTATATGGAAGTGTTCTTAAACACGAATTCATATATATGTATGTATGTATGTACACACGTATGTGCATTTGAATTATAACTAACATTTTTAGCATTTTGTCTTGTGACAAAGATATGGAGATTTAGAAGTTGACTATTTATATATACATACATACTATTTATATATACATACATACATACATACATATACATATGTGGATATGTACATGTACAGAGTTGTACTTTAAAAGCCAAAGCATAGAAATTGTATGTATGTATGTATAAATTTATAATAACTTCACTATTTTTATACAGGTGCATATATGTATGTACATATTAATGATGTACGTATGTCTAAACTGTGTGCTTAATATTCAAAAATAATTATATAACAGAACTTTACCTTTCTGTACAAATAAACAAACATACATATTTATGTTTGTATGTACATATGTATCTCATGGTTAAAGTATTTGTTGTCTGCTTTATAAATTTGGGCAACAATCAGTATTTTTTTATTTCACACAATTGGTAACTTTTCATGCTTCGATTTGCTCAAGATTAAATTATCATAAAAATGGTAAATGTATACAGTTATGATGGTGTTAATTGCAATAAAATTGAGATATCCCTGGCTGTATGTATTTTTCCAAAATACAATCGTCATCCGTCCGTCTATGCCTATGCTATGCATGCATTACATTTGATTTCAATTACAATTTTCATTAATACACTAGCCAGTCCCCCAACTTGCTATTCCAAATTATATACAGTAGAAAATCATTTTGTATTACTCATGCGCCTTTAATATGATAGTTTTATTTTATTCGTACAATTGAAAAGTTCGCTGAATAAAAAGGAGAGAAGAATTATATTTATATATATATATATATAACGAGTGTGCTGTGAATTAATAAAATAAATAACTAGAGAAAGGAAGCTAACGGTACTGTTAGCTGGTTGGTTGTTGTCGTTGACCTCGAGTGCAAGTGCAAGGCGCTTATTCAAGTAAATCTTAATCACATAGAAAACCTCTGAAAATATACATATGTATACATGTACATATTATATATAAACGTATATATGAAAGTGTTTACAATATATAACTCTTACGCGTAAACATTCAATTTTTGTCGAATCATACAGACAGTCGCCCGATATAAAAGATTATGTTCATTCTTTGAAGGGGAGGAGGTGTGGGTACAGATGTGGTTGCAGAAAGTTTCTGATGTTCCCATTATTACTGTATATCAATTGTTTGTTTTTATTGTTGTTAGGTAATACTTGTAAGCCTTCGGCATATGTATGAGTACATAAAACATTGTTAGACTGACTTTATGTATGTATATATTTTTGTTTGTTGGTATGAACGTAAAAATGCCTATGTCCATATAAATGATGTATATTTTTATGTACATACATACATAACATGAATCCACATATTTATATACATACATACATACATACATACATATACAAACCAAACGAAAGGGTGATATCAATAGAACTCAACAAGGGGTTTCAACTTTTATATTTTAGCCGGTTGACAAGTTTTAAGATAATACCGTAAAGACGAAACTTGATTATTTGTTCACTGATATCTGATGGAGTCCTACAGAGGGTATAATAGAATAATAATATGTTATTTTTCTTATCTTTATACTCGTAATATTAATCAAACAATTATTATTGAAAAATTCAGTCCGTATATATAATCATATGATTAGATGAATCGTAATTGAGAGTTAAAAAATTTAGAAACACGTCGTTTTAAGGACATGCTCCGATTATAAGTGATGCTGTATTTATACTATTTTATGTTGCGGTTAAAGTTTAATTTGATAATCCAAAAAAAAGATGCACATATGACATACATAAATAGATATGCACATGAGATGATTTAATTAATTAAATTTTTGTCATTTCAGAGAATATGCCAGATAGATTTCAAGTTACCAAAGCAGATGAAGATACTGTATTGGACTATCAGCATGATGAATCAGCAAGTGGAAAGCTGCTAGGAGATATTCATGAAGATGAAGCTCAAGGTAGGAAAAAAATATTTTTACTTTAATACACCCAACAATTGTGGTTGCTTCTAATATGTAAATATTGGTAGTACGCAGATGAATATTCTCAGAACTATGAAAATGATAATCAAAGTAAAGTTAGATTTATTTTTTTGAAAGAAGTCGAAATAATGATAAAATCATGTGATTTGACATGTCATGACTAAAAAACTTACCTTGGTTATCCCTGTAAAGCTGTTTCATTCTGTTTTGTTACGCAAGGTCATTTAATATTTTTATGTTAAGGTGACATAATTAATTTTTTTTATATATTAATGATTATGTTGAGTCTGCAGCATTAAAAAAGCTTTGCGGTAACTTTAGCTTTTAATTCAAGGGAAATAAACTTGAAACTGTAAGAAGTCCATATAAAAACAAAACTCGTCATGATGATCACGAATTGTATATAGTTGGATATGGTGTAATCTATTTATTATACTTAAAATAGGATACAAGGGGAAAATGGGAAAAGGAGCTGGCAAACTAACCAAATAATTATATATTTTGTATAAGTATGTTACAAGCCATATATTGCTGCAGGTTACAGCTGTAAAATATATATATATATATATATATATATATATATATATGTATGTATGTATGTATATGCATGTGTATGTATATATGGGACTATGTTAGTTGCATTCCATTTGGCCCAATTGTAAAAATTTAAAATGTCCTGCTGACACATTTTCGAAAAGCTGCACAGCTGTAAAGCTTGTTGTGTGGGTAAAAGCTTTGATAACATCCCAGCCTCTGGGCAAGCTTTGCCCCTGCTACTTCCAATAGATGCTGTGAGAGAGAGCTGAACGGTCCTGATAAAATATACGTGTTTGTTTGTATCTGTCCTGGCCGAAATATACACATACCTGCAATTGACTCTCGCTCTCTTTTGGTCCCTGGTAGCTCTCTCTCTCTCTTTTGTCGTATATCTTTCCAAACGAATGTGTATAAAAATTGCGTGTGTAGAGAAGAGCTTTCGTTTTCATCTCAACTAAATGCTCAGGTTCCTGGGCAACATAATTTTTATTCGGCTTACAAACAGTTTTCTTAAGTTTTTCTATTAATCCAAAAAAAAGTAGCATAACTTTGAGCGTTTTCGCTTGATTAAAATAATTTTAGAGAAATAAAAAAATTTAAAAAAAATAGTTAAATAATGCAATGAATTAAAAATTCTTCTTAAACCGAGTAGAAATCTAATAATCGACGAAATCCAACAATAATCAAATACATACAAAAACGACAGTGTGTTCAATTATTAACTCCCTAAACCGCAGCAAAAATATAATCACATGGTGCAGGAATTCGTTTTTTCCTTGTTACATATACACATGCGTCTTTAGTTTGATTTTTATCAAGTGTCAAGTATTGTTAATTTATTTCATAACAATTTGCACAATCAACCTTTTAACAGTTAATTTCCCTCGCCAATGCCTCATTTGCAGGCATAGAAAACGAGAGAAAATTAAAGGAAAAAATGCATAACGAGTTCTAAATCCTTGACCTAAATTTACATCCTATACTTTTTTTTCGCGACAGTGATTCTGAATATTTATGCATATTTCAATGTAGTTGAAAAATAAGATTTCAGATAAATTTCAATGTCAGGCTTTTCAGAACTTAAGGCATTTTGGTATATGCTACTAGATTGTGCATATATCCGAAGTCCTGATCCATATTTTTATTTTAAATAATATTATTAACTTATTTATCAAATTGGCTCTGTACGTGTGTAGTTTTAGATATACAAAAGTTAATTGATATTCATAAAGTAAAAATTTGTCTTAATGTACGGTATTTTTTTATTCAATGACCACGCCTTTTGATTATATAATATAAGACATAATGCGGTTTTATATGTCTCATATATATATATATACACAATATCTAAATCTCATACCGATCATTTTCCCAAAGTGTTAGCTAATTTTAAGTGATAAAAGTGCAATCTAGAAGAACATTTTAGATTTAAACTTAACGTTAACATGCAAAACAACAGTGCAAAAGATGATACGGATGAAGTGGATATAATACCATCCGAAAAAAATGGCACAATGCACGATACAAAAGCAGGTACGCCCATTATCTAAACAGCGTGTCAAATTTTTACATATTTTAATATACAGATACACACATTCACATTTATTCATACTTATACATACATACATACATTCATACAGATATGCATATAGAAATCAAATGACGATAAACAAACGTTGGGTCGATATGGCATTTGTATGTATGTATGTATATATGTATGCATGTACTAGTATGTGGGTATAAAAGTTTAAGCCTATTGCATAACGGTTAGTAATCCAGACTAACTAGCCCCACCTAAACTACAAAAGTTATTCAAATATTTGTTTAATATTCATAAACAAAAAGAATTAGCAAAAAAGGGTTTACCACGCATTCAATTTTAAATAAATATATAAAAGCCAAGTATAATAAATTAAATAATGTTTACTTAATTACTTAATAGGATGGGCCTATCTCTTAATTTATTTTGTTTGTTTTTGTTTTTATCATTTAAATATTATTCTATTGAACAAGACCAAAGATTTTAATCACCGGAAGAAGCCATTTATCGTATGTAATTTAAGGCATCCTTTGAGTTGAAAACATCATTTAAAAACAAAACCATTTGGTTTATATATTATTGATCAGCTCATAGGATAATTAGTTTACATTGCTTAAATAATATAATTATTTAATTAAAATTAGTTTCCTGAAAGTGTCTATTGTGAATTTATGTTTTATAATTATAATTTATAAATCAATTTCTTTATCATTTCAGACTCAGGTGATATCCACAGGGATGAAGAAAATCAGAAGTCGCACATCGATCCAAACTTATATCTGTATGATGATGACTTGGCGACCAGGCCTCATATATCAACTTTCATTTCATCAATTGCCAATTATGAAAACACGATACCAGCTGCCACCGATCCAGATGCAAAGTCAGCGGCACCCTCGGCTCGTATGGGTATGTAAAGCATATCCTTAACTTGTCTAGTTGAAGAAGTTAAAGTCTGGATCATTTAAAACAAATGTAGCACCCGAAATTGTATAAAAAATTATTATAAACCTTAACTTAAAGATTGTAACTATCGAAAGGAAAAGAAAACATGCAATTATTGAATTTCAAAAGATGATCCTCTAGTAAAGTTTTAATTCCTTTTAATATTTGTAATTAAATTTGTTTTTTAGGCACCTTAATTGGAGTGTTCTTACCATGCATTCAAAACATTTTCGGTGTAATATTGTTCATTCGGTTAACATGGGTTGTTGGTACGGCTGGTGCTATTTGTGGATTTCTTATTGTCTTGACCTGCTGCTGTGTGGTAAGCAAAATACACGAAAGGTATTAAAATTTCTACTTACTATTAATTATTTGGTTAGACAATGCTTACTGCCATTTCAATGTCAGCCATCGCAACGAATGGGGTTGTACCCGCAGGAGGAAGTTACTTTATGATATCACGGTAAGTTAACCAAATTATATTGGATACGCAAAAACTATATATTTTTGTTAAATTTTTTTTTAAAATACAGATCACTTGGACCTGAATTTGGCGGTGCGGTGGGAATGTTGTTTTATACAGGAACAACACTAGCAGCGGCCATGTACATTGTTGGTGCTGTTGAAATTGTTTTAGTACGTATGAGAAATTCTAGAAAATATATTTATTTAAAATGAAATTTTTTATTTTTATTATCTTAGACATACATGGCACCATGGGCTTCGATCTTTGGCGATTTCACCAAAGATGCAGAGGCCATGTATAATAATTTCAGAGTCTATGGCACAGTGCTGCTCATATTTATGGGTATGTTGATTTTTATAGAGCTACAAATAACAGTGATTCACAAACTCAGGAATATTAATTTATATATTAATTTTCTTTTTTTAAATTAAACCAGGTTTAATTGTCTTCGTGGGTGTCAAATTCGTCAATAAGTTCGCAACTGTTGCATTGGCCTGTGTAATACTATCAATCATAGCAGTTTATGTGGGAATTTTTGACAATATTCATGGCAATGAAAAGCTATAGTAAGTCTGCTTTACTTAACTAAAGGATAACTAATAATATAATGTTTTGCAGCATGTGTGTTCTTGGAAAGAGACTTTTGAAGGATATCCCATTGGATAATTGCACAAAAGACGATTCATTCCTCCGTGATATCTATTGCCCCAATAACAAATGCGACGAGTACTATTTAAGTAATTAAAAATACAAATAATATTTCATTGAAGTTTGTTTTAAAATATTAACTTTCAATTCTAGATAACAATGTGACTAAAGTGAAGGGCATCAAGGGTCTCTCAAGTGGTGTTTTCTATGACAATATCTTTCCGTCGTTTTTGGAGAAGGGACAATTTATATCGTATGGCCAGAATTCAGTTGATATTGAAAACATTGGAGGCACATCGTATAATCAAATTATGGCTGATATAACAACATCATTCACTTTGCTCATTGGCATATTCTTTCCATCTGTAACTGGTAAGACAAATTAACCAATCGAATTAATTAGTTATATTGTATAGAATTTAATTTTAATTAGGCATCATGGCTGGATCTAATCGTTCGGGAGATCTTGCCGATGCTCAAAAAAGCATACCAATTGGAACAATTTGCGCTATTCTGACGACAAGTACGGTATATTTATCAAGTGTCATGTTTTTTGCTGGCACAGTGGATAATCTGTTGTTAAGAGACAAGTAAGTTTTTAAATTCTAATAAAAGCTTTAATTAAAATTATTTCATTAAAATTTCCATTTTAGGTTTGGTCAGTCCATTGGAGGAAAATTAGTTGTTGCCAATATTGCGTGGCCTAATCAGTGGGTCATATTGATTGGCTCGTTTTTGTCCACTTTGGGAGCTGGACTTCAAAGCTTGACTGGTGCACCACGTCTATTGCAAGCAATTGCTAGAGATGAAATTATACCATTTTTGGCCCCTTTTGCCAAATCATCTAGCCGGGGAGAACCAACTCGGGCTCTACTTCTAACAATTGTCATTTGTCAATGTGGAATTTTGTTGGGTATGTTATTATTCGATATAATATATTTCCAAAGCTAAAATTTATTTTTCCAGGTAATGTGGATTTGTTGGCGCCATTGTTGTCCATGTTTTTCCTTATGTGTTACGGTTTTGTTAATTTGGCCTGTGCTGTTCAAACCCTACTGAGGACACCAAATTGGAGACCACGGTTTAAATTCTACCATTGGAGTTTGTCCTTGATCGGTCTAACTTTGTGCATATCAGTAATGATTATGACTTCATGGTATTTTGCCCTCATTGCAATGGGAATGGCCATCATTATCTATAAATATATAGAATATAGAGGGTAAGGCGCATTTAAATGAAACCCAGAATTTTATCACCATTTCAAAATGAGAAGATTTTAAATTATTTGCAACTACTTTGCTGCATTGAATTTTTCTAGGTCAATATGATTTTAATTGTCTCCTCTATTTGCAGCGCCGAGAAGGAATGGGGCGATGGAATTCGAGGAATGGCGCTCACAGCTGCAAGATACTCTCTTCTACGTCTTGAAGAAGGCCCACCGCATACGAAAAATTGGCGTCCACAAATTTTGGTGCTCTCTAAATTGAATGACAACCTTTTGCCCAAATATAGAAAGATATTCTCGTTCGCAACCCAGCTAAAGGCTGGTAAAGGTTTGACAATTTGTGTGTCTGTGATAAAGGGCGACCACACAAAAATTACAAATAAAGCTGTCGATGCAAAGAACACTTTACGCAAATATATGACAGATGAGAAGGTAAAAGGATTTTGTGATGTTTTGGTAGCACAGGAAATTGGGGAAGGTCTGAGTTCCGTGTAAGTATACTGATAGTCCAGCATCTGCGCATACCGTAGTCAACTCTCTTCAATCTGCTCTTGTTGTTTTTTCTTTTTTTACAGCATTCAAACAATTGGTTTGGGAGGGATGAAGCCAAACACCGTGATTATTGGTTGGCCCTATAGCTGGAGGCAAGAGGGCCGCAACAGTTGGAAGACTTTCATCCAAACAGTACGAACAGTAGCTGCTTGTCATATGGCATTAATGGTGCCAAAGGGTATCAACTTTTATCCGGAATCGAATCACAAAGTAAAAGTGAATTTGCATTGCGGTTGGATTATTTTGTATATACTTTATGAATATTCTTTTAGATTGGTGGCAATATTGATATCTGGTGGATCGTTCATGATGGAGGTTTGCTAATGTTGTTACCGTTCTTGTTGAAACAACATCGTACCTGGCGGAACTGCAAGCTACGAATTTTCACAGTTGCTCAAATCGAGGATAACTCGATTCAAATGAAGAAAGATTTGAAGACATTCCTATATCATCTTCGAATTGAAGCCGATGTTGAAGTAGTCGAAATGGTAATTATAACCCGCTTTCTTTAAAGTCACCAAAGCATACTTTTATTAACCATATTTATAATTTGTTTATAATAGAATAACAGCGACATTTCTGCGTATACCTATGAAAGAACACTCATGATGGAACAGCGCAATCAAATGTTGAGAGCATTAGGCTTAAACAAGAAAGAGAACTCCAAAGTGGTAAGTATGCTTGTTATAGATATATTGTGCAGAAATTTCTTAAGACTCATCAAAAGTACATATATATATTTAGATGTACTTTTATCACTACTAAAATATAAACACATATTTTGCACATTACAATTTCGATATTGTTTAATGGTTTATTAGTATAATTTGAATATTTTTTGTATTTATGTATTTATACTTATTTGACCATAAATTCAAACCACTTTGGTTTTTTATCCATACATTCATACATCAGCAAACAAAAAAAAAAAAAAAAAAAAAAAAATATTGAGATCGAAATTAAAATTTTAAACTTTATATTTATTAAAAATCCAAAGGTTCAAACTATAATGGACTTTAAGGAAACACCCAGTGATAATAAATTGTCTTTGGTAAAGAATATACACATTGCAGAATGCAAATATATGCATACAGATATTCACATTATATACCAATATATATATATATACATGTATATGTACATACAATCCCAATCTATTCATCAATATAAACTCACACTTGTGTGTATTATTTGATCATTCGCATTAAAGTGCATGTGTATACAAGTGTACCTTTTAGAATGGAAAGAGAAATTTAATGATATGGTGAAAGTTTTAGGCACTGAGATATATAAATCCACAAACTATTACATACCGACTTTCATTATACATATTCATAAAGCTCATCGTGCTCCATATCTATTTAACTATCTATCTATCTATGTGCGTATGCTAATGTATTTTCATCTATATTCATATCTCACAAATCGTTGGTCATATCCTATTAATATAATACAGTGCGATATAAAGAAAGTTTACTTTGGGAAAATAATTTAATCTTAACTCTTTCAGCTAGAAATCTAGGTTTGAACTTTAGTTTAACCAATTCTTAACAGTTTCTCATAAAGGAAGCTTCTACGAATTCTTAAATATGTACTTTATAGTACTGCTATATAAATTTTCCAGTCGAAATATTAGTAAAAATATAGGAAAGAAAATATTTAAAAAAGGATTTTGCAAATTGTTTTATTATTTTAATAAAGTTAGTAAGCACAATCAGAAAAATCTCAAAATAAGTTATTGGAATTTGTTTATTCGTCTTAATCAAGTAGATGTTAACTCAGTTTTTTATTTCTAAGTATTAAAATGTAATAAATGCAATATTAGGTATATCTTTCACATATTTATTAGTATTGATACTTATATTGTAATGTTAAGGGTTTAAAATAAGTATTTTATGGGCAAACATCTGCATTACATTAAATATTTCATAATTTACGTACAATTTACGTGCTTTTACAGGACGTTCCAAAAGTCATATAAAAATGCTTGATTTATTTTTAAAGTTACGCTTCCAACTGCTAATGTTTCCCAATTAAAACGTTCCCTTAAAGATATTATTAAAGAGGTCAACGCATGTAAAGAATACGTTCCTTACAAAACCGATGCCAACATTCCCTTTAAAGATTTCATCAATATTTCGGAATTGAACTGCTTGGTTCTTTTTTTTTAGTTAATTGGTTAAATTGGTTTAAAGTCGCCAGAACAAATTGAGAATGAGTTACTTTCTCGAATGTTTACTCGATCTTATTGATACTCCTTTATTGTTCTCTCCCCTTCTTGGATAACTTGTTTATATGCATTTTGCAATCGCACAACCTACTTGAAGTATTTAATGACTTAGCTTTTCTGTAGGCATCTTAACTCGTCTCAATAGTATATATGTGCTTCATTGTGGCAGCATTTATTGACTTTTGGGACGTCCACAAAACGTTTCTGTGTGCCATTTTACAATTATCGCGTATTTGTATGTGTATGCACGTGCATCTTTATCTATCTACAAAATATTATTAAAAAGATACATACATACATCTAACACATGAAAAATTATACTTATATGCATACATACATACAAGTATGTGCAACATATTTTGGGATTTTCTAAAACTGATAAAAGAAAAGTAAAATGCTAGTAATCGATTTTAGAAATGCCAAGAATGTTTGAATGATATTTTATATGTATATGTATTTGTGTAGTGGTTCTTTAAAATATTTTATTCCCCCCGATTGTTCATTGCTAGTACAGTGAGTGCACTTGAAGAAAAATTTTGTCTTATATACTTGACGCTAACATTTCCAGGTTCAAACAATTGTAGACCACCATTATGACGTAACAAAAACAGCGTCGAAGGTTCGCTTTGCCGATCCAACCATAGAAGAAATACAAAATCACGTATGTATCGATATCATATTTTAAAAATTATTTTGTCTATTTACTTGCGCTCATATACGAAGGGATTCCAATTTCCAAAAATTGTGCCAAGTATAGTAGTTAGTTTAGATATTAACCAATTAAGAAATGTAATACTAAAACGTTCAAAGGAAAATTCATAAAAAAAACCTCATGGAATTATATTTTTATTTCTCTTACACCTATATTTTTCCAATTTCAACATTTTATTTTACATATAAAGTTCAGTTTTTACAATCAATGGCACAGTACATTTATTTGATTAAATTAGTAACTTTTAATCACATATTGTTTTATGGATATTATTGGCAGGATTCTCAAAATGATGAGAAACGTAACTCAATTGACTCGGATGGTCCAGAAAATGCGGACGCACCAGAAAATCTATCTAATAAAGATGAATCGACAGAAAAAGCCGACGATAATATAAAGTCCAGTATTAAACCGTAAGTTGCATTATCAAGATGTATATATGATATATAAAAATATATATTCCTATACGACTTACTTTTTTAGGGACGAGTTCAACGTTCGTCGCATGCACACAGCAATAAAACTGAATGAAGTTATTGTAGAAAAGTCACAGGATGCCCAATTAGTCATCATGAACTTACCAGGGCCACCAAGGGAAGTGAGAGCGGAACGTGAAAGCAATTGTAAGAGAATTTTATGAAAACATGTGACATAAAACCGAATTCGACAATTTTCTTAATTTATAGATATGGAATTCTTGGAAGTTTTAACAGAAGGACTTGAAAAAGTATTAATGGTTCGAGGAGGAGGCCGTGAAGTAATAACAATTTACTCTTAAGAGCATTAATCGCTCTGTTTTAAAAGAGTTCGCAACACTAGACAAGTTTAAGAATCAATCAAATTTTTAAATGAAGGTTATTAATTTGTTATATTCAATCATATGTCCAAATATTTTATTTTTACGTAAATAAAATATCAAAAATTGTAACAATAACTAAAAAGTTTTTTAATTCGTTTTAAATGATTTTCAAAAATATTGCCATAAATCACAGGTAAGTCGCAAAAAAAGCAAAATAAACTGTGACAATGTTACTTGCTAATATCTAAGTCGATATTAACATACATATAATAATATATGAAACGGAATTTGGAGCCGTTTGCAATAATGTACACTGACCTACCGAAAACCATTTAAGAGTGATAACGAAGGGGTCAATACACGGCAATCTAGAGTTGTTTGTTTCTGCGCAATCGCAATTAATTGGGGTAGAGAACAACTTAACAAGCAATAACAAATGATATACTAAATACATATATGTTCTATATAACTAAATGATCTATGGCAAAAATAAGAAATCACTTACATCATCATGTCACATAACAGTTTTTTAAATGTTTTTTAAACTGTTTTTCATCAAGATCAAATGTATTAAAAGAAATGATCAAGCTATCTTATTGGCAACAATTACGATTATTTTTTACTTTTCAAGACAACTTATCTTATCTGGTTTTCAAACAGAGTACCTTAAAATCAGACCACCAAGCGAAAGAGATATGATCCAGAGGATGGTTTTGATAGTAAATAACGTTACCAACAGAAAAATAAACAAAGCAACACAAATATCACGCATATTTTACCGATTGTTGTCACGGTGACGATTTCCCTCAAACTGTATTAGCGTAACTGTTGCACATTGTACGGGATATTACCATGAATCGCATAGCCCGTTGTATAGTGGACAAAGTTGTTTTGTTTCCATTCTCTCAGCTTATTTGATTAAATTTTAAAATACAATTTTATTTTTTAATAAATCTCCTTAATGAATACCGATATCAAGGAGGTAGAAATAAGACAGGTGAGTTTTAATTACTGGCTTAGAGTGTAACTAAACAGCAAAATGACGCGACATTTTAAATAACTGTGTTTATTGGTACACGCAAGCAATTTTGTGCCATTTCAAAAGACAATATTAAATTGGGTTTTGTTGATTTTGTGAATAATTTAATATTGTTTTATATTGCCAACCTAATTGGCTTGGGCCAAGTTAGTTGGTATTGTTTCATCTCAAAATGTATTAATTAAGTTAAAAATTTCTCTTTCGCATAGGGTGACGTAGAGCGGCCACAATTTGAGGCTGTAACCACATTATTAGACTCGCAAGCGATTCGAAGTGTGGATTTTCATCCTGATGGCAAACTATATGCGGTTGGATCTAACTCTAAGACTTTTCGAATTTGTCAATATCCTCAACTCACAAAGTTAAGGTAAATAGTGATTAAAACTAAATTTAAATAACAGACTAACAAATATTCTGTTCTAAATGTAGACAAGGCGTGCATGCTCCAGCGGTCCTATGCAAGCGAACGAAACACCATCGCGGCTCCATATACTGTACGTGCTGGTCCTCAGATGGAGAACTTATTGCCACAGGATCTAACGACAAAACAATTAAATATATGAGATTTAACAATGAAACCGATCAATTGGTGGGTCATGAGGTTGAGCTTAATATGCACGATGGAACTGTTCGTGACATGTGCTTCCTTGATGATTCGTCAACGAAATCTCGATTGTTAGTAAGCGGAGGAGCTGGTAATTGCAAAATCTATATTACGGATTGTGTGACAGGAACTCCGTTTCAAGCGTTCAGTGGCCATACTGGTCATATATTGTCTCTTTATAGCTGGACTAATGCCATGTTTGTGTCTGGTTCGCAGGTAACTATTCCAATTTGAATGAAGCCTAGGGATTTAAACGTCGGTAACGCTAATTTATCCCTCCTTCATAGGACAAAACAATCCGTTTTTGGGATCTTCGAGTTAATGTTTCCGTCAACACTTTGGACCATGACTGCAGAGACAGTGCTGTGAAAAATTCATCCGTAACTGCGGTATGTGTGGATCCCACAGGCCGATTACTTGTATCAGGACATGCGGATAGCTCGGTTATGCTTTATGACATTCGTGGTAACAGACCCATACAAAGGTTTTATCCCCATAACGCCGAGATAAGGTAATTTTTATATAATTGATACCTGTCAATCTATATATACTTTATATACTTTAGTATATGAAAAGCTTTAATATATATTTTATTTGTTATTTTTCAAGGTGCGTGCGATTTTCTCCTTCCGCTTACTATATGCTTACTTGTAGCTATGATAACTCGATCAAACTAACAGATCTGCAGGGCGATCTTGCCCATACGTTATCATCCGTTGTTGTGGCAGAACATAAAGACAAAGCAATTACAATTCGATGGCATCCAACAGACTTTTCTTTTATCTCAACCTCCGCAGACAAAACAGCTACCTTGTGGGCATTACCTTCCTCATAATTATCATTTGATACATAAACATCTGCATACCTATTTATATACCTACATATACATAATTGATAAAAGTTAATAAAAATTGATTAGACTGACCCAACTTGTGAAATGGAATAAAGCTATTTATAAAAAACTAGAGAAAACAAAAGGTGGTCACAGTTTTCATAGATGGATTACAATAACGGGCACAGGCATTGGAAAAATAGTTTCTTAAAAAATGTGCTATTTGGTAAGCAAAACTAACTATTAAGCCTACTCATATAAATTATGAATAATTTGTTCATCAAATGACATTAAACTAAGAGTCCCATAGGTATATATATACTCAATCTAGCAGTTTAAAAACATTATTAAGTAACTATATAACTTCTAATGTGATACGAATACATTGTTCATTCATTTACACGAAACGTTGAGCAATATATATTATATAAATATATATATATATATACATATACATATATATTTTAAATCAGCTATTCAAAAAAGGTGACACGTTCTAATTTTAATTTGCATTTTTTTCTATTCTGCTATCAATTTGAATAGAAATTTCTAAGAGCGATAGAAATATGGCTATGCAAATGCTTAAAATAGAATCGAATGACGTCCGTTAATATTATAAAATAGATGTGTGTTTGTATCTTTATACATACTTACTATATTCAGTAATTAGATTTAAGATGATAAATTTTGTAGTTGGTATATATTGTATTTATTTAATTCGATCTTACTAACCCACAGTTCGAAATGTTATCCATTAATAGTTCACTTTTTAAAGCAAATAACTTGGTTTATATCAGATTTAAAATTGCAGTTGCAAGTAACAGGGCTGGCTGAGCGATTAATACACGAATGATAAAGGTAGAAAAATCTGTCATCCTTCACATTCATTTCCACATACGTATCGGTTGCATTGGGCAACCTTTACCACTTGTCGACGACGACGTCAGGAACTGGATACATGGACACATAAAATTATTAAAATTATTACAAATTTATTTTAATTAATGAGGAACCAAAGCTAAGGTACAGCCAAAGGGATGAGGAGGCCTCTGTATAAGGGTTAACCAGAATAATTGAATAAGCAGTTCCAGTTAAATCATTTATAAGGGGATCGGTGATCATCGTAAGCCAAACTATATATGTATCTTCTGTGTATGTTTATACGGGGAGTAGCCTTGCATTTTTATGATGGATGAAAGAAGTACAAGGATATTTTCGGATTTCTTGGTTTTTTTTATTATTATTTCGTTTTCATGTTTTAGATAGCTTACATGCTGAATTTCAATTTTTCTTTATTCGTTTATGCATTTGAATGTCATAATGTAATAATAGACCATAATGTACAGCTACAGGATAGTTGTTTTGCATTCAGATTGGATTCGGCACGCTTTTACGACATAATGTAATAACTGCACGCACTTTTCTAAAGCAGGGATGGATTCAATTGTGTTATGGTAAATTAATCGGGTGGCATCCAATTAATGAAATCTGGGATTTACTGTATAGAATAAAACAATAATTTGTTGATCAGATATGTAGTAGGTATATTCATATTGGCGAGGTCAGAGAGAAATCCAGTTGTCGTCACTCAATAGCTGGATCAATTTGCAGTCAGCAATGAACGCACGTGCAAAATTCAAAACACAAATTCGGAAAACGCAGCGCAAAACGAAAGCTAATTAGGATACATGTTGGTGCATGTGTCATATATATTGGTAGTGCCCCTTATTCCGTGGGTTTTTGCAGAGCACGTTTTAGTTTTGCATAATTTATTTAGAGTAATTAATGTTAGTTTGTATGTAATTTTTGTTTAATCAATTCACAGCGTCTCTAATTGTATAACAAAGTACATAATGTATATTTTAATTAAAATATCTATTTTCTTAAAATGCTCAAAGATTTTACTTAATGTTTTAGAACTGAGGGATATAAATTACAAAATGCCGAATTAGTTAACTTTCCGCACCCCCTTAAAGTAGAATTCCAAATATGTACGAAATCATTATTCATTACATACACTATCTATCCCGCATCCTTAAGATCCTCGACTGCCTTGCGGAGTAAAATGTAATTGAAAGCAAAAATTAAAAAAAAAAAAAATAAACAACAAAGACTTTTATGTAACTTTAACGCGCCTATTGATTGCAAATTGATTATTCAATTTTCTTGAATACAATTCTTACATCTATGGAATGGATAACCAATTGTTCGTTTTGAAGTATATAATTGTATGTATCTATGTATGTCTACTCAATTATGTATATTCAAACCACGTACACACACTCTTGCCCTAAAAAGGGCAGCAAACTTTAAGTAAATTTATACCAGTCATTTGAAAATATTAAATAGGATTATATACATTCTATATTGATATTGTTGAATATTGAGTTTATTTGAAAAGTCGGTGAGTATTTGAACAAAATGCCTAATTGCGAGAATTCTCAAATATATATTCTCTTTGTACAGATTTATCAAGGTATCGGACTGAAATTTTAATTACTTCAAAAAAAAATACAACTTTAGTTAGAACTGCTGTTGCCCTTTTATAAATTGGTTATTTGACCAGAAATTGGAATTACCTTATTGAAACCCAAAAATTGCACACAAAATAGAGAACACACAATTTTAACGCAAAAAGCATCTGAAATTGGGTTTCAACAAGAATAAGTTCTCATTTCCAGCAACTTTGGATTTGTTGTTTGCTTTCTTCTATCGACTCTGATTAATCATATTCTTACACAACGTAACTCGAAACGAATATATTTTAAATTAAATATATGTATATACCCAAGTCGGTTACTCTGTCTTATGTAACTACTGCATTGTATGTACAAAAAGCCATTTCGCTATATATGTATGTATTAAATAAATCATATACAAACACGAATCGTTAGTTCATAAGGTGTTGATCGTTTAGCATGGTTTTGTTCTTAGCCGAGACCAAGAAGGAGGAGGGGTAAGTCGGTCGACCCGTTTTCGAAGTATCACTAGTCAGCCTTGTGATACATACGATTGAACTCAGTAGGTCCGGGAACAAAAATGGTATCGGGGTTAAAGTAGTTATGTTAGATATACATATATATATAAAAGTATATATATATAAGTATGTATATAATTTGTTTTGTTTTCTGTTTATATTTAGTAACACTTTATACTAGTAATTAGAATAATAAAGTTGGGCTTAATGATTATAATTATGTTCTTAAAGCATCATAGCGTACAGCAGGCCAAAGAAGACAGCCCACATTAACACAATCCCATGCATTTTATATATAGGACTCTCACCATCTGCGATTTTTCTAGCAACAAACTTCAATGTTTCATCTAATAAAACTACAGGAATTGAGAATTTCATCACAGTTATCCATTCCTCTGCAGACAACGGTGTCACTTGGAAGACGGTCTAGAATAAAGTCAATGTAAACACACGCACAAACACAAATAGACAAATATAATTTAATAAAATCGTATAAAATTTGTTGATAGAAGATTGTAGAGGTAATTTGATTGAAATATATACTTACAGAGAGGACCTCCACGTATAGAATAACGAAGTGAAGAGTGAAGGAAAGTGCCATTGAACCAATCAACCACAAGTTGCACCATGGAGGCATTGTAATCAGTGACTGATTCTCAGACAAGCTAATAAAAAATACAAATAAAAAATAATAAACATGGTGTTAGCCTTTTTAAGTGACTAGTGGCTGAAGGACAACTCACCTGTTCATTGCGTTTAACATCTCAATTGTCACAAGAACGGAGAGAGCCATGGTCATCGCATGCGGATCACTGAAGATTTTGCAATCGACACCCTTGAACTCGTCGCCACCGCCCAAGCAGGAAAGATGGTGAGTCAACTGCCAGTAAGTTAGATTGGGACCCTCTGCAGAGAACACGAACCACCATGCAGCAGCGCCAACTGTAGCGGCACCAACATAGAAGCCAATAGCCATGTAACTACACAAAAAAATA
Source organism: Drosophila neocordata (assembly GCA_018903615.1). NCBI lineage: Eukaryota > Metazoa > Arthropoda > Insecta > Diptera > Drosophilidae > Drosophila > Drosophila neocordata. Next base: position 4,761 of record JAEIGI010000025.1, on the reverse strand, counting down.
AGTCAGTTAAAATTCAGTGTTTGTAGTGGATAAAAGCTTTTTCTAACCGGAAGAATAGCCATCCAGAAATGAGACCTTCATCGGCCTTACGTGGGGGTTTCTCCATGATATCCAAGTCAGGTGGGTTGAAGCCAAGGGCTGTAGCTGGTAGACCATCAGTAACCTATGCAAGCAGTATAAATGTCGTTAGAGAAACGGTCATACAACTAGATTTTAGGGGTTCTTACCAAGTTGACCCACAATAGCTGGACTGGGATCAAAGCTTCGGGCAGACCAAGAGCAGCGGTCAAGAAAATAGAGACGACCTCACCGATGTTTAAGGAAATCAAATAACGAATGAACTGCTTCATGTTGTTATAAATAGCGCGACCTTCTTCAACGGCAGACACAATGGAAGAGAAGTTATCATCAGCCAACACCATTTCGGCGGCGGACTTGGCAACAGCAGTACCGGAACCCATAGCAATACCAATTTCGGCCTTCTTTAAAGCTGGGGCATCGTTGACACCATCACCAGTCATGGCAGAGATCTCGTTCATGCCCTGCAAGAACTCAACAATTTTCGATTTGTGCTGGGGTTCCACACGGGAGAACAGACGGGAACGTGCAACAGCAGCCTTTTGCTCAGCTGGGGAGAGGTCATCGAATTCACGACCAGAATAGGACTTTCCAGTGGTATCCTCATCCTCGCCGAACACACCAATACGACGGCAAATAGCCTCGGCAGTAGCCTTGTTGTCACCAGTGATCACAATAACACGAATACCGGCGGCACGGCAGCGAACAATGGAATCAAAAACTTCTTTGCGGGGGGGATCCAACATACCGACAACACCAACAAATGTAAGATTGACTTCATACTGGTAGAACTTGGTCGAATCACCCAAATCCATTTCTTCAGGGCGAATGGGACTATCAGCAACAGCCAATGCCAGACAACGCAGAGTATCGCGGCCAGTACCATACTGACCAGTCAGGGCCAGAATCTTGCTCTTCAGGGCCGAAGTCAATGGAACCTTGCTTGTGCCGACACGGGCATGTGTGCAACGCTCCAACACACCTTCGGGAGCGCCCTTAACAAACAGTTTGGGACCAGTGCCCAGACGGGAGGCCTTTAGTGGAGTGCAGTATGAGGACATAGATTTACGATCGCGGGAGAATTCCAATGTGAATTCCTTCTTCCATTTGGTTTCAATTTCACCACGAGCAGCAATAGCGGCAGAGCGACGGTCCAAACCAGCCTTGTTCACGTTGAAGGCATTCAGTTTCTCGCCGAGCACAATCAGAGCAGTTTCGGTGGCTTCACCGACCTTTTCAAATGCCTATTTGAATTCATTGTAATCAATGGCGGAGTCGTTGCACATGATGCAAATTGTGGAAAGTTCCTGCAATGTGTCGTAATCACTGGCCTTTGCCCTCTGGCCGCCTAAGAAAAGCTCACCAATTGGTTCATATGTGGAGCCGGTCAACTCAAACTCAACGAAGCTGCTATCATTACCCTCAACTTTGTCAAAGATGAACATGCGCGAAACGGACATCTGGTTAGTGGTGAGTGTGCCGGTTTTATCAGAGCAGATAACTGAGGTGCAGCCCAAGGTCTCAACTGAGGGTAGGGAGCGGACAATGGCGTTTTTCTTGGCCATACGGCGGGTACCCAAAGCCAAGCAGGTTGTGATAACAGCAGGAAGACCCTCAGGAATGGCGGCCACAGCCAAAGCAACAGCAATCTTGAAGTAATAGATGGCTCCCTTGATCCAAGAACCACCGTGGGCGGGGTCATTAAAGTGTCCAATGTTGATGGCCCAGACAGCAACGCAAATAATCGAAATGACCTTTGATAGCTGCTCACCGAACTCGTCAAGCTTCTGTTGCAATGGGGTCTTGATCTCTTCAGTCTCAGACATTTCAGTACGGATCTTACCAATGGCAGTGCTGAGGCCAGTGCCAATTACAACACCGCGAGCTTTGCCAGCGGCAACGTTGGTACCGGAGAACAAGATGTTCTTCTTATCCTGATTGACGGCACGTGGATCGGGAATAGCATCGGTGTGCTTAATGACCGAGACGGATTCACCAGTAAGAATGGACTGATCAATTCTGAGTGTTGTCGAATAAATATGGGTGATGCGAATATCAGCGGGGATCTTGTCACCAACAGAGATTTCAACCAAGTCTCCGGGTACAATCTCTTTCGCTCTGACCTTTTGGATACCAGACTTGTCCTGACGGACAACTTTACCCATTTCTGGCTCATACTCCTTAAGGGCCTCAATGGCTGATTCAGCATTTCTTTCCTGCCAAACACCAACCACCGCATTTGCTATTAGAATAAGTAAAATTACTAAGGGCTCTACAAATGCAGTGAACGTGTCTTCGTGCTCTTCAAACAGCGCTAAAACCTTTAAAGAGAAATAAGAACAAATTTACCTTACTAAAGCTCTTTAGACTCTACAAAATAATTGGACAAAAGGGCCTGTTCCAAATCCCACATTTTCATCCGTTTAGAAATAATATTTATACTTTAGCAAAAACTTGAAGGTAAAAATCATCTAAATATAGAAGTAATTGGTTTTACAATTGTGAAATTGGTTTTCTATTCATTATCATGTTTGTACAAATTAATTGGGGGTCAGCATATTTATCTCTTATCACATAATATAAGTGATTGGTTTTACAATTGTGAAATTGATTTTTTACCCATTATCAGGTTTGTTCAGAATTATTAAGGGTTATCATATTTATCGCCTATTACATTAAAAACGCGTCGTTAGAACTAACATAGAGTTTAGCAGGACAAAGTAGTTGAGAGAAAATATTTATCAAGATATTGAACTTAGTTTTCATGGATATACTTAGGTAAGAGTGATCAGATTTAAAACGAAAGTTTCCGTTATTAAGGTTTAAATGTTACCAAGCATAATCAAAATCATGACGCTAAACATGAATGGATGGCAAACTTTCGGATTAAGCTTTCTATTTCTGTTTCGTTGAAACGGGGTATGGAAACAAGCCCTTAACAAATAAACAAAAACTTACGAATGAAATGATGGCTGCCAAAAGCAAAATCTTCACCAGAAGATCGTCGAACTGCTCTAAAACTAGCTGCCAAATACTTTTTCCTGTGAAGAGAAAATATGTAGGTCATTAGAATATAATCTCATTTGCACAAATGCAGATAAACTTTCGCACCTTCCTCAGTTGGCAATTCTGCAAAGTAAGAAGAAAACGAAGAAAGGAAAGAATAAAAATCAGTGACAGTCGATTTGAATGTAATTTGCATGGTGCCTATAACATTTACTAACGTAAATGTGGCATGAAAATTTGCATCTATTTACCATTTGGTCCATATTTTTTCTGGTTTGTCTTGATCTGGTCAAGGGTGAGACCGCGCTCGGGGTCTGTGCCAAAGAAGTTCAGCGCTTGATCGACGGTTTTCGAGTGGCCGTCTTCCATCTTGAGTTGTTATCCTCTGCGTTCAGTGGCCTGTGGTTCAATACAATAGAGCGATAAAAATATTTTCTATATTTGAATAGTTTAAATCGATAAAGAAACATACTAATAATGTGTTGACTTGAATAACAAATGTGAAATATTCTGTTACATACAATTGAAAATACATATATACATACGTATGTACATATGTGTGAGCGTTTCAAACGCGTCATTATATACATATGCATACATACAACTGTACATAAGTATCTGTCACACAATAGAAGTATACCTGTATGTAGTTTAAATAAAAGTTGCCTTTTTTTAAATGTGCATTATAAATGACTACGTATTAATGTGATTCGTGATGATTGTGCACTTTTCGTAAAAAAATTTTCCCCCCCCAATACCTTGGAACGATTTCATTACCACTAACTGAGCTGTCCTCAGAAAACGTCTCGACTTATGAGATTCACACACGTGTCACTTTGTACAACCGTGGCGGCAGAAGTGTGTAGCGAATAAAACGCAATTTATTTTTCAATTATTAATGTACTGATTTAGATTCTCCGTAACTCATTCAAAACAAAGAACGCACTGCGTGTTAAGTACTTAATTTTTTATATATATGTATTTTCTGCCATGGCGCATTTTTCTTTTTTTCCAAATATGTGTGCTCTGATAATATTGCACTAAGTCTCAAGCCGTCTTTTACTGAAAATCAACGCCGTGGCTGTCAGGGTTACCACCTTGAAAAACAATCGATTGACACTGCATGGAATCGGAGTGCAGATAAATTAGATATCTTAAAGATTTTGATTATTTTAAATGTTAGAAAAATTGGCGCTCTTCTATTTAATATATAAACATAGAATTGTGAACTAATAGCCAAATGTTTACCTATTTCAAGCGATTTACTATTGACAGTTTTTGACTGGCTACCCTTGTTGAAACTATGCCCGTAATGCCCGTTATCGATGAACTTGTGCATTTTTAAAAGTAACCAGCCGGAACCAATAAACAAGGTAACGGCTGTTTTTGAACTCTGGTATTCCCAAGCAAATATTTTCTTCTTGAAGTTTTCTTAATATATTAAAAAAGTACAGAATTATGTATTTTTATATGTGTGTTCATCACCTTGTGTTGTCATAGCATAAAATGAGAACAAAAAGTATATTTCTGGTTTAAACAATATTTCTCAAACTTACAAAAACTTTTCTCTTAAGAACACACGTAAATATGTACAATTAAAATATATATTATATATATACTACGCATATATGTACATATATACATGCATATACTTAGAAATATATACAATGTGCAAAA